>MU224680.1:507288-531332 GCA_018584345.1 Thuja plicata | reverse complement strand
GAGTGTACATGTCTAGTTGGCATGTTGATGTGTCACTCCACTTGATGTGTCAGCATCTTGAATTGTGTGTAAGGAGATCATGGCTAAAATGGTTATGATGGATTCCTATGACACGTAAGAGCTATTTATAGAAGATTCAATGATGGGTGAAGACATGCAATGACATGTGGCAACTGATAAAGTTGAGTACTATACACTCTTCCACAATCATGGGGTTCGGGGCATCGCCCAAGAATTTTTTTTAGGGTTCCTATTTTCTCAGAGAATGGTAAAACCCTAATATGACTATCTTTGGAAGTTGCCTTAAAAAGGAAAATGCATGATATAAGCATTTTTTAGGGTTACAGACAGACATAGAAAAAGAGTGTATTATTGGTATGATCAAGTGCTACTGGATTAGTCTTTGTGTGTCGACTGTCTCCTGAAAGAACTTGCATTGCAAGTGTGTTGTAACCGTTGTGTTGAAGATAATACATTGTTTAGGTTTTGGAGTGCTGGGGTTTTTTACCGAAAGGTTTTCCCCAGGGTAAATCATTGCGTCATTCTCTATTTTTCTGTATGCATGGTATATGGCTGTAATATCATTGTTAAAGTAGTTAACAAATATGAAATTATAAGGATTTAAAAGAATTTGCACAATACTTTCCTTTAGAGATTAGTGTAGGAAGCTGTTTCCGCACCTGAGTTTCCTTACAGAAAGTTGGTAGGAAATTGACTTCAAATTATCACTAACAAATTTAACAATCATGTCAAAATCAACCCTTTTAACTGGAAGTAGTCTGCCTCACTTTCCCATCTTAGATTGGTGCATTGGTATTCATATCCTTTCACAAACACACATAAATCATTTTTTGCATTAAATTGTAAAAAATTCTCAACATGATTCAAATTTGTAATTGTCTGCCACCTAAAAAAATTTGGGCTTTGAATTGTTGTCATATCTGTGTACAGACAATCTAGGGAAATGCATGTCATTCTACGTAAACTACTATGCTCATGGATATACATAGTTATGTCTTGGGATTTCTTAACAAGTTTGTTCATTAAATCTTGCATGGGGAGAAGACTGGCTAAAGTTAACAAAGTCTCTATATCACTTAACTTATGTAACAAATCAGGAGCTTTGTCTACTACAAGGAATTTCTCATATATTAGTCCAATCAAGGATTGATATTCTATTAGAACTCTTTCTACTGGTCCATGCAAAGAGATCCATCTGGTCTCAACATCCTTGAGAAGCTTGTTTCCTGGTGTTACTCCCTCTAAAAAAATCTTAAATTCTACAAAACATTTAGGACTTCTACAGAAGAGTATAGCTCGCGAACTAGATCTTCAACTTTTGACACTGTAGGAAAATCACTTACAATTTTATATGCTAAATTCATTCGATGGGCCATGCAATGTATGTGAAGCATGTAAGGTACAATACTAGTTTGTAATCTTGTACACAGACCATTCCTTTGGCCTTGCATTACTGCAACTCCATAAGCTCCAACACACACTAACTTCTTGCCAATTGTAAAATCATCCGTACCAATAACTTCATTTAAAGCATTCTTCACTTCAAAATATAAATTTTCTGCTGTTGAATTGCCCCTCATTTTACGAACACACAGTAGATGAGCTTGGATGACATGTTCTTTTACTGTATACACATGCATACAGAGCCAAGCACTATTATCTATTGTGGTAACTTCATATATGGATAATGAAATGAATCTAGACTATTTTACTTTCTCTTGTAAGTTTTGCTTTTCCATCTTAGAAAGATAGTTTTCCATTTCCCATCCAATGTTTGTTGACCAATGTGACATAGGATAGTGAGGAGCTCTCAAAAAGGATAATAAATCACCATATTTTGAGAAGTCTCTCATAGGATGCCCTCTGGACATAATATGAAAAACAACACTCATCTGAACGGTCTTTGCTAGGTTTGCTTCATTGGCTGCATGTTTAAACCCAACCTTGATTGGATTTTCACTACTAGTAATTGCTTTCATTCTCTTGTTATGCTATTCATATTCTATGACATACTTAATATGAAGACATTCTTCCTTTGATTTCCATCTCACTACTGATATTTCTTGTCTGTCTATGATCCATTTTTCATAAACCTTACCAATATGCTTTTATATAGTGTCAAGCTTTAGTTGCAACTTCTTCTCTCTTTTATTTTTCCAGGTACAAATCTTACACCTGCATTCTGTTGGTTCATCATTGTTTAGGACTGGTTCAATTAACCAGTACTTAGCTACCCAATCAACCTTAAAATTTCTTGTCATTTTCCACTCCCGCCCCATGTTTACTTCCCTTTTTCTTTTCTTCCTACCAACATCATTATTATCTTTATTGATAGCATTTTCATCCAACTAGTTCTGCATATCCCTTATAACATCTTCCTTCATTCCACCATTGTTATCCTCATTTGATGCATTTTGGTTTTCATTTAACTCAATGACAACCCCAACTTGTGGTAGTGGTACTAGTGAGCTACTGTGAATGGCTTTTACACTTGAAATTGCAGAAATTGATGGAGCAGAAACATTGCCAACTCCAAAGAAAGCCTTTATGGTATTATATTTAAGTTTTAGGTGCTTTGATGGCCTCCCAGACCCTTCACTTCCCTGAGGAGTCATACCCTGCCCTTGACTGCCATAATGATCAGGAGTCTTACCCTTGTCTAGCTTTCCAATCCCTTCACTGTCCTGATCACAGTGAGAAGTCTGAGTCTCAAGTTCAACCTCCCCTGACATCTCAATCCCTTCAGCAGCCTGAGGATACTCAGGATAGTTACCCTTATCCGACATCTTGACCTCTCACTAGTCACTAAAAAATTAATAGCAATACTGTGAAATGTGAACAAATAATTTCTTACCTTGGTCCAACTTCCTCTGTATTCTGATTCTCTAAAATGCTGAATCCTTTGTTTACTGTTGCAAGATTTCTATTTGTAAATCTGGCCCTCCAAAATTTTGTAACGGGACATGAAAACTAAAAGACTAACAAATCTCATATTAATTTATATCAATCCATGATTCAAATTTCCATTTTTTTTAAATTCCTAGACTTTTGGGTAAAATGTGATGACCTGAATGTAGGAATTAACAAACGGTTGGCGAAATAGGCCGTGGTCAATATAAAAATTAATTAACGGTTGGAAAAATAGGTCATGGTTTATATAAAAATTAATTAATGGGTGGCAAAATAGGTCGTGGTTAAGATACCAATATAAACCATTTGGCTATTTTAGATTTTATATGCAATTCATAATTAATACCCTTGGTGAATAAGAGACCGTTAAAAGAACCACATCAAATTGGTTAAAGGTGAATATATTGGTCAACCTTGTCAAATGACAAATCTTATTAGTGATTCCAATGAATATTTAACCGTTATCGTGTTAAGATTGGGCGATTTGGGCCACCGTATACTGTGCGCGATTCGCCAATTCCGCCAAAAATTATTTCCCAGAATTTTCCACTAAAAATTACGCTATTCCAAAGAGTGGTAATTATGGAAGGTTGTGACTCTTTCAAAATGGCAGAAATAATGAAGGGTTATGTTTCTTCCAAAGGGTGGTAATTTTGAACGGTTGTGACTCATTCAAGAAGGGTTGCGACTCTTTCAAAGGGTAGAAATGATGAAGGGTTGTGACTTTTCAAAGGGTGGTGATGGCAAAAGGTTGTAACCATTGGAAAGGGGTGCCATGATGAAGAGGTGTGACTCTCCCTCACACTGGAAGATATAAAGGGGAAAAGGTTTCATTTGAGGGCATCCAAGGGAGATCAATTTGGAGGACAAAATATTATTCTCAAAGACATCTGTAAGTTTTAGGATAGCTGCAAATGTAATAGAACTCTATGTTGTATGTGTTTTCCAAATGTAGTAGTCTCTCTTTCATTTATATTGAGAATGAGCCTAGGAGAGACATGTCCCTTCATGGGATATGTCTATTCATTATTATGAGATTAATATAATGATAATTGACTTTGTAACTACATAAATAAACACACACACAAAAACACACGTGCACATGTAATATCTCTGAATCATTATTATATTAGTTTCTCCTAATACTATTTTATATACACACACACACACACACAATAGTCTCATAGGATTTATCTGATAGAAGATACAAAACATCAACACTCCCTCTTAGCTAGGGAGGATACAATCCATCCAAGAGAGAAACACAATGTTAATTGTGAAAGTTTTATTTTGATATCACATTACTATGATATCAGAGACATGGTCTAAGTAGGAATATCAAGTCTCATGATATTCACCATAACTCATAGATTCATAAAAAATATCATTTCATGATATTGAGAGCATTGGCCTGCAGAATATCAACTATCAAGATATTCACCAAGTGCTTAGAGTAATGGCCTACCAAAATCAAATCTCATGATGTCCACTAACTAGTCAAGATTTCATAAAGATATCATCTCATGCTATCAAGAGCATTGGCCTGCAGAATATCAAGTCTCATGATATTCACCAAGTGCTTAGAGAATGACCTGCAAAATATCAAGTCTCATGATATCCACCAAGTACTCAACAAATTTTCATAGGTTATGTGCACTTACCATAAAAACATTCACATCATCTATTATGATCTGTTTTAGCCATCACAATATGTCTATCACAATAGAAGATGCCATCTATCATGATCTATTTCAGTCATCACAAGATGTCTATCACAATAGAAGATGTCATCTATCATGATCTGTTTCAGCCATCACAGTAGAAGATCATGGCTTGTTTAAGGAACTTAATCCACCATGCAAGATATCATCTATCATGATCTGTTTTAGCCATCATAAGATGTCTACCATGATAGAAGATCTAGTTATTGTAAGATCTTCACCTTCCAATAACTTTAACAAATACAAGTGATAATCATTTGGAAGTCGTCACTTCCTCATGATTTACATAGGGGAAGGCCCATTAAAAACATGGAATCACACATATGACATCCACCATGCCTCAGTGCAGAGGGTGGAAATAAGGGATTTCACCTCTAACTTCTCTCATAGAGAAGAAATCATTGAGAAGATATCAATCTGTTGATATTTTCATCGAAGATTGCTTAAGATAAACTGTCAGACTCCCTCTGAATCTGATATCAATCTTCTGAGATCCTTGTCCAAATTTATCTCTAAAGTTTTAGACTCCCTCTGAATCTGATAGTAATCTTCTTTTCCTACAAGAGCATCCCTAGAAAATATCAAGGCAAATAGATTTTATAGTATGTATAGAAGTACAAATAAGAGAGATACTACAATGAGTAGATAAAGTAATACTCAAGGATAATAAATACTTATTTGCACATCAACATCCCTGATACAAGTTGCTCCAATGAGCGTCCACATACATCAAAACAGAAAACACCTTCTCAGATTATTTCAGAGACATCTCCCCTTTGAACCATCTCCCCACTAAGGATGGTTCAAATGTAACATTGGTTATTATTCCCCCCACAATGTACAATTCCAACTCTTATATCGTTGAACAATTCCCATGTCTTCTTGTGAAATGACTTGATTGCTCCAAGAGAGTTGACCTCTATAATTAAATTTTTATTTATAGAAAGAGACACCCTTCCTTGAATATGTTCTTCTTTGTTAATGCTTGAACACGATCATAAAAAAACAATACATCTCTTTAATAAAATTCGCTTTCAGGAATTTCACATAGACCCGTACACATTCCTTCATAACTTTTGAACCCCATACTTTCTCTCCAATCGCTCTGGTGCGATTCTTCAAAATTTGTTTTTCACCAACATATCCAAACTTCAGTAAAATCCAACGATGGATTGGTGAGATATGGTCTCTATACTGAGACTGTATTTTCTGAGATAGTCACACATTCGCCATCAACAAACTACTCTCTTACATTTGCAGTCTGGCTCTAATACTATGTTAAGTTTTAGGATAGCAACAAATGTAATAGCACTCTATGTTGTATGTGTTTTCCAAATGTATCAATCTCTCTTTAATTTATATGAGAATGAGGATTCATGGGACATGTCCCTTCATGGGACATGTTGAAGGGACATGTCTATTCATTATTATGAGATTAATATCATGATAATTGATTACACACACACACACAATATCTCTGAATCATTATTACATTAGTTTCTCCTAATATATATATATATATATATATATATATATATATATATATATATATAATTTTCAATAGTCTCATAGTATTTATTCGATAGAAGCTACAAAACATCAACAACAATAATGAAAAGCAGTAACTCAATTCTTAAGAAAGGTGGTGACCCTTTCACCACTAATGAAGATTTCATTCCAAGCATTGAAGGGATTATCAATCATCTTCCTTTATCCATCAATCATTAATCTCTCAAGAAATCAAATAAACAATCAAACAACAAGATCAAGAAAATGATCATCAAATCCACACCAATCATCATTCCATCATGGGGTCAAGAAAATATACAATTCAACAATCAAGCATCATTGTATCAAATCAACCATCATTTAATCATTATTCACTAATGTGTCAAACTAGCTAACATTATATCATCACTCTTCAATCATCTAATCATGATTACTTAATCATAATTCACCAATACCTTGAACCATCAAATCATTGGAATTTATTCAATCATTCAAGAACAATCGAATAGGAAGAAGACAATCATCAAATAACAGTGTCATTTACAACATATCAAGTTGTAATAACACCTTCAATTATCATGGTATGTGTTAGTACTCTCAAATTTTGGAGAAATTTGGAGTTAGTAAAAATTTCTCTAAGGCGCAAAGTTATTGCCCCTAAAAACTTGCGGAGAAGGCTTACTTTGAATGCATGCAAAAAGAAGCTTGATGATTTTTGTGAAAAACCACTTGGGAGACATATTCCTCACCTGTCATTAAGCACATATAATAGGTTCCATCTCTCGGATTTTAGATTTGATATGTTTTGGAGACAACTGTTTGGAGGTCATGACCTACTTTGCAGGCTTGTATCTTTGACCACATTAAGACTCATGACATAAGGATTATTCCAGGATTTTATAGGCATGAAATTGAACCTTTGTACCCATTTGCAGATCCCTATGAAGTCAGATGATAAGTTTTCCAAAGCCATTCTATTTGCAACTTATTCAATTTATCTGAGTGTGAAAATGCAAAATTATGAAATAGCCTACTTTGAGGTCCCACAATATGTACCTATTTGAATACCTAGAAGAATTGAGTGTTCCCCTGCATTGAAAACATGAAAGTGTACCTTCCTAAAGATTTTTAGACTTAGAACAATCCAGTTGACCGCTTTGCCTAGCCGATTCCAAAACCAATTTTTGCATTTTTACTGTGTTTAAGTTTTGAAAGTAGTTGAAATGCTAACTTTGCAGATTTATGTCGGTTGATTAGTTGATCATTAGAGTGAGCTAATTGAAGTTATGCATTCCTTGTGTGAAAATGAATCCAAGTTCAAGGGTTTAGATTGTAAGGGTCTTATCTGATAAGATTTTGAAATCAAAACTAAAAGCAGTTTTTTCAGATTGACATTGTTGACAGAACTGATCACAGGATACTCATTTTTCAGAGGGTTATAGCTTAATGTCAAGAAGTTATTTTTAAGTGCCAGTTGTTGATGTGCTCTCCTCATATCTAAATGTATTACCATGGTAAATGGTGAGGCCTCAAGACATGAGATTTTATTTTTGCAAAGACTAATCCTAATGCAGTTTCTGCTGATTTCCAGTTTGCATTTTGAGGTGTTTTCCAGTAAGTCAACTTTGTGGATTGGTATCTTAATGACGAATGACCTCCAAAATGAGTGAACAAGTTTTCTAAATTCTGGGCAAGTACATCTGCAACCATGGTGATTTTCAGAGCTTCAGGGATTGATATGGTATTTTTAAGAAGTCATTTCCAAAATCAGTTTCTTTCATTCTCACGTGTGCAATTGCAGAAATTAGTAAGTTGCCAACTTTGATGATTAAAATCTCTCACCACAGGAAATGTCAAGAAGAGATATTTTGCAGGATGATTTTTGACATAGCAATCTGTGAGTTCACCAAGTCTCAACGTCTCATCCCATTATTTGGTCATTTTTCTAGGCCAGTTCCAGAGGCCATTTGTCATTTTGGGGTAAGTGTACAAAATTACCAGAAGTGATTCTTAATGGTTGCATGTTCAATGTTTTCAATCTTGATCACACATAGAGGCATTTTTTGATCACTTTGAATTCTAGTTGGCATTATTTTAAAATAAAATGAGTTTTGACATGATTTTAAATGACATTTTATTTTAAATCATTGCGATTTAAATGATAATGCTTTCTGAATCAAAGTGAAGTTAAATAATCATTTGATTTAAATAACTAATAATGTACAAAGGGAAAGATGCCAGGTGGATTTTGAAAAGAGTGGCTTTAAAACTTTCAACCAGTGCCAAAGGAGAAGTCTACGAAGGTGTAAGATCAAATTCTACAACTATGCCAACAACAATACCTGTGCAATGGTTGATTGAGAATGAAATATGGTTTTATAAACCTTGAAAAACAACGCATATTGGCAGGAATATCTAAGGGACTACATATGGAGAGGAGGCCTTTGATAAGTAAAAACTCAAAACAAAACATTAATGGCCTACACAATGCAAATATGAAGGCATAGAATAGCGCATGAAAGAAAGAGTTAAAAACTTTCAACCACATGCAGTTTGGAATACAAACTACGCTGGAAATGGTGAAGAGAGTAGAAAATTCCATTAAGGAGGCATGTTAAAACAAGATGATGGAGAGTGTATGCTGCATTAAACAAGGAGAAACTTGCGCATGGTGGAAGCATAGTCAAGAAACTTTTAAGCAAATGCAACTGACATGTGTTTTAAATGATAAAAGAGGTAGAGGCTATCATAAGTAAAGTCAGAGGTCTGCGCATGGTATAGATGGAGAGTAAGATGTTTAGAAAACTTTCAAGCAAATACAATTGGAAAGTCTATGCCAATTTCCAAAGAGACAAGGTTGCGTAGGAAAGTTTGGGTTTATAGACAAAGCAAGTGAACTATTTTGATAGTTCAGAAGCCCACACACATGTATTAAGTGGGAAGCTGCACAGAGGGGTGGCAATGGACCTTGCAATGTTATAAAACAAAAACACCTGCACAGAGTAATGTATGACAAGTTGAGACTTGTGAATAGAATATAGGAGGTGTTGTCACAAAATAGTCTAGAGGGCTTGCACATTATGAAGTGATGTCTACACCAGATAATAGGGGAGGTACTGCACAATGCAGAATGTAAAAAAACACCGTGTGTAGCATGATTAAAGACAAAGACCAAGAAGCCTGCGAAATTGGAGATGGAGTCTTGCGCATAAGATTTTAAGTAAAGATTTTGAAACTCTCAGACTTGACATGTGTAAATGCCAAGCTACGCATAAAATCTTGGAGGAGGCTTCTTGCTGTAAAAGGCCCCTTGCACATGGAATGAAGGAAGGGGTTTTAAGACCAATACAAATGGAAAATTGGCATGGTGCACTGGAAGACCAGAAGGCCTCTTGCATATGGTGAAGGAGGATAATCACTAAATTTTACATTGCAAATTGCAAACATACAAGCAGAGAACTTGGGCAGTTTAAAAAAAAAATAGAGACCATGCATTGAATTTTCAGAAACTGCGCAAAATGTAAACAAGGTTGCAGATGCATTGAAAGGAGTAAAGTCTGGACACGCAGGCGCATGCTGTGAGAAATGGGAGTTTTGGGAAATAATCCCACATTCATAAGGATGTCGTTCTTTTGAATATTTTTATACTACAACACTTGTGTAGTTGTTTGAATAAGAGCCAAGAGGCCTATTGGCGGGCCCCTTAGCAAGAAGGATGCTGTTGGTGGTGGGCCCCATAATTTTGAGCACCAAAATGCAAAAGGCTTTAAAAACCTTGGTAGTTTAATCCCGCATTGGTGGTGGGAAGGAAATTTAGAGTGTTCAAATGGACAACTCA
Organism: Thuja plicata; assembly: GCA_018584345.1. NCBI lineage: Eukaryota > Viridiplantae > Streptophyta > Pinopsida > Cupressales > Cupressaceae > Thuja > Thuja plicata. The sequence continues at coordinate 521,333 of MU224680.1, read as the reverse complement.
CACAAAGTAATTTGAAGAATGGGCAGGAGGCTCTCCATGCGTGCACATAGAAGATGCCTTGGGAAGTGTTCCCATGACTCCGACGATAACAAAATTTTTCTAACTAGGTGGCAGTGAGGTGGCAGAAAGGTGGCAGCTCATCACGCAGTCACTCAGGCTTGGTGGTTAAGGTCATGTGGTGCGCGAGTGAGCGATCAAGGAAGAAAAGATGGCGTCGCACAGTCGTAATGGTTTGGAGGGATAACAAAAAATGCCTGCGAGTGGGGGACAAGTAGTGTTGCACAGTTGCGCCGGTTAGTGATGGTTAAAAAAAAGTGTCGTGAGTGAGAGAAATAATGGCTAGCGGTTAGTCACGCACTCGCAAAGGTCAAGTGGAGCCAGTTAGATCATGACACTTGGCAGATTCTGGTGAGTTCAGGGATTAAAGTGCAAAAAATGAAAAATAAGGAGATAAAAGTGTAGAATTAATGTGCAAGGGAAAATATTAATGCACAGACTATTGAAATTACAGACAAAACATTAAAACTAAAATGCAAGGTAAATGTTTTAAATTGCAAAGTCTGTGCAAAAACATTGGAAACATTTTTTTCTAAATGTTTTAAAAGCATTCACGGGAGGTTTTTGAAGATTTTCAAAGGCAAAACAAAGCAGATATTTTGTGCAAATCGGATCAGATTTTTCAGGTGGAGGAAAAAGATGACAAGGTAGAACATATTAAAGAGAAAGGGACAAGTGGCAATGTCCAACAGATGATGGTGTTTTTCCTTCTCTACTCATTCTTGCTTCTCTGTTAAGATAGGGATTGGAATTCTAAAGATTATTTTTCCTTTCCATGTAAATAGTGTGTGTTGTAGATTGCAGATGTAATGTGTTTTTGTAATTGTTTTCTTTTATGAATAAGTGGTAAGATCAGTTAGTGCATGTTAATTGCTGTCATCATGGAGTTTGTCTCTAGTTTTGAGCATTTAGATCATTTGAATTGAATGTATTCAGGATATTCAATTCATCTCTGCAATCTTTTTTGCAGTTATTTTGTTTCAGCATAGATCTCTTTCAAGGAAAGAGCTAAGTTTCTTTTCCTGAACATCAATGGTCTCAGGTGACTGTATTCAGAATCATACAAGTTGGAAATATCAAGGATATGAAAATTTGTCTTCACACCTATCGTGTGTATTGTAATACCTGTTCATCGGTCTCTTCCAAGGGAAGGGTTAAATTCTAGGAGCAAGTATTTGTGAACTTGAATACAAGAACTGGATTCATAAGTAGAAATTTATGATGATATAAGTAGATTTATTAATGCAAGGTATTGACATATTGAAAACTCACTGGTTAAATTTGTTGTTCATATGGATTCTATTATGGTTATATGTTTGAATCTGTAGCCCGTGATAGAGGCACTGGTCTATGTGGATGTGAAGTATTTTCAGAAGCAACCTCAAATCATAACAAATTCCTTTAAATTCATGTTTATTTATGTAAAGATAAGTTATCTAGTTCTCAACACACTTAATGTAGGTGGGAGCCTGCATAAGTTTGGTAGAGTTTTTAATGCCTATTTCCTACAAGTCTAAGAACTATCCACAATTGTGTGTCTGCATAGTGTCGTATAGCAAGATTTTTATTATATGTGCAGATTCAAGTTATTAGGAACACCCTCTTGAGTGTGTGGAACTCAAAGTGAAGAAGGTCATAGGACCTTGTTAATGTTGGCTTTTCCCGTCCTCAATCCGTTGATAATGCAAACTTTGTGAATTAGATGAAGATCTCTAGGTCTAATTCTTGCTTTCTCTTTTAGGCATGAGGGTTGCAAGAAAAATTGCTAACAGTATGAAGGGACAATGGTACTCCTTGTGCATATTTGAATGAATTTGAATATCAATATATTTTGCAGACTTTAATATCTAACTTAGCTAAATGCTTATAATAAACATATGCAAGTAAAGGTATATTTATATCTATGAAATTGATAATACCATACACCTCCAATAACCAACCATATTAGGGAAGCGGAGGAAGTGCAAGGAGGGGGAACAACGAGGCCTCACTAGGTACACCAACTTGGGAGATTGGTTAAAAACCACATGAGGGAAAGTGGGACATAGATTGCATTCTTGGGCCCAGGGTTGACTTAAGGGGATCCTATTGTAATCTTCCCTCCAATCCTATATGGTTTAGTTATAGAGGTAACAAGAATGAGATCCTCAATCATAAGAGGAGAGAAGGTTAGCGTGATGAAGGAGAACAATGTACATGCTCCACTAGGTACACCACCTCATGAGCATGGTTAAGACCACATGAGGCCAAGTGGGACAAAGTTTCCACTCTTGGGCCTAGGGCCAAGGATGATTAGGGAACCTCATCATGTCCTTCCTATCTCAACACTCATTATGGTAGATCCCATGGGAATTATGTGTTATAAGTGTATTTCTCTTAACCCTAAAAATGGATGTATTACATGTATTATGATTAAATTATTACCAAATTTGGTTGTATATTCTAAGAGAAGTTTATCTCATCTTATTCCTATGTCAGGGTTATATCTCTAACTATATTGCGTTCCATGTTTCATTTGGATTTTGTGAATTTAGGGTAGATTACAAGACAATCTAGGAAAGGGACATTACAAATTATACACAAGAAGGGAAATGATATTCTACATATTTGAATGGTGGGAGTGATAGAGACGATATGGACTGATTACGAAAATGGAATGCAACATAGAGAAAACAATTCTTGGACTTTATGACATGCTGTTGTGGTTGCACAATGTTTATATTAGTGTCTAGTCATTGAATTGTTAAATGCATTGTTCGACTACTTCATAATCATCAATTAACCTAACAAATCTATTTGGACTCTTATCATGAATGATATGGATATGAGTTCACTACAAAGATTCTTTCTCCTTTCACAATGTTATATTTGACATTATTTGATGACATGAACCAATGACACTTTCACATCCAAATAGGATTCTAGTGAATTATGTTGCATCTTTAATTGTAGGCATAGAAAAGATAATCATTTTGATAGCATGTTAAATATTTTTAATGGATCAACTAGAACTCAAAATTAGGACCACCCATTCACATTTGGGGTGCTCTACCATTGAGCTAATTGTCCACTTGTGACCAATCCATCTATATCTATGAATGACTTATTCTCCAGCAACACATGTTCAACCACATTATGGGTGATTGGGGTTCCTAGATTTGACTTATTTCATGTACCATTTTAAATATTTTTCACAGACTAGGTAGATTCAAACCTAGGACCAGCCATTGGGTGTTGGGGTTTTCTACCATTGAGCTCTTGGTCTACTTGTATTTATCCCATCTATAGTTTGGGTGTTGCTCATTATCCAACAAAAATATATATAAATATTATACGTATGAGAATCAAGTACCAACATAGAGCCATATATAACTGGATAACATCAAAAAGAGGAATGACAACAATGGAAGCATAAGAATGACCATAGACAACACAAAAACAAAAAACCACCACATGATCTTTGTGAACACGGAAAAACCATTAGTAATTATACACTACCCATCTTGGAATACATGGACCACCTAGAATAGTTTTCCATGTTCATTTGTCATACCTTCATCTAAAATAGAGACCATCTCCACCATGAATAGACAAGAATATGACATATCTAGACCAAGAAGTTGAATCCCATCAATTAAATCTAGATAATGTATCATTAGCAACCACTGAGAGGGAGTGCCCATTGGCTCCATCTGGAGTCTCATTATGATGAGAAATCACTAGGTCTTTATTACCAACTTAATATATTGGAACATATTCATAAGTATTCCCACATCCCTACTAAGAGTGTTAAAACTGCCACTATCACCACATTGTTAGCCTCCATGGATACAAAATTACTAGAACCTACAACTGTTGGAACCAAGTCCTTTGAATTCTCATCCATCATTGAATTAAAATACATCTCCATAGTACACTTGTACAACCACACTGCTTAATTCTTCCTCCAATTTGTTGTGAAAGATATGTGCCCACCACTCTATTATAGCCCATCATCACTAACTGACCAAGATTTAGAGGTTGCACAATTAAACAATAATTTTTTTTTCAAACAAGATAAGAAACTTCCCCTTTTCTCAAAGGATCATTTAGAGACTAAACAAATTGAGATGTGATTAGATGGATACCATAAGAAAGAAAATAATCTATAGCATAATAAATACACCCCAAAACACCATACCATCATAAAAAGCCATTAAACAAGTTTCCATTGCCATCTAATGATGTCGCTGCTACTCATTACGACATACGACAAGATCAATCTAGTTTGCAAACAATCTTGTGCAAATCACAACCCACTTGAATATTGACACCTTTATTTTAAAATAGTGCTCCTATACGAGTTTAGGATGACAATTTAAATGTAGGCTAAATATCATTTCAGCAAGAATATTACTAGCACTTGCACCAAAAGGAGTTGTAATATTTATGCCAATAGTGAGATATATTTTGTGTAATATATTGGAGGGTTAAAGGAAAATATACTGAAGAGGAATGAAGCTGTCTATTTCTGACTCTTCTCACATTTTTAATCCGCCCAAACCTCCATCTTCCCCTGTTCTCCTATCCTTGGCTATGGAAGATGCCCCTGGGATGGGAGCTTTAGTATGGGCTTCCTCTTCACTACCTGCGTACTCTGCTAGGTTGTCTGGGTGTGCTTCTCCTAGATCTTCTAACCCTTCTCTCTTTGGTTTGGGGTTGGGTGTGCAAAGTACATCCCCTTTTCTCACTATGGGTGGCTCCAAGACTCTTGTTCTCGGTCTTGGTGGTGGAGGGGTCTCCACTTCTAGGAGACGGTTGGGGTTCCTCTCCCAAACTCTACTATTGCTAGTGGATGAAGCTATGCTCATGCTGCCAAATATGTTGCCACTACTACAAAGGTGAAAGATCATCCTATTTCCTATACCAAGACCTCCCCTATGGTGGTGTGTGGCCCATATGTGGTTGATAATGTTAATTTATACCAACATTGTGGGTTGGTTTGTAGATTCACTAGTTTTTGGCCCTCTCTTTCAGATCTTCATTACTGGGTGACAGATTCTTGGAGATCTCTAGTCTATGGTAATATTGAGCTTTTCCCTTGAGCAAAGGGATTTTCTTTTGTATTTTTATTTTTACTTCTACTGAAGAACGTGACTTGGTATTGAGAAAACTATGGGTGTGGGGAAATAATTCTCTCTTGGCCAAACCTTGGATAATCTCCTTTAACCCTTGTACTGAACCACTCACTATGCGTGCAGTATGGGTTCATCTCCCCAATCTTCCTCTTCATTTTTGGGAGAATTCTTTCTTTGAGGCCATTGAGTACTCTATTGGTCATTTCTTAAAGGTAGATGAGGCTACGAATTCAATGGGACCCTCTACCTTTTTCACATTCTAGTTGAAATTGAATTCTCCACATCCCTTCCGAGGGATGTGGTTCTCATAGTTGGGGGCAGGCCTTGGACCCAGTCAATGGGTTACGAAGGCCTCCCCTTTTGATGTAGAAGCTATTTCTCTACTATTCATCTAGCTACATATTTTTCTCTCTCACATCATAAAGGTGTTTCCACTTGACGGGAGGACGCAAATGATGATCATTTGACTGTCATGGCCTTTGACTCCTCCACTAATGACTCTTTACAAGATGATGATATCTCCCCCTAGGGTGGTTTTGATTATATCCCAATGGATCTGACTCCACCTCCTATTGCTATTTTGACCCCCTTTGGCACCGCGGAACCTTCTCTGACTACTACTATTCCTGATTTTCCTTAACCTTTGGCTATTGAAGTTTAACATTTTCAACACCCTGTTCTTGGTGGTACGCTGATTCTCTCTCTTTGGGGGTTCATCCAACCTCCTCCTGTGGTGGGGATAAATTTGATAGTATTTCCTGTATGATATTCTGAAAACAAAGGAATACTCACTCTATAGACTCTCATTGTCCTCCCCATGTTGGAGGTGAGTTGTGTACCCACTCTTGATGTGGGTTACTAGCTGTGTTGCTAGTATGTTGTCAATGGTCTCCTTTGACTTCATTAATAATTGTTTTGGTAAGTGGTTTTTAATGCCTTTAGGTTGTAGTAATGTAAGTGACAACACCCTTTTTTTGATGCTTTTAATATAAAAAATAAAGGAAACACTTTTGTTAGGATTTATTTCTTTCAATATAAGTGAGTTGATCTTGACAAGAAAATTAAAAAAAAACTAAAAATGAATGTATGCAATTTAATTTTAATTGGTATGTTGTACAAAATGTTTTTGATTATTAAAGAAACCTAGAAGGGGGCCGACCCTTACACCACTAAAACTCAAGGGCAGTCCAAGATAATTATTTACAACAAGGTCAAGAAAGACCTTTAACAAAAAACTAGGAACACAACTTCTAAACCACCAATAGAATGAATAGACAACTCACTTGCAATCCAAAGTATAGGGAGGAGAGTGAGAGTGCAGAGAAAATCTTCCTTCGCTGATGGAAAACCGTCCAAGAAATACTATCAGAAGGGTCTCCACCACAAAGGGGCAATAGTGGAACCCCCAAAGACATAATCAACGCTAGAAACAAGAATAAAGTGCTGATAGTTTTGAACTTCAACAACAATAGTTTGGGGTAGAACATGAGAAAAACAATCAGATAAGGGTCCACACTCTTAGAGGGGATTGTATCAACAAAAAGAGGCTAAGAAGTAGGTGTAATGCCCACCCTAGTCTCTATATATTTTATATTGACATGATTATAAATTTGATACTTTGGATTATATGTTTGGACTATGTTGTTTCATGATGGGACATTTGATTTCATATTTATTGGTTAAATAGAGTTTATTATGAGATATTAAATAATTTGAAATAAAATGATGAATGACTAGAGATGAACTAATTGTGAAATGTTCATATCTGATTTATATATTTATATGGATCTAACCCTGCTAACCCTATTATGTTTTGATGTATATACTGGTTGATGTGAGTGTAGGATGAGGAGAGGCAGTTGTAGTTACTCCTACGAGAGATCCACACGATGTCACACTCTCCCTCCTTGTTTTCCATTGTCTGTTTATATATATGTATATGCATGTCAGTTGGTGATGCAGGATGCAGGTACCAAGCATCGACTCAACCTGGCTACACAGGTTTGAGCATGCCTTCAAAATCCTTGAACTATTTTTGTGTGGGGACCTTACCAAGCTACTCTCAAGGCTGCCCTTGGACTTAGATTTCTATTAGGAAGTTACCCTAGTTGGAGAATGCGAATACAGTTTTATGATGTTGTCTTATGGGTTATGTTTTGATATTGTCTTATGATTTATGCTGTTGGTTTGATTTTGGTATATATATATACTTACTTAATATTTGTATTAGTATTAAGTGTATGTTATATAGGTATGTGTATATGTGGGTGCACACACATATACCCGTACATATGTAATAATATTATCTGTGTGTTTTTAATTGCTTGTGTAAATGGTATTTTAATGATTAGATAAAGTATATTAAATAAAAGTAAAATAATAATACGAGATAATAAAAATAGCTCTTTTTGATTAAAAAACTATCTAGTGGGAGTTGAACTCGAGACCTCCTAGAAGTTAGGCTAGTTTGATTCCAATTATGCTATGTTTTCCTTGAGAGAATTATGTCTATTATGTTTTTATAGGTTTTTTGAAGGGTTTGTTAATTAAAATAATTAAAATTTTTAGTATTGGTTACGGGATGTTTTGGTTCAATATTTCAACGAACTATGGAAGTTAGAGAAGTTTCTTCCCGTAAAGAAACTCCTACAACCATATAGTTGGGGGATAAATTTATTGGTTTTTTTTGGAGGAAAATTTGGTGATTCTTGCAATATTGAATCCAGAAGTCATTTTTGAGATTTTGTCTCTGTGTGGGTGTGATTTAACATATTTTTGTGAGTGCATTGAGAGTTGTCTGAGGAAGGAGGAGAGGATTGGTTTCTAGAGGAGACTTCATCTAGGAGGCTACCATTTCTCTCAAGGTTTGGAAGACTTGCAGAGGTGTGCTCCAGTCATTGTGAAGTTTCTCCGCATGACTCTAGGTAGGGTATGGAACTAGGGAAATCATCTTATTGTATGTGACTATGTATATGTGTGTGTGTTCTTAAGTATTTATATCTTTCATATGATCTGCAAAGTTTCTGTTGTGAAATAATTTGTAATTAGGATGATAATAAAAAAATGTGTTAATTGGAAACAGACAAAGTGTTCTGGTTTATTTTCCTATACACGTACTCTGTTGTAAATAACTTTTGAACCCAACCTTATTATGGAAATCACTTCAGTGAAAATGTGGAAATTAGGTTGTAGCCAACATATATGAAAATTAGGAAGATCTAACGCTGCAAAAGCACGTTATGTTGACCACATTGAGACTGTATTTTTATGACAGTCATACATATGTTTCTAGAAATAGTCTCTAAACTCACACAGATAAAGGGTACCTTATGATTCAAACCACTAGGACATATCTAAAACTCAATTTTACTCCTCTCTTTCTCTATATCACTCTTGAAACCAACCTACAAGAGAAGATTCATTAACACTTAAATATGTAATATCTTTCCACCTTTGTAAAACAAGATTACTTTATCTTCTCCCTTGATTCATAGGTCCCTGCAGGTTCATTAGTTTATAGTACAATATTTTACCGATCAATATTTGTTAGTTTATATTACTTTTATGTTCTATTCAAACCTATTCTGGAAACTTTGGAGTCATGGATTTCAGTGTTGGGTAATTGTTTGGCTTGGGGATTTGTCTGTATCTTCCAACCTTGATTCTATTCTTTGTTTGCATCTTTGTACCTCTTTGAATGTTCATTTTATTGCTTGAATTTGATCATAATGTTTTAATTAAGGTGTCTTGAGTATGTGACATACTTGTACTATTATTATGTTGTTTATGGTTAAGGTTAGGACTCATCTTGGTGGTCTAAGTACACATGAGAGTTTCCTAAACCTCTAAAACAAAGCATTTGAAGTATTGCAATTATTTTGTGATATTTTGGGTAGGGGACTAGGTAACCTAGGTGAGTGGCTCACCATAGGTGCCAAGACCCAAAGTGGTTTCCAAGAGATCCTATGGGTGATTTTGTAATCAAGTGATAACCTTAAAATTAACTTGGGAGGGGGGATTCGAAAGATATTGAAAGAGACATAATAATGCCCACATAGTCCTCTTGGAGTACTGAGACCATGGGTAACTACCAGGATGGATCCCTATTCATAAAGGGGGGACCGGGGTTACATAGTTTCCAGGAAGGATTCCAATAAATATGATATGTGATGACACTCACTTAGAGGGTATGCTAGAAACCTAACCCTTGTGTATAGTTAAGTGATATTTTGTTATGTCTTGTATTTGTTTAAGTTATTGTTTTGTGAAGCCTTAGACTTATTAGGGCCTTGTGAGTATCTTGGTGCTATCTCCTAGTACAGGTAGTGGAAATTCACTAGTTTAACATGGTTGGGTGGAAAATCTCTTTCAAGGTGCTGTTCGTGGTTCGTGACTTGGATGCTTCAATTTTCATAGAGTGATAAAAATCTTTCTATTTTGTATAATGTATTATTGAAAAGGAGGATGTAAAGATATGTTTGTAAAGCCTTTGGGCCATTCATGTACTCATTATTGTAATTGGATTCATTAGTAGAAATTGTATTGGAAAAAGTGAAGAAATGTAATCAGGGTGGGATAGTTCTAAGGGCTTATTTCAAGGGATATTATTTGAAAGTTCAAAGTTGAAATGAAAAGTGTAATGTTGAATTATCTTCTCTATTTCTCCTATGTTGAAAAGAAAAGAAATGCTTCTTATGTAAAAATTTATATGTAAGTTGTAAAAGGGTAGTTATCCAATGTGTAGGAAAGAGAAATGAAAATGATTTAGGAAGTAAGGGATGTAGTTGTAATTGGAATGTCACTTTCTTACCCTCTCTCTTAAATTTAGATATGTATAAGTAAAAGTAAAGAAATGGAATTCAAGTTGAATAGTAACACAAATATGTTGGTAAATGATTTCATTAAGGGGACCTTAAGGAATGTACTTGTGAATATAATAAATGATGTGATGTTAGAAAAATAAATAAATATGTTAGTTGAAATTTTTGGTCAAAAGACCTGACTCCTTATGGGTTCCCTGGCAGGGACATTACATTTGGTATCAGAGCCCTGGTTTCTACCTTGGGAAATCAGGGTCTATTTATGTTTAAAACTCAAAAATTTTCAATACATTGAATGCTCATTTTAAGCTAGAACCTAAAATTTATGTTGCACCATTCTTCCAGGATGCCTCTCGTTACCCACAGAAGAGCTAATGATAGAGTTCAAGAGTCTTCCTTGAGATCTCACCCAAAGAGTTCCCATGGGGAATATGAGGGAGCACATAATCAAGAAAATGATAGAAATGAGAGTCAGGGTAATGAATCAGAAGGAGCCCAACTTAGGCAACTGATGCAACATCTCTTGCATAGACTTGACAACCTTGAAAACAGAGTTAATTTTGAAGAAGGAAATCAAGCTCATCACCAAGACTAGGAAAGGGATAGAAGCCCTAAGAGAAGGAAAGATATGAAATAATCCGAGGATAGGGATACCGCTCACATGAGAGACTTACTCAAGGTCAAGGTACTCCTTTTTTATGGCAACAAAGGGGGATCTGCAGTAGAAACTTGGTTGTTTGACCTTGATAGGTGTTTCTTTATGCACCCTTTTAGTAGTAATGTCAAGGCTATATGCGTTATTATGAATCTAAGAAAATTTGTGTCTACCTAGTGGCGTATGGAAGAAGACAAAATCCAAGTCACCATTAACACTATTTCTTGGGAATTGTTCCTAGAAATTTTTAAGGATCGATTCATGTTCGATCAATGGAGACAGGGAAGGGCAGAAGAATTTCAACAACTTAAGAAAGGAAACATGACAATGGAAGAATATGAAAGAAGATTTTATGAACTTAAGCCTTTCTCAGGCTATAGAGATGATATACCCATTCTTTTCCAACACTTCATCAGAGGTTTGAATGGATGAATATCAAGGGATGTGGCAGTCTTGGAACCCAAGAATCTCCGAGATGCCATCACTAAGCCATACCTATTAGAAAGAAAGGTTAAAGGAAAAGGTGTCTATTCTAGTGGTCAAACCTTCAGTGTTTTGGTGAACAAATTATTCTTCCTTATTATAACTCTAAAATACCCAAATATGAAGAAGCAATTGAACACAACAGTTGGGAAATTATAATTGCAAACTAACTTCCCTCTGAATTTAAAGGTACAACTCCCTTGTATGAATGATTTTCAGTGAATTTTGATCTTTCCTAGTCTAACGGGGGTATGTTATTGACCTGAGAATAGAAGAGGTAAACCAAGCTAAACCTAGGCGGGAAAAAGCTCAGGCAGGATAAATTCAACCCTAAATCTAGCCGATTCTAAGATTTCATCAATCAGATTGAACCCCAAAACTGGTAATGCATGAACAACTACTAAAAATGCAGATGCAAGACTAAAGATTAACAATGAAATGAGAATGAATTGACCTATATCACATAAATGTTTCTCAAACTTAGGATAACAACAGATTTTACCTTTAATTAACTGTATCAAATTATAATACAGAACTCTGGTTTGAATACAGATTGCAAATCCAACTTCAAAGAAACATTTGAATTCAATAGAAAGGCAAATGAAATGCAATGGAATAGTTAAATCAATGGTATCAAGACACACACAATTGACTCCGCAAAATGTTATCTTTCACACCAAAATTTAGCCAACCTTTGTATTAACTTTCGGTATAGTACATATAGAGTTTGAGTCTTGACCGTTACAAAAAGAGTAACCAAAATGGTTCAACTTCTTTTAAGAAGGAATGATAAACAAAGGTTTATCCGTTATAATATCATCAAAATTTGGTACAAAGGGAGAATCTATTCAAGCTTTATTTTCATTCCCTTTGCCTAATTTATCCCTATAGGTGGTGACAACTATAATAAATCTGATGAGCTCTTCATGCCTGTTGACATGGACATTGGTATATTGGATGAGCCACCTGGAATGCTCCTTGGCCAGAATCTTAATTACATCTTTCCGTTCCTTCAATTCTTCCATGGCTTTATAAATACATCCACTCAACTGCTGGAGTTCTGGCACTTTGTCCAAATGGGTGGAAGACTGCTCTGACAACTTATGCACATAATCAAAAAATGATTTCTGCATATTGGCCAATCCTATCATTTCTTTTCCTTGTCCAATCATCTATGATTCTATGTGCAGACCTTGAAGAATCTTAAAGTCTTTATTCTATTCCTCCTTGATCTTAACATCTACTTGCTGCAACCTCGTCTCAGCCTGAATGATCATCTCAATTTTGAACTCTAGGCTTTGAAGCCACTCGATTAGAGGTTCATCTCCTTTTTTCAGAATCTTGGCTTTCAATGCCTCTTTGGTCTTCATCTTTACTGCCACATGGAGCGTCACTATGCACTCCTAACACTTTAATCTCTCAGATGTGAGAGTCTACAAATTCTTCTCAATGTTGTTCCTTTCCATCTCCAGTCTTAAGAGAGCATTACCTAGTTGCATGAAAACCGAGAAAAAATTAAAAAAAACCTTGTTTTTTTAAGGTTTTTAACGCGTTTAAAAATGCGTGCAGTGATTTTTCATTTCGGCCGCCACCACACCACCGCAGGGCCACCGGCACTCCACCACCATCGGCCAGCTCCTCCTTCGCCCTTAGCCCGCTCGGCCCACCGCACGGCCCCCACCTCCCTGCACCCCACCACTCTACCGACCACCGGCCCCGATGACCCCCCACTCTACTGGCCCTCCGCCCCAGAGTCCGCCGCTCGGCCTGGCTTCACCGCCTCCACGCCGCTCCCCGCTCCGCCCGACATTTTGCTAAGCCCTACGGGCCTTCTCTACGAGCGGCCAGTCATATTGATGACTAGAGGCTCTAGATTCAGCCCCTGCACATGCCATGTTCCTAGGGGCCCATTCTTTTTAGCCCCAGGGGCTTAAAACCTGGCTTTTGGAGTATTTTTGGGCCCTTCTCACCTTTTTCACTCTGTCTGGAGCATACGAAGGTCTTTTTTAGACTTCGTTATATCGTCGAAAAGCTCTTTCTGAGCTCTTTCTGATTATGGTGATTAGGATTTTTGGCTCTACTATTTTGATAGCATTTTTTTTGTCAAAGTCTGATGTCTTCCTTTTTTCCTTCCTGGAGCCCTATCTTGCTCATCCAGACTTTATTTTTGGCAAACTAGATATCGTCGAAAAGCTGGTTCAGTGTAGTTTTTAGTTATAGGGGTCTTTTTTCTAGATTCTGCTCTAGGTTCTCTCTCCTTTGAGTTTGGCATCTTTCACACTCTGGCAGATTACTAAGGTTCTACAGGTCCTGAGATCTCTTCTTCTAATATTTTGGTTCACTCTTCTTTCTGACTTCTGAGCTTGTATGCTTCTCTTCTATAGAATTCTTTATTCTATAAATGCACTAAGATAAAGTGTCTATTTCTGCATATCTGGGATTTTGAGCACTTTGTATGTTTTTTGTACTCGCACTCAATTGTAAAGTGCCATGGGGGGTTATGATGTTATGCCATTTTGTACTCATCCACCTTTGTCAAGTGAGCGTACCTTCCATGACATTAGCCCATGTTGTGTGTCGGTGACACCGCCCTTTATCCTGTGCTTCTACTTCTATTGCACTGTTGGTGTTCCTGATTCTTCTTTCTGTAGATATTTCTGGCATTGCATTTCAATGTTCCTGTTACCCCTCTCCTTGTTTAGCATTATGGGGGGGGGTTCACCTGTTGGTTCTATTGATTTCTTGGTTTGATTGATTATCTCTTCAGACTTTGTCTTCTCTACCTAGTCATGCACTTCAGTGGGGGTTCCAGCAGTTACTTCTGACAGTGTTTACAGCTTCATGCTTCGGAGATGCTTCTTGCTCATTCTTGTTCCTTTCTTTGGAGCTTTCCCTAGATTGGAGGCTTAGTTT
>MU224680.1:456861-478108 GCA_018584345.1 Thuja plicata | reverse complement strand
CATAGCTTCATTTCATAGCTTAGTTTCCTTTTATGCAATAGAATAATCTCCCATAGTCTAAATAGGAAGGCTTGGTAACACTTGTTCTTTCCTTTCATAGATTAGTTGCATTGTACTTTCATTTTCATAGACTACTTTGCATTATCATTTAGATTTGCATTGCATTGCATACATTTGGTTTCATTGGAGATATTGGCATTCTTGCCCTTGTTTTCATTTTGAATCTCTCACTGTATGGTTTATTGGCAAGGTCATGAGTTTATAGCTCTAGCTGAGAGCAATTTTACAAATCTTGCAACTCCATGCATAGAGAGCTATGGATCGATTTGTGAGGGCTCATTCTTGAGTTTCCTTGCATGTAAGGATTCATAGAAGTGCACTACTTTTTGTGTGTACAAAACCGACTCCTTCATATTTCCTTCTTTGATAGAAAACTGCGGGCTAGCGGTAGTAGGGAAATGAGTTAAGTGGAAGGTAGAGCTAGCCTCAGGGGCTAAAATGACCACAAAATTGTGTGTTCAAAGTTGCAACTTGGGATTAGGAAATTTCTTTACCAATGTTGATCTTTGAGTTATTCCTCTTGGATCTTATGGATTTGTCCTAGGAATGGATTGGTTAGCAACTCATGAAGCCAAGATAGATTATAGAAAGAATCTCATCCATTGTTTGTATAATTTGGGGAAGCCCAACACTTTTATGGGAATGCAATGACCTATATCATTTCATATGATATTGATTATGCAAATTAAGAAATATGTGAGAAAGGGATGTCAATTTTTTGCAGTCTTAGTTGATGACTTGTATGACAAGGATGATAGATAAATTATACTTGAGCATCCTTTACTTCAATATTTTGTGGATATCTATCCAACTGAGATACCTAGAATGCCTCCCAAAAGAGACATTTATTTCTGCATAGAGTTGGTGCCAGGAGCTGAACCTATCTCCAAAGCTCCTTATCGCATGACCACTCAAGAGTTGCGTGAGTTAAAAGTTCAAATAGAAGAACTCTTGGAAAAAGGTTTCATCAGACCAAGTGTGTCACCTTCAGGAGCTCTAGTTATCTTAGTTAAGAAGAAGGATGGCTCACTTAGGTTGTGCATTGACTATTGCCAACTCAAAAAAGTAACCATCAAGAACTGGTACCATTTTCCAAGAATTGATGATTTATTTGATCAGATGAAAGGATCCAATGTATTTTCCAAGATTGATCTAAATTCAGCCTATCACCAGTTAAGGATTCATGAGGCTGACATTCACCGAAAAATTTTTCATACTCAGTATGGGCATTATGAATTTACCGTGGTACCTTTCAACCTCACTAATGAACCTTCAATATTCATGAGTCTTATGAATGAGGTATTTAGGAACTTCTTGGAATTTTTTTTCATAATTTTCCTAGATGATATTTTGGTGTATTCTAAGTCAGTAGAAGAACATGAACAACATATTCGTCTAGTGTTACAATACCTTAATGAGAATCAGTTATTTGCAAACTTGGAGAAGTGAATTATTTCAGACTGAAGTTAAGTATCTTGGTCATGTTATCTCAGGAGAAGGTATAGAAGTTGATCCTACCAAGATACAAGATATAGTTGAATGGCCAACCCCCACCAACATCTCAGAGGTTCATAGTTTCATGGGTTTATCCAGATACTACAGACGCTTCATCCAAGGATTCTCCAGAATAGCTCACCCCATCACTTCCTTGCAAAGGAAAGTGAATAAATTCCTTTGGACTGATAAATGTTCATAATCTTTTCAAATCCTTAAGGATAAAATGACTGGTGCGTTGATTTTGGTGGTACATGACCCTGCTAAATTTTTTTATAGTTTGCACAAATGCCTCCCTGGAAGGCATAGGGGTAGTATTGATGCAAGAAGGAAGAGTTATTGCTTATGAGTCTAGAAAGCTTAATGACCATGAGATTAACTATCCCTTGCATTATTTGGAGTTATCAATGGTAGTTCATGCCTTGAATCATTGGAGACATTTCTTATTGGGGCATCGGTTTGAGCTGCACACCGATCACCGAAGCCTTCAATACATATTTACTCAACCTAATCTCAATGCCAAGCATCATTGATTAATGGAGTTCCTTTGCAAATATGATTTTGAGGTCAGATATATCTAAGGTAAAGAGAATGTGGTAGTGCATGATTTGAGCAGAAGGAGACATGAGTTATCCATGGTCTCCCTTTTGATTGATTTGAGAAGTCAGATCTTCCAGTCACTTCCTTCAGATACTTTGTATCAAGAAGTTAAGGATGAAATTCAGTCAGGAAGGGTCTTAGAAGGAAGATTCTTAGGTTATTCCTTAGATCCAGGTGGAAGCACATTGTGCTCCCTATTCAACTCAACTAGGGGTTAAGAAGATGTATTCATATCTATGACAGTTATACTTTTGGTCAGGTATGAAGAGAGATATAGAAGATTTTGTGGTTAGGTGTCTGGAATGTTAGAGTGTCAAGGCTAAACATCATCACCCAATAGGCCTCCTTCAACCACATTTGATTCTTGAATGGAAATGGGATACGATCTCTATGGATTTTATTATGGGACTCCCAGTCACTTATTGGAGACATGATGCTATAATGGTCACAGTGGATAAGTTAACCAAGGTAGCACATTTTCCTCCTATGCAGTCATCCTATACTGCCACCTTAGTAGCCAGAGTCTTCCTAAAGGATATAGTCAGGTTGCATGGTGTTCCTAGAAAGGTTATCTCTGATAGGGATCCATTGTTCACTTTAGAATTTTGGACCTCTTTGAAACATGCCTTAGGGACTCAGCTGAATTTTAGTTTGACATATCATCTAAAGACTGATGGTCAGATAGAGTGAGTTAACCAAGTGATTGAGGAAATGCTTATAATGTATGTGATGGACATAAAGACACACTGGGAAGATTATCTATACCTAGTGGAGTTTGCATACAACAATAGCTATCATAGTTCGATAGGAATGTCAGCATTTTAGGCTCTTTATGGTTGTCCTTGTTGTACCCCTCTGAGTTGGGATCTCTTAGAGGACAGAGTAGTACTTGGACCTGAGATTTTATAGGATATGGAGTAGCAAGTTCAAAGGATCAGAGATCATCTTGTGATATCTTAAGATAGGCATAAGAAGTATGTTGATGCTCATAGGATCGATAGACATTTCTCTATTGGAGATAAGGTGTTTTTGAGAGTCCGCCCACGTAAGAGCCCTATCCATTATGGAAAAGGTTCTAAGTTGGCACCAAGATTTGTAGGTCCATTTGAGATCCTTGAGAGGATAGGACCAGTTGCTTACCAACTCACCCTACTTCCCATCCTTGCATGTGTGCATGATGTGTTTCACGTATCCATTCTTAGAGAGTATATTCCTGATTTGACTCATGTTTTGGATTGGAACACTTTGCAGGTAGAGGACGGGAAGATGGCTTTGGAGCCAGTGTGTATACTCCAGTAGTGCACTTTGACCCTTAGGGGTTGCAACATAGAGAAGGTAAGGGTCCAAAGGGACCCCAGTGATGAGACCTCTGTCACTTGGGAGGATGCTAGCAGACTCAGATCTGCATATCTGTACTTGTTTTTAGGCTTCCCAGAGTAAGCCTAATCCTAGGGGGAGATGATGTAATGCCCACCCTAGTATCTATATATTTTAGATTGACAAGATTATTACTTTGATAGTTTGGATTATATGTTTGGACTATGTTTTTTCATGATGGGACATTTGATTTCATATTTATTGGTTAATAGAGTTTATTATGAGATATTAAATAATTTGAAATAAAATTATGAATGACTAGAGATGAACTAATTGTATAATACTCATATCTGATTTATATATTTATATGGATCTAACCTTGCTAACCCCATTATGTTTTGATGTATATACTATTTTATGTGAGTGTAGGATGAGGAGAGGAAGTCATAGTTACTCCTACGAGAGATCCACACAATGTCGCACTCTCCCTCCTTGTTTTCCACTGTTTGTTTATATATATGTATATGAATGTCAGTTGGTGATGCAGGATGTAGGTACTAGGCATCGGCTCCACCTGGATACACAGGTCTGAGCGTGCCTTCAAAATCCTTAAACTATTGTTGTGTGGAGATCTTACCAAGCTACTCTCAAGGCTTCCCTTGGACTTAGATTTTTGTTAGGAGGTTACCCTTGTTGGGGAATGTGAATAAAATTTTATGATGTTGTCTTATGGGTTATGTTTTGATGTTGTCTTGTGATTTATGATGTTGGTTTGATTTTGGTATGCAGTGTATATATATAGACTTAGTTAATATTTGTATTATTATTAGGTGTATGTTATATAGGTATGTGTATATGTGGGTGCACACGCATATACCCATACATATATAAATAATATTATCTGTGTGTTTTTAATTTCTTGTGTAAATGGTATTTTAATGATTAGATAAAGTATATTAAATAAAAGTAAAATAATAATATGAGATAATGAAAAAATATCTTTTTGGTAAAACTAGCTATGTAGGGGGAGTTGAACTCGAGACCTCCTAGAAGTTAGGCTAGTTTGATTCCAATTATGCTATGTGTTTTCCTTGAGAGCATTATGTCTATATGTCTATTATGTTTGTTATAGGGTTTTTTGAAGGGTATGTTAATTAAAATATTTAAAAACTTTATTATTGTTTACGAGAAGTTTTGGTTCAATATTTCAACCAACTATGGAATTTGGAGAAGTTGCTTCCCGTAAAGCAACTCCTCCAACCATATAGTTCGGGGATAAATTTATTGGTTTTTTTTGGAGATTGGGGGATTTGGGAGTTTTTAGAGGAAGATTTGGTGATTCTTGCAATATTGAATCCATAAGTCATTTTTGAGATTTTGTCTCTATGTGGGTGTGATTTACCATCTTTATGTGAGTACATTGAGAGTTTTTTGAGGAAGGAGGAGAGGATTGGTTTCCAGAGGAGACTTCATCTAGGAGGCTACCATCTCACTCAAGGTTTGGAGGACTTACAAAGGTGTGCTCCATTAATTGTGAAGTTTCTCCGCAGGACTCTAGGTGGGGTCTGGAACTAGGGAAATCATCTTATTGTATGCGAATATGTATATGTGTGTGTGTTCTTAAGTATTTATATTTTTCATATGATCTGCAAAGTTTCTATTGCAAAATGATTTGTAATTAGGATGATAATAAAAAACATGTGTTAATTGGAAACAGACAAAGTGTTCTGGTTTATTTTCCTATACCTGTACTCTGTTGTAAATAACTTTTGAACCCAACCTTATTATGGAAATATCTTCGGTGCGAATGTGGGAAATTAGGTTTTAGCCAACATATTTGAAAATTAGGAAGATCTAACGGTGCAAAAGCACGTTATTCTCAATGCACTAAGACTGTATTTTTATAACAGTCATACATATGTTTCTAGAAATAGTCTCTAAACTCATAAAGGGTACCTTATGATTCAAACCACTAGGACATATCTAAAACTCAATTTTACTCCTCTCTTTCTCTATATCCCTCTTGGAACCAACGTACAAGAGAAGATTCATCAACACTTAAATATGTAACATCTTTCCACCTTTGTAAGACATGACTTCTTTGTCTTCTCCCTTGATTCATAGGTCCCCGCAGGCTCATTAGTTTATAGTACAATATTTTCCCCATTAATATTTATTAGTTTATATTACTTTTATGTTCTATTTGGACCTATTTTGGAAACTTTAGAGTCATGGATTACAGTGTTGGGTACCTATTTAGCTTGGGGATTTGTTTGTATCTTCCAACCTTGATCGTGTTCTTTTTTTTGTATCTTTGTACATATCTGAATGTTCATTTTATTGCTTGAATTTGATCATAATGTAGTACTTAATGTGTCTTGAGTAGGTGACATCCTTGTACTATTATTATGTTGTTTATGGTTAAGGTTAGGACTCATCCTAGTGGTCTGAGTATACTGGAGAGTTTCCTAAACCTTTGAAACAAAGCATTTGAAGTATTGGAATTCTTTTGTCATATTTTGGGTAGGGGCCTAGGTACCCTAGGTGAGTGGCTCACCATAGGTTCTGGGACCCAAAGTGGTTTCCAAGAGATCCTATGGGTGAGTTTGTAATCAAGTGATAACCTTAAAATTAACTTGGGAGGGGGGATTCAAAAGATAATGAAAGACACATAATAATTCCCACATAGTCCTGTTGGAGTACCAGGACCATGGGTAATTTCCAGGATGATCCCTATTCATAAAGGGGGGACCGGGGTTACATGGTTGCTAGGGAAGATCCCAATAAATAGGATATGTGATGACACTCACTTAGAGGGTATGCTAGAAACCTAACCCTTGTGTATAGTTAAGTGATA
Organism: Thuja plicata; assembly: GCA_018584345.1. Lineage (NCBI taxonomy): Eukaryota > Viridiplantae > Streptophyta > Pinopsida > Cupressales > Cupressaceae > Thuja > Thuja plicata. The sequence goes on along the minus strand of MU224680.1, from coordinate 471,780 downwards.
TTTTGTTATGTCTTATATTTGTTTAAGTTATTGTTTTGTGAAGCCTTAGATTGCTTAGGGCCTTGTGAGTATCTTGGTGCTATCTCCTAGCATGGGCGGTGGAACTTCACTAGTTTCACATGGTTGGGTGGAAAATCAATTTTGAGGTGCTGTTTGTGGTTTGTGACTTGGATGATTTAGTTTCCATGTAGTGATAAAGATCTTTCTATTTTGTATCATGTATTATTGAAAAGGAGGATGTAAAGATATGTTTGTAAATCCTTTGGGCCATTCATGTAATTATTAATGTAATTGGATTCATTACAAAAAAATGTATTGGAAAAAGAAAAGAAATGTAATCAGGGTGCAATAGTTCTAAGGGTTTTTTTCAAGGGATATTATTTGAAAGTTCAAAGTTGAACTGAAAAGTGTAATGTTGAATTATCTTCTCTATCTCTCCTATGTTGAAAATAAAATAAATGATTCTTATGTAAAAATTTATATGTAATTTTTAAAAGGGTAGTTATCCAATCTGTAGGAAAGAGAAATGAAAATGATTTAGGATGTAAGGGATGTAGTTGTAATTGGAATGTCACTTTCTTACCCTCTCTTAAATTTGGAAATGTATAAGTAAAAATAACAAAATGGAATTCAATTTGAATAGTAACACAAATATTTTGGTAAATGATTTCATTAAGGGGAATTTAAGTAATGTACTTGTGAATGTAATAAATTATGTGATATTAGAAAAAAAATAAATTTTTAGTTGAAATTTTTGGTCAAAACGCCTAACTCCATATGGGTTCCCTGGTGGGGACATTACATTTGGTATCAGAGCCATGGTTGCTACACTGGGAGCTCAGGGTCTATTTACGTTTAAAACTCAAAACTTTTCAACACATTGAATACTCATTTTAAGCTAGAACCTAGAACTTATGTTGCACCACTCTTCCAGAATGCCTCTCGTTACCCACAAAAGAGCTAAGGATAGAGTTCAATAGTCTTCCTCAAGATCTCTCCCAGAGAGTTCCCATGGGGAATATGAGGGAGCATGTAATCAAGAAAATCATAGAAATGAGAGTCAGGGTAATGACCTGGAAGGAGCCCAACTTAGGAAACTGATGCAACAACTCTTGCATAGACTCGAAAACCTTGAAAATAGAGTTAATTTTGAGAAGGAAATCAAGCTCATGACGAAGACCGGGAAAGGGATAGAAGCCCTAGGAGAAGGAAAAATATGCAAGAATTAGAGGACAGGGATACCGCTCACATGAGAGACTTACTCAAGGTCAAGGTACCCCTTTTTTATTGAAATGAAGGGGGATCTGCAACAGAAACTTGGTTGTTTGACTTTGAGAGGTGTTTCTCTATGCACCCTCTAGCAGTAATGTCAAGGCTAGATGGGCTATTATGGATCTATGAAAATTTGCATCTACCTGGTGGCGTATGGAAGAAGACAAACTCTAAGTCACCATTAACAATGTTTCTTGGGAATTGTTCCCAGAAAGTTTTAAGGATCGATTTATGTCCGATCAATGGAGGCAGGGAAGGGAAGAAGAATTTCACCAGCTTAAGAAAGGAAACATGATGGTGGAAGAATATGAAAGAATATTTTATGAACTTAAGCCTTTCTCAGGCTATAGAGATGAATGACCCATTCTTTTCCAACACTTCATTAGAGGTTTGAATGACCAAATATCATGGGATGTGGCAGTCTTGGAACCCAAGAATCTCTGGGATGCCATCACTAAGGCATACCTAGTAGAAAGAAAGGTTAAAGGAAAAGGTGACTATTCTAGTGGTCAAATCCTAGTGCTGGGTCAGGTTCTAAAGGAAACTTTGATCAAGGAAAATCCAATTCTAAGAACCAACAATCATATTTCAAAGGAGGAAAAAAATTCCATAAGAAGAAATTTTAGAATGACAACCAAGGTAATGGAATGTTTCAACAACCTTAGAATCATAACAATTTTTGAGCGCAACAAAGGTTTCCTCCTCCACAATCCCAAAATTATTAGAATTTCAATAGAGGAAGTTATCAACAATCTAGTGCTCCTCCTGCGAAGAACTTTGGAAGAAACACCGGGTGTTATTCTTGTGGACAACAAGGACATATTGCAGTTTATTGCCCTCAGTGCACAAATCTCACTAATCAAAATCAGGAAATTTTAGAACTAGCCATGGGGGATTTTGGTCGGTCTCTCAGGGTGTTCGCCGTAGTAGAGAATATATAAGCCGATCACCATAACACTCTCATAGAGAATTCAGGTTCGTTAAAGGGTAAAACCATTTCTATTCTCTTTGACTCAGGAGAAACTGACTCCTTCATATCTCCTTCTTTGATAGAAAATTGCGGGCTAGCAGTAGTAGGGAAAGGAGTTAAGTGGTAGGTAGAGCTAGCCTCAGGGGCTAAAATGACAACCAAATTGTGTGTTCAAAGTTGAAACTTGGGATTAGGACCTTTCTCTACCAATGTTGATCTTCAATTTATTCCTCTTGGATCGTATGGATTTGTCCTAGGAATGGATTGGTTAGCAGCTCATGAAGCCAGGATAAATTGTAGAAAGAAGCTCATCCATTATTTGGATGATTTGGGGAATCCCAACACTATTATGGGAATCCAATGACCTATATCACTTCAGATGATATTGGTTATGCAACTTAAGAAATTCATGAGAAAGGGATGTCAAATTTTTGTAGTCTTAGTTGATGAATTGGTAGACAAGGAATATAGAGAAATTATACTTGAGCATCCTTTACTTCAAGATTTTGCGAATGTTTATCAAATTGAGATACTTGGAATGCCTCCCAAAAGAGACATTGATTTTTGCATAGAGTTGGTGCCAAGAGCTGAACCTATCTTCAAAGCTCCTTATCACATGACCGTTCAAGAGTTGAGTGAGGTAAAAGTTCAACTAGATAAACTCTTGGGAAAAGGTTTCATCAAACCAAGTGTGTCACCTTGGGGAGCTCTGGTTATTTTTCTTAAGAAGAAGGATGACTCACTTAGGTTGTGCATTGACTATCACCAAGTCAAAAAAGTAACCATCAAGAATCGATACCCTTTTCCAAGAATTGATGATCTATTTGATTAGATGAAAGGAGCCAAGGTATTTTCCACGATTGATCTAAAGTCAGGCTATCACCAGTTAAGGATTCATGAGGCTGACATTTACTGAACAAATTTTCATACTTTGTATGGGCATTACAAGTTTACCGTGGTACCTCTCGGCCTCACTAATTCACCTTCAATATTGACGAGTCTTATGAATGGGGTATTGAGGACCTTCTTGGACAGATTTGTCATAATTTTCCTAGATGATATTTTGGTGTATTCTAAGTCAGTAGAAGAACATGGACAACATCTTTGTTGAGTGTTACAATGCCTTTGTCAGAATCAGTTATTTGCAAACTTGGAGAAGTGTGAATTCCTTCAGACTGAAGTTAAGTATCTTCATCATGTTATCTCAGAAAGTATAGCACTTGATCTGCTAAGATACTGTTGGAAGTACAATAATGGGGAAAGCAAGATACAGAGGGGGGGGGTGAATAAGATCTTAAAACTTAACCACTTAAAACAATTAATCCATATTCATACATATACGAATTTAACCTAACATCAGATAGTATCCACAACATGAAATATATAACTCATAACACAAACTTTTGGTAACCCAGAAACCCAAATAGGTAAAACTAGGGTGGGGATGACACCCACAAAATATTCACTACTATAGCAATAAAGTGTGCCTGTTAGGGCTACAAGAGTTTTATTACAAAATGCAATCTACCTGGTTGAAGGTCTATTCGGTTAAGAACTAAAGATCATTACAATCTACCTTGTCAAAGGATTTCAACTTACAGTAAAGTAAGCACTCGGCTAAGAGATTTAAAATGGTCTACTAGAACCACTCTATTAAGAGATTTCACCTGATACACCTATTAGAATGTTTCAAGTAGTGATCCTTTGTTATGCACTCAGATTTTGATGAAGGATCTGCTCTTTCCAATACCTTCTGTGATCTCACAATCTGATATGTCTTTACTTTGCTTTTCACTGCTCTGTCATTCTACTTGATCTAGGCTTCTTCTCAAAATAATTCACTGTTCATCTTTCATGAAAAACAACCCTTCTCTCTCACTCAGTATCTCTCTCTCTCTGTATATCTCTCTTCTAGGGTTAGAAGCAATCTTATATGTCTTTTCAAATATGGCAGTGAGATCTAGATCAACAATCAAGATCTATTATTTATGCTCCCAAGGCATTCTGATTTTCTAATTGGTTCGATGCCATGCATAGTATATAAAAATTAAATGCATAATTAACTCAGTAGAAAAATATTAAATGTGTACATATGTTAGCTCAAATGTCATATAAGTCAGTCTAAACATTTCACATCAAAGTTTGAATTAATCTTGACATGTATGCAAAAACTGTTCTGCTCGGTACTTAACATCTCTGTCGCTCGACACTTAATATTGTACTCGGCTCAGCATGATATAACTAGGTAACTTGAAACTTGCTCGGAAATGTTTCTTGGCCTTGAATTTTTAGCTCAGCCACAGTGATAACCAACTAAAACTTTCTAAGTAAATGACTAAGTGTTGGTCACTAATCATCAACAAAACTTAGGGATTAACAATCTCCCCCTTTGATATTAGTGGCAAAAACACACTTATCATTTCTTTCGATTCGTTCCATCCAAAATGTTTCCTAAGTACACAATGTACTCCCCCTAGGAATGTACATCATACTACATACAAAAATTTACATAGTATACATGCCTTCAAAAAAAATATTTACATTGATACTTATACTGGTCTCCTTATGTTGTATCCCTGTCAGTCCTGTTAGATTCCCCCTTATTTTTGTCACTGATTGTAGGTGGGGTCAAGTTATACTTATCCAAAAATTGTTTATGAAGTTGTAAGTTGGATGGAAATGCATTGTCCCAACTATCCTTAACAAACTTCATAACCTCTAATTTGACTTCTAGCTCGGTAGCTAAACTTACTAAGCTTTTTGTAGTGGAGAGATGCGAATCTCTCTTAACCAATTATTTTGCAGAAGAAAGTTCTTTTGAAATTACCTCCAGATGAGGTTTTAGGTTTGTTTGGATAGTAATCAATTTGGTCCTTATCTGACCATCTTCAGCCATGAGCTTGGCTATCCACCTTTGTGCATAAGTCAATCTGTTAAAATGTAAGGAGCTAGTGCTAGCATCCATACTCAGTGAAATTCTAGTTGATTTTAAGTCTAATTAAAATTTCTCTATGGCCTATAGATTATCCTTTGTGAAGAATTCAACATCACATAACTTCTTATATAAAGAATAAACATTAGTTGCAACTTCCTCCAAAATTTCTACAAGAGAAGAAAGTTCAACCTGCTTTACCGTAATCTCTCCTGAGATTTTTGCTAGAAATTTGTTCTCAAATTTCCTCTCGGACCATTGCAATAACTTTTCATTAGATTCAATGGTATCATCATTCACCTTTTCCACAATATGAACTAATTTTTCAAGAATAGGGGCTTAAGGATTGTCATCTTACATATCAAAAGCTTTTACAAATATGTCCTTGATGTCATGTAACACCTTCTTTTGCTTTTGCTCTCTTTTCATTTCCTCCTGTCTTTTCTTCCTCTTGAGTAATTCTTGAAGAGTCTCAATCTGTTCATAAGATAAAACATTGGGATCCCATGGTGGAATCACAATAACTTCATCTAATGTGACATTAGGAGTGGGAGACTTCTTCTTCATGATTTTTCTCCTCTTAAGGTCCGGTGAGCTACAACTTGACTTTATTTCCTCAATACCTTTTCCTGTATGAGTAGTAGTCACCATTGCATCTTTTAATTTAGTCAAAATTGCCTATTGATTAGGTGTACCTCCTATTTTGAGTCTAGTGGGAGTAGATGATGCCAAGTGTGGTAAACCAACCAACACTTGTACTACCTCTTGTTCCTTAGGTTCATTGTCAATATCCCTCATCTCCTCACCACTATCTAAGCCAATTTTCACAACCTCTAAAATAGGTGAATTTTGTGTAATTACCTCTTGTTCATCTATTTTCTCCTTTTCTACTTCTTTTTGTGCATCTTTATCCTCAGGTTCCTTTTGAGTTCTCTCTTCATCTTCCTTTGTACTCTTCTCTCCTTCAGCCTCAGTTGCCTTAATAGGCGATTCTATAGTTGAGTCTCTCGGCTCATCCTGACCCTCGGCATCCAAATTGCTAGAGTCATCAATTGTCACATCATTTGGATTATCAATTGTCAGATCAATAGTGTTTACTATCTCTATTTGTTCTTTTGGTTCTGCTCTAGTCTTGTCAGGCTCAAATGTTCCTTCATCAGTCTTCTTCTCTTTCGAAGCAATCAATCCAAATATTTCCTTCCAAATCATAGTACTCTTCTGTACTACACTTTCAATATCATTTTTCAAAATAGCATAACCTCTCTATTTAGGTATGAATTTATGCTTATACTCTTCAAAAAATTTTGCTCTTTGTTTCTTAGTTAGCTCATGAATGACTTGAGCTAATGTGCCTTCTCTGATCTTTCTCTCAGTAGTAAGTGAAAATTCCCATTTGCTAGATAGAAACTCATATAACTCACTCAAAACATTGTTTCCTATCTCTATAGGAGTTAACTTGAAGTTTCACATCATATCTAGTAGTGCTTCTTGAACTTTGTGCTTATCTTCTAACTTCAATTTCTCATATTTGATAAAGTTAAAACCAGATAACCCTGCATAATTTCTAAAATTCTCACATACCTCATTAATATTAGTGGGTCTCTTGAATGGTGCTGTTGGTATGTTGCTGGGTTCATCAGTTTTAGTCTTTTCTTCATCACTTTCTAGATCCAGATGTAGTTTCCTTCTAGGTCTCTTTACCTGTAGGCTCAACACAGCCTTTGTTGCAAATTTAGTCTTAGATCCAGAACTACTCTCTCCAACCTTCTTCTTTTCATATACATTAGTTTGCACTGCTGGAGATGTATTAATAGATGCCCTTGTCCTTGGATGATTGGCAATGGGAGGGGTAACTTTAGGTTTTGCTTTACTCGGCTTGGTTACCTTGGCTATTTCTGGTTTCTTTCCTTTTGCCTTAACATGAATCTCTTCTTCAGATTCACTAACTTCTACTTCTACTTCTTCTTCTTCTGATACATCTTCTCCTTGTCCAGTAGATATGCCTAGAGGTGCATCCTCTAGCTCCTCATCACTCGGAAATCCAACCATTTTCTTCAGATTTTTCACAATCTTTTTCCTCTTTCTCTCCATGGTTCATGCCTTAAGATCCATGGATATCTTTGCCTTAGATTCATCATAATTTCCAAATCTCTTTTCTTTTGTATCAATCTCATCTGCTAGGAGTGCTGTGATAGTTGCTAATGTTTCATCAATGTTAACCTCATAGGGAAATAGCTCCAGCCATGATACCCTAGGTGTCACAGCCTGAATATATGTGTAATTTGTGTCAACTAGAAAACATATCTCCTCATAGTGTTTTTCCACAAGTGAAATAGGAATTATAGTCCTCAACCTCATTCTCTTTTTGAATTCCACAAAGTAATTTCCCATAATACTATTGAAATTATTGCCTAATTGTTGAATACATTCACTAATCTACACAGTAATAGGTCTATCCTTCTTCCAAATAATATTTCCTAGAGTAGGAAATGAATTTTGTACATAGAAGAATATGCAAACTAGTAAAGAGCCAAACTTACATGATGAGCTTTTAGATTTTCTAATCGATAGTAATTTGTTGAATAGTTGTGTCAATTGCAGCTCGGTAAGGTCGTAGGTGTGATTCTTCTTGACTATCTTCCATGCTTGGTACACAGTTGTGTAGGGAACACTATCCAGTCAGCTCGACTGATAGAACTTATGTGAAATCACTCTTACTCCAAAGTAAAGTTCTAAATCTTTAATTGTAGAGATAGTCATACCTCTATTGTTCCAAATAGCTCTAGTGTTAGCTGCTATCTCTTCTTTACTTTGATCTCTCATTGTTCACTTACCACTGATAATAGGATATCCAGTTACTCGATGAATAATATCTTTAGTGATCCTAACTGGTCCATTCTCCAGCCACATATGCATATTATGAACTCAGATTAGAACAACCTTGATCCATTCATCCTTAAAGTTTGGCAGAAAATCTAGGGCACGAGTTAACCCTTTGTCGGCTAAATACTTGAATTCATCTTTCAAAACTCCATATTCACATAGCTTGTTGTAGGATTTTCTCAATTCACTATCACCTACTTCACCAATCTTAACCATGTAACAAGAGCTAACATCATGGATCAGAAGTAATTTTGGTGGAATAGATGAGAGGGCTCCGTTCAGATCACCTAAAATTGTGCTTTTGGGAATAACTTGAAAATTAGGAGGTGCACATGCATCACTTCTTACTAGCTTAATTTGTTTCAGCTCCTCCTCCATTCCTTTGACTGGTGCAGAAGAACTTGCAGCCATAATATCTGAAATTAGGGTTCAAAGATGAAGAATAGGGCACCTCGGCAAGTAACACTTCACACTATTCAACTTAGGGTTGCTGACGACACGTTGATGAGATCTTTGAAACAAACTTTACTAAGATCAATTCTGCAACTTCTTTGATCGCTCTGTGAATTCTAAAATTTGCAAGGTAAAATGAAGGATAAAATGTTCATCCTTATATAGACTCAAAAGGTCAAAGTAGATAAGCAATAAATATTCTGCCTATTAGGTTAGTGCAAGCTAGCTGTCATTGGCTGACTAACACAACTTGCATACCACTCAACTTACCATACTTGGCCATTACACAACTTACTCGACCAACCAACTCGACACCTATAGTCCAGTTAACTCTTCTTGGCACTTGTCACAAACATGTCCTAATGCATCTCAACATATAAAGATATGGACTTTAGCAAATTTATATGTTAGGAATTGATGTAAGATTTGAAACTTAAATTCAGTTCCTTACATACCTCTATTGCTCAGTTGGAGATAGTGTGATCACTTGATCTATTGGATTGGGTGACCTTGGCTTCAGTGGTTTCACTACTACTCGGCTATGTTTTCCTTACCCATGTCTAGTTCATTTGTGCTTGTATTTCCTCAACAGTAGGAGCATGTACTCTTGTCCTACACTCTCTCTTAGTGTGACCAATCTTCAAACTCTTAGATTTCCCTCTAAAATGTGTCTTTAAGCAATCTTCAGGTGCATGCCCATATTCTTCACAGTAATGACAACTCTACCTTGTGTTATAATCCCAGTTGTAAGTGTTTCCTTTCCTAGGTTCTTTTGTTTGCATCTTTAATGTCCATTGCTGTTTAGCATTGGATCTACAGTCTTGTGCTTTACGACCATGTTTCTGACACTTGTAAAAATAACCATTAAATCTTGGTTTGGGAGGTGCATCACTTGCTTCAGCCCAACATTCATGTGCTTTATGTCCAAATTTCTTGCAATTAAAATAGTAACCATTGAACTTAGGTTTAGGATTGGACTTACCTGTCTTGCTTTGGCAAATGTTTACTGTATGACTTGGTTGTCCACAGTGGTGGAAAATAGGCTTGTTGTGATTTGTCTTTGCATTCCTCCTTTCACCATTCTTAGATGATTCTCCTTTCTCAGTAGATGTCTTTGGTTCAGTGTGACCTAATCCATAAGAATCCTTTGGCCTTCTTGATGCTTCCATCAGATTCTCAAAATGAGTCAAGGCTTCATTAGGTTTATTTAGCCTTTCATTCAGTTCCTTCTCAGATCTCAAATCATCTTTCAATTGATTGTTCTCAGATCTTATATTCATCATTTCCATATCTTTCCCACTAATCTCCTGATTTGCAAGTAGCATTTGATTTTCCATGTCAACCTGATTGATTGTCATCATTTGCACATCATGTTTCCTTTCATCAAGTCTGACAGTTATCACTCTTTTATCTTCTTCTACCATAGCTTTGTCATCTTCAGCTTTCTTCTTTTGTTCCAATACTTCACATAGTCTCACTGTCTGCATTTCTTGTTCTCTTTTCAAGTTTCTGACTTCTTCACACAGTACATTGTTCTTTCCAGTAGTTCTGCATTTTCTGCATCGCTCTCAGTAGAATCTCCATTCTGAAATAGATTTGTAGTGTCATCTTCTTAATAATGAGTATCATTCATTTGTTTGGCCAAATCTTTCCTAGTTGTCATTGATTTTTTCAATTCCTATCTTGCTATATCAAGTTGATGTAATGCTAGTTGAATCTTGATCTTTTGATTCTTAATGACTTTACCCAACTTGTAAACCTCCACCTCAAGATCTGTACTCACAAGATGATTAAAATATTTTATAGGTGAACTGTGCTCTGATACCAATTGTTGGAAGTACAATAATGGGGAAAGAAAGATACTGAGAGGGGGGGGGGGGGTTAAATTAGATCTTAAAACTTAACCACTTAAAACAATTAATCCACATTCATACATATATGAATTTAACCTAACATCAGATAGTATCCAAAACATGAAATATATAACTCATAACACAGAATTTTGGTAACCCAGAAACCCAAATAGGAAAAATAGGGGTGGGGATGACACCCACAAAATCTTCACTACTGCAACAATAAAGTGTGCATGTTAGGGCTACAAGAGTTTGATTACAAAATGAAATCTACCTAGTTAAAGGTTTGTTCGGTTAAGAAATAAAGATCATTACAATCTACCTTGTCAAAGGATTTCAACTTACAGTAAAGTAAGCACTCGGCTAAGAGATTTAAAATGGTCTGCTAGAACCACTATGTTAAGAGATTTCACCTGATACACCTGTTAGAATTTTTCAAGTAGTGATCCTTCATTATGCACTCAGATGCTGATGACGGATCTGCTCTTTCCAATACCTTCTGTGATCTCACAATCTGATATGTCTTTACTCTGCTTTTCACTGCTCTGTCATTCTGCTTGATCTAGGCTTCTTCTCAAAATAATTCACTGTTCATCTTTCATGAACAACAACCCTTCTCTCTCACTCAGTATCTATCTCTCTCTGTATATCTCTCTTCTAGGGTTAGAAGCAATCTTATATGTCTTTTTGGATCTAGCAGCGAGATCTAGATTTATTATTTATGCCCCCAAGGCATTCTAATTTTCTGATTGGCTCCATGCCATGCATAGTATAAAAAAATTAAATGTGTAATTAACTCAGTAGAAAAATATTAAATGCGTACATATGTTGGATCAAATCTCATACAACTCAGCCTAAACATTTCACATCAAAGTTTGAATCAATCCTGACATGTATGCAAAAACTGTTCTGCTCGGCACTTAACATCTCAGTCGCTCGACACTTAATATTCTACTCGGCTTAGCATGATGTAACTCGGCAACCTAAAAATTGCTCAGAAATATTGCTCGACCTTGAATGTTTAGCTCAGCCACAGTGATAACCAACTAAAAATGCCTAAGTAAATGACTAAGTGTTGGTCACTAATCATCAACAAAACTTAGGGATTAAAAAATACAAGCTATAGTTGAATGACCAAGCCCCACCAACGTCTCAGAGGTTCATAGTTTCATGGGTTTAGTCGGATACTACAGACGCTTCATCCAAGAATTCTCTAGAATAGCTCACCCCATCACTTCCTTGCAAAGGAAAGGGAAGAAGTTCCTTTGGACTGAGAAATGTTCATAAGATTTTTGAATCCTTAAGGATAAACTGACCACTGCCCTGATTTTGGTGGTACATGACCGCACTAAAATTTTTTATAGTTTGCACGGATGCCTCCCTAGAAGGCATAGGGGCAGTATTGATGCAAGAAGGAATTGTTATTGCTTATGAGTCTAGAAAGATTAAGGACCATGAGTTTAATTATCCCACGCATGATTTTGAGTTAGCAGCGGTAGTTCATGCCTTGAATCATTGGAGACATTTCTTATTGGGGCATTGGTTTTAGCTACACACCGATCAACGAAGCCTTTAATACATATTTACTCAACCTAATCTCAATGCTAGGAAGCCCTGATGGATGGAGTTCCTTTGCGAATATGATTTTGAGGTCAGATCAGGGATTTTTTTATTGCTGATTCTTTGCCAATTGGAAAATATGTCCTATTAGGGATATAGAAATTGGCAAAAAAATTCTCAGTATACTAGGTTGCTAGTTCACCCAGATTTTATAAAAGACACGTATAGTGGTCGGGTTGTTCGCCACTATTTGCATGTAATTTCACTATGGTAGTGGGGTTGTTTGCCCATTTTTCTATTTTCTATTTACTATTATTCACCACAGATTAAGGAAGGGGTATTTATCAAGGATCACCATTCGCCAAAGGCCCATTGTCCCAAGTGAAAGTTTTATTTGCACTAGGACCCAATTTGCCATGCATTGTAATTAACCGTATCACAAATTATTTCCCTATTTGCCTAGTCAATTACTTGAAATTACGCAGGGTTTGCCTAATATTAGTTGTTATCATATGCAATTGTCGGCCCATTCGGGAAAATTTGAAATAAGAATTTGTATATAAGGATAGTTTCAAGAGATTTAGGAGTACACAATTCAGTTGATTTTGAGCTCACAATTATGTTCGGTAGCGAACCAAAAAGACTAAGAGTCCTTAGTATCTTATTCAAGTAAAATTTTATTGCAGCCTTAATTTGTTGGAGGTGTCACAGTCAAATTTAAACAGGAAGAGGACTATTGAAGGTGGAGATGTCCAAGAGAGGCCAATGAAATGCAGAAAAATATCTTCATACTTTGGCAGGGGAAGACACAATGGTGTTGGTCAAAGTGAGGAAGGTATGTCATCAGAGGAACCTATACAACTTTGAGGTTATCAAATTACATATGAGTCTATTCAACACACTAGGGAACCTAATAAATCTGGTGACACAGTTGTGAAACCTGATATCTCTGATGAAGATGACCTTGAAGATGAATTTCAAGTAAATAACTAGTACCAGGATGAATCGATCGACTTTGGTGATGATGACGGTTCAATTAATAGTAACACTAAAGGGAGAGGAAAATCAAAAGAAAAAACTGATCGTCAATAAGAGATGTCCAAGAGATTTAAATTTGATGGGGCTGAAAAGTATCCATTCATTGAACCCGTGGACAATCCAATTGTAGGTGAGCCACCAGTAGAATGCAGATGTACAATTTATAGTTGGAAGTATAAAAAAGAAAAGCGGTTGCAGTTTAAACTAGACACCACAAAGAAACATGTTGGTAAGGTTTACGAAACCTCAACTGTAGATGGAAAGGAAATAAAAGTGGTAAGATATAAAACAAAGGAGCAATTTCAACATCAAAGGCATGCTAAGGAATATTATTTGTTTCAAAAATTTAAGATGAAGCCTGGTGAAGTTCAAGGTTCTATTAATGCTATTTTTGCAAAAGCAAGTGAAGTAGAAGAACGCGGAAAAGCTGTTCAATTAAGTAATGTTTTCTATATTTTGAGAAGAGGGTGTCCAATGATAGACTATCCAGAAATGAGTGGTTTGTTACATTTTATGAAATTTCCTAACTATCCTATCACTCATTGGTCAATAAACAGTGGATGGGAATGGGCAAGTTGTATTGCCCAGGTTGAAATAGAGGATGTACATAGAAAAATAAAAGAGTCAACCTTTATTGCATTGTCCTTAGATGAAGTTATGGCAATAGATAATACATCGTGGGTATGCATGCATGTTTATACTATACAGAATAATGTCTGCCAACCACATCTACTAACTGTTGAAAAATTTAGGGACAATGCGACATCAAAAACTTTATTTCAATTAGTAAAGAGCCATTCAATTGAGTATGGAGCTATGGATGAATTGATAATAATGAAGAAGTTGATCTGTGTTGGAGCGGATGGAGCTTCAGTAATGATTTTAGAGTTGTTAAGAAGTTTCCTTTAGTAAACAAGGTTGAAGATTTAGTAAGAGAGTTGTACTCATATTTTTGTCGAAGTACCAAACATTTTATGGAATTTCAGCACTTTGCTAATGGAATTACCAATGGAAATAAGCTTCTAAAATATGTTGATACCAGATAGGATCTCTTTGGATGGACCAACACATCGAGTTTTTTCCGAATATCAATCTTTGATTGGACTTATGTATGAAAATCATGACAATGCATAAAATAAGAGATGTGGCGAATTGCTTTGGAGGTTAAGAAATATAGAGACACTTTTGAATTTAGCATCTCTTCTTCCCATGCTAGAAGAAATGATGTTCATTATGAAAAAAGCCCAGCAAAGAGCCACATATATTGCAGAATATGCTACTTTGCATAAAATGTCATGCCAAGCCCTCGATAATCTATATCGAAATGACCCAAATTTATCAGATGAAAAATTTCATCACTTGAGGAAACTAACAGATTCAGACAATATTGATAATTATTTAAAGATCATTGAAAATGGAGATTTATGTGTTTGTGTGATGCAGGAGCATCCTGGGTGTAAGAGCGATCTTGCATCACCCAAAAATATTTCTATTTTTATTCAATAAGGGCTATTTTGTGTAGAGCTGCTATTTATGGAAAGTTACTATTTTTGGTAATTTTTGTATGTGCTCAGAATGATCTGATTTATTTCTTGGAGGTTCATTTTGGTCATATAAGTCTGCCAGTAAAGTTTCATTGCCAGATCAAGTGTATATTGGAAGATATTGAAAAATTTCGGTATTGGCAGCAGGGTACAGAAACTTTGAACTCGGTTTTTAAGGCTTTAGAGGCCCTGGATGAGGTCAAAAATTTGGGTGGCAGGCGCTTGCACTAGTCAAGCCTGTAGAGCGCTTCGTGGCATTTTTGAAATGGGGTTATAATAGCTGATCAGGTCAACTGGTGATGACTTATGGTCTTCGGAAGTTGGGCCACCTGAAATGGCGGAAAATAATTTTCTTCAAAATTTATGTTTGGGTTTCAAAGGTTATCTTGAGCCGACTATGATGTAATAAAATGT
>MU224680.1:436039-451435 GCA_018584345.1 Thuja plicata | reverse complement strand
AATTCTGAAAGTTTGTAATTCCACATTTGTGGAGATAATAAGAAGCCAATTTTCTGTTCTTGCATATTGTTGTTGTTTCTCTGTTTATGTTATGTGTTTGTGGTATTAAGGGGAGTACCCTTCATCATTGTGTAAGGGTATTTTAGATACCAATGTACTATAGTGCCCCAAAGAAGTGAGCTACAAGAGTTACAAGGGAAGAGTTTACCAAGATCGTTGAGTCTATAGTAGCTAATGCAAGGGACATAGCCTATAAAATTTCCTCTGAAATAAGATCCCGATTCCCATATGAACAACTACTTGAGGCCATGGAAATTGTGTTTCCTCAATATTGGCACTTAAACTCTAAGGAAGATTATTGTCATAGGTTGTTGACTTTGATAAAAGAATTTTGCAAATCTGTAGAATTCAATGGAGTGACTATCAATGAAATTCTAGATGGTTTTCTTAGACAGAAATTAGGCACTTTTGCAAGTACTATGAGGCATTAATATCAATTAATGCATAAGCCACATGTAGAGTGCTCGACAAAAAGGCTTTGGAAAGAACTAAAACAGAGCACAATGTTGTGTGATGAAATTTCAAAGTTATTCAAGCTTTTTGATTTATGTCAAACCATGATATTGGGTTTGGTGGAGGATGAGAGAGTTTTTAGTGCTTTGGGATTCCTAAAATCAAAGCTAAGAAACAAACTAGATAAGAATTTGGAAACATGCTTGAGGGTCTACACATATAGATATGATGCCAATAATTTTCCTTATCAAAAAGTAATGGAAATATGGAAGAAAAGATGCAAAAGAAGAGGGTTGGGCAACACCATTAACCAATCTCCAACTCCAAGTGGTAAAAATATATGTGGAATTGGCGATCAGAGTGGGATTAATAGAAGTGGAGGTCAGAGTGAAGAAGACACAAATGAAAATGAAGAGAACAATGAAGGAACTATAATACCAGAATTAGATGATGATGATGACGTAGACATGAATTGGCAAATTTAGGAAATTTATGCTAAATTAGCACTAGCAATCAATAGGTATTTTTTGAACTTATTAACTACTATATCCTATCATTCAATGTTCATTTTAGAAAAGAAATAATGTATTATGTTTCATCATTAAAATTTGAGAACAAAGAGTATCATTAATGTAGTTTGTATCGTATCATAAATGATCATTCATATTTGAATTTGAAAATTGAAATTCCTGAATGAAATTTTGTATTCCAATAGCATATAACATAGCATATAACAGAGTAAATCAACTAAGAATAACTGAATAAAATAGAGTAACTCAACGTACATTAAATTGGAAAATATGAAAATTAGATATAGTACAAATTATTTTGTATTAATTTTTAATACATTAAAATTTATAGTAATTCAAAATTCAGAGCAATCTTTGTAGGCCATTCCAAACATCCTCTGATGGCAGAATAATTTGGTTCATAGTACAGTCACACTCCTGCAACTTTGTTAGCAATTCATATTTGGTAGTGTGACTTGACAACACTGTTGCTTATAAAACTCCATTCAAAGTTCTCACTAGTTTGATGAAATCCATGAATGTATAAGGAGATATGTCTATAGGAAGAAAGCGTAAATCAATATTTATTTTTTCCTACAACCTTTTTTTGTAAGTTTCTCTTCCAATGAACTTATTTGTGTCAAATCCCTTAGGAAAACCAAGACTTTCCAATTTTTCTTTCCTTTGTTCCATCTTTGTGATCTTCTTAGCTTTGTCATCCAATTCCTGTGCTTCCCGTAGCTTCTCACATTTTTGAATGATACTTGATACCTTTACTAAGGCATCAAGGTGGGTGTTAATTCCCTTGTTTGATAGATAACTATCACTCTTACTGTATAGTTGTTGCATAATATCTTTTTCTTTCTTTTCTTCCTTGACAACATCCATATTCTGTTCAATGTTCTTATGGAGATTCAAATAACATACTCTCATACTTTGAAGCATTTCAAACCACTCACACAAGCTAAGAGACATCCCCAATATCTGGCCCCAAATGTGTTCTTTAGTAATCTTCACTAAATTATTACTAGTATTTGTTAAAGTTTGAATTGTATTATTGGCTTTCTTTACTTCTACCATTTTTTCACAATTATTTATCTCTTCCACTACTTTGTGTTCCTAATGATTGGCTTTATCTGCTTGAGAGTCCAATTTCTTTTGTAATTCCCGGTTGGAGGCAGCATTACTCTCCGTGGTTTTAAATAGCTTTTCTGATGTGACTCTTTCTTCCTCTAGTTTTTTACTAATTTTTGCCAATTTCCCCTTAGTGCCTTCAGCTCTGCCTTCTCCCATCCCTTCACTACTACCTCCGCATGTTCCTACTCTGTATTTGTTGATGTAGAGGTTGATTTTTTAATATTTTTCTGTAATTCTTTCAAACAGTTCTCTGAAGCTTTCCTCTTTGCTTTTTCATTGGGAATGTTTGCATGTAACTTTTATATATTTTTATCGAGCTTACTTTTCTCTCTTTCCAAATTTAGCAGTGCACTATAGACCACTTTGTTTGTAGACTTTGACACATTGATTTTTCCACATTTTTAACTTTGGAAAAATCTATTTGGAGAGTGCTAACTTGAAATTCAGACAGATCTATCTAACTCTCTGGTGGGTTTCCATCTTGTTTTGGTGGAATGACAACCATGAACTCCATCATGTCTTTGTTTGGGTCATATGTTGGAAAAATCCTGTTGGATGCAGGTTGTTCCTCTACAGCTACAGTAAGGGCACCATTATGCAATGTCTTCTTTATTTCCTTATTCTTTGTTGTTGTTTTTGCAAATTTATTATAGAAATCTTTGAAACTAAAATCTGGTGTTGCAGAAGGATTTGAATTTTTATCGTGGGCTTATTGGTACGATCAATCATACCACATGTCATGATTTTGCCGAGAGTTTGCTGTAAAGATTATGAAGACCAATAATAGGCCCAAAATTCACCTTTGGCCATTGATATCTTGTAATCTAATGAACATGTGATTCTGTGACGTCATAGTGATGGGACCCGATGCAACTTCAACATCAAATAAAAACCATTGGATTAAGAGAGATGAATGGTGGAAGGTGCATTTCAGAAGAAATGTGGTGACATAACTCCTTTACTGAAAACTCTCTCCGGAATCATCACACGTGTCATTCTTTGAGAATGAAAATCTGGGAGGATGAAAATTTAATAGTTATTTCCAATTATTAAATTGCCATACCAACTATACAACTATTGTATTAAATCACCAAGTTTATATGTATTTTTGAAAAACATTCGCCATGACAAATAAATAAATTAAAATATTTGGAAAATAATTTTGCCATAATTTATCAGTATAATTTTCCAGCTTCGCCAATTAAATTAATAATTTTCCTATTAAAATAATTTGTTGTCACCATATTTTTATAAAAATGGTATACATTATTAAAAAATTCACCACCAAATATCCATAATTTGAAACACAATTTGCCATCAATATTAAAAATTTTCCCTCCAAAAAAATGTGATTCGTCACAATTTTATACTTTTTGGGAGGGGGGGTTTCTTAAAGTTAACCCTGGGTCAGATATATCCAAGGTAAAGAGAATGTGGTAGCAGATTCTTTGAGTAGAAGGAGACATGAGTTATCCATGCTTTCCCTTTCAATTGATTTGAGAAGTCAGATCTTGCAGTCACTTCCTTCAGATACTTTGTATCAAGAAGTTAAGGATAAAATTCAGTCAGGAAGGGTCTTAGAAGGAAGGTTCTTAGGTTATTCCTTAGAGCCAAATGGATTGTTGAGGCAGCAAGGCCGAATCTTGTTAGAATAACTGAGGGGGAGGGGGTGAATCAGTGGCCTTAAAAATTAATCCAATAAACCAACCAAAACTTTATATCTCAAATATAAACCTCTAGTTATCTTTAGTCCTACAAGATGTATGTGTTTAAAAAATCTTATCGAATAACTGCTGCTCGTAGTTCACTGTTTATCCTTATTCTTAAGGTTTATCAATTAGCAGTCTAGCATTTACCAAAATATAGTAAATAACTTAGTATTTACCAATCATCCTATTTTAGTAATGTGTAAAGAAAAACATTGAAGCAATGAACCATATACACATTTGACACATCAATTTTTAAGGTGGAAATCCTGTTAAGGGAAAAACCACTTGGGACGTACTGGTAACCCAAAATTTTCACTCTTCTGAAGTGAGCTTGGTGAAGAGCCAACCCTATTAAAGGTTAAAAACACACTGTTAAGTGCAACCTTGTTAGAGGATTTAAATGTAATAGTTTATCACTTGATATCTGACATTCACTATGCTATCTTCATGACTAAACTTTTTAATACTCCTTGGGATGTATCTCAATATATAAAGGATTGTTAAGTCCTACTCTGTTAAGAGAATTTCTGATCCAATGGTTAAACTGAAACAATAAATGATCTATTCATAAATACAACTTAGAATTTGCATATGTTCAGATCTATTGTAAGCTCATAATACCTTTCTGATCAATGTTTCCCTTCAATACCTTTTCTCCACTTCTTTTTCTCAGTGATGCTGTTGCTTCTCTGTTGCTCAGTGTCCGCATAAATATTAGCTCTATTCTTCATCTTGTTTGATCAGGTCTGTATGAAGACTTCTTTCTTCACTAGTACTCTCTTCAACATCCTCTTCTATATTCACCCCTTATTCACAATGAATTAGCTTGTCTCTTTTATATACTTGATTTTGACCGTTTCTAAGTCCTTGTCTTTCTTGTTCTTGACATGATCCAGAAATCTTGCCATTCTTTCTTTAAATCATGCTTTAGTTTTATCCCACAGATTTCTCCTTGACAACTGGAATAAAACCATCTTTAAAAATCTAGCTTATCTCTTGCTTTTAACTTGTTGATGAAAACAATGTAATGAACTAATTAACTTCATGTTTAGCTCCTGATAGCTAAGTCTTTTGTCATTTCTAAAATTCAGTTTTGATATGCGTTTAACTCCTATTTTTCTTAGTCTTGACTTTAGTTCTCCTCAGGCATCTCTGTCTGTCGGGGTTGTCTGTCCGTCAGGGTTGTTTGTCCATCAGGAAACACTGTGACTTTCAATTCTTCTCAGTTATCACTTAGGTTTTTCTCGGTAATGCTTGTGTGGGTATCTTTCTTGGGTATCACTGTGACTCTTCTCTCAGGGTTCTTTATCCGTCGGTGTGCACTGTCCGTCAGTGTTTGTTGTCACTTGGTGTATACTAAAATTTTATGCATTACTGATAACATAACCTTTATTTCTTTGGTTATTTGAAGTCTTAGACAATATGTATATAACCAATCAGATAATATCAAGTTGACATCAATGACAATACAATACATTACGTAATTTAATGTCTTGCATTAACTTTCTGCATTTTGATGATCATAAAATTAACAACTTTAAACATTCAATTAGTTATAGTTCATCAATCTCTCCCTTTGGCATTGATGGAAACACACTACATTCTCCTAATACATTATGAAATATATCAATTTTAGTTCATCAATATCTACCAAACTTATTGTTCTATAACCAATACAAATGTCTGATTTTTGGTAAGCTCTTCTAGATTAGATTTGATTCTTGCATATTACTTTCTTTAGTATTCATTCCCTTTACTGGATAGATGTAGAAACTTCTTATTTATCTCTCCCTTTGTTGTAGAATATTCTCTCCCTTAGATGGATGTTTCTTTGAATATTTCTTTGATTTTTTCTCTCCTTTTGAATGTTCCTCTCTCCTTGATGGATATCTCTTTTTCCTTTGACAAAAATAGATTATACTCTCTCCCTTTGAGTCATCTCTCCCTTAGGATAATCATGATGGATATTTCATATGTATATATAATCTCTCTCTCCCTTTGAAAACAATTCAAAACTATATCTCTTTCCTTTTTTATAATATATTCCTTGAATTTCCCTTTCCATCAACAATACAATAACTCTGGTGTTTGGTGCAGATAAGTACCTTTCTATGTAGTGATAAATATTTGCGTTCCATCTCTTTGCTTGCATCAACATGAATGATCTTCTGATTGTGTGTAGGATGATGCAACCTCCTTGTCATCTTAGTGACTAATAGACAAGGGTCAGACCCCTAGTCTCTTTCTCAGGTACTCAAATTTATCCTTAGGAAATGGTTTTGTGAATATGTTTGCTAATTGCTCCTTGGATTGAATATATTCCAGTATCACCTCTTTATCTTGCACTTGTTCTCTTAAGTAATGATACTTGATAGCAATAAGTTTAGTCTTAGCATGCATGACTGGATTGTTTGATATGTTTATTGCACTAGTATTGTCACAATAGATGATTACTGGTTCAAGAATTTTCATATTCATACCTTCCAGTAATTGCTTGATCCATGCAATATTAGAGAAATTTGCAGCAGCAACCACATATTCTGCTTCTGTAGTAGATTGTGAGATGCATCCTTGCTTCTTTCTGATTTATATGACAAGTTTGTCACCCATGAAGAATGCTCCTCCATTTGTGCTCTTTCTATCATCTAAGTTTCCAGCCCAATCAACATCTGTATAGACTTGTAGCTCAAATTTGTCTTCTCTTTTATACCATAATCCATAGTCTTCTGTATTCTTTAGATATCTCAGAATTCTTTTGACAGGAGTCATGTGTGATTCTTTGGGATTAGCAGAGAATCTTGCAATTATCCCAACTGCATGTGCTATATCTAGTCTAGTATGAACAACATACATTAATTTTCCAATCATTGATCTATATAGGGTTTGATTTACCTCATTTGACTTATCTTCCTTTGACAGCTTGCATCTGATTTCTATAGGTGTTCCAACTAGCTTGGAGTCTTCCATCTTGAATATCTTCAACACTTCCTTGATGTATTTGGATTGTGTGATATAGATGCCTGCATCCTATTGAAGAATATTTAGACCAAGAAAGAATTTGATCTCCCCAAACATTGACATTTCAAACTCTTTTCTCATTTCATTAGCAAATGATTTTCATAACATATCATTACCAACAAATATGAATCATCAACAAAAAATTCAGCAATAAAAATGTTATCATCAGTATATTCTTTTAAATATAGATTACTGTTTTCACTTGTTCTTACAAATCCAATGCTTATGAGATAGGAGTGAAGTCTTTCATACCATGCTCTAGGTGCTTGTTTCAATCCTACAAGGCTTTGTGTAGTCTAAAAACCATGTTTCTTTTGTTACGATCAACAAACCCTTCTGGTTATTCAATGTATACCTCTTCTTCTAGTATTCCATTTAGGAATGTAGACTTTACATCCATTTGGTATACATTGAATCCTTTGAATGCAACATAAGAAAGTAAAATTATGACTCCTTATAGTCTAGCAATAGGTACAAAGGTTTCACCATAATCAATACCTTCTTCTTGTGCATACCCATTGCATACTAATCTTGCTTTATTCCTTGTGAATTCTCCATTCTCATTCAACTTGTTTCTCAATATCCATTTGCTACCAATGACATTTTTGTCATCTGGTCTAGGTAATAATGTCCATCTTCTGTTCTTCTCAATAATTTCTATCTCTTCATTCATATCACTGACCCATTCTTCATTTTCAAGTGCAGTATTAACAGATTTAGGCTCAAAATCACAAATTAAACATCTAGTGTTCAGTGACTTACTTCTTGTTCTCATTCCAGCCCTTTTGTCTCCTATGATATGGTTTTGTGGATGGTGTCTTCTGACATAATTGGAAAGTATTGGTTCACCTCTTTGTTCATTATTCTGATCATCATATTGTCCTTCATTCTGATCTCCATTGCTCAGTACATCATCATGAGAAATTTCCTAATTTTTGGTGTTTGCAGCCTCATGCTCAGGTGCATTATTCTGTTGCTCAGGAGAGATACACTGTTTCTCGGGCAGAGTGTCAGGTTGTTCACTGTAAACAAACCTGTTGTAGTCTTTTGGTCCCTTTTTGATTTCCTCATCATTTTTCTCAGAAAATTCATCTATTTTGACATTTTTACTTTCAATTATCTTGTTAGAGGACTTGTTAAGACATTTATAAGCCTTGATTTTGGTAGAATACCCTAAGAATATTCCTTCTTCACCTTTGGAGTCAATATTTCCATTTCTATCATCTTTCAAAATATAACATTGAGCTCCAAAAATTCTGAAGTAACTTACATTGGGTGTATGTCCATACCATAGCTCATAGGGTGTCTTATTTGTGTCCTTTAATTGAATTCTATTCAATGTGTAGACAACAATACTGACAGCTTCCCTCCAGAATGTTTGAGTGATGCCTTTCTCAATCATCAATGTTCTGGCTTAATCAACAATGGATCTGTTCCTTCTGTCAACAATCCCATTCTGCTGTGGTGTTCTTGGTGCAGAAACCTATCTTTGAATTCCATGCTCATTACAAAAGTTAGTGAATTCATCATAAAGAAATTCTCCTCCTCCATCTGATCTTAAGAATTTCAGTTCCTTACCACTTTGTTTTTCTATAATAGCTTTATACCATTTAAACATCTTGAATGCTTCTGATTTTTATTTTAAGAACATAACTGCCATAATTCTAGAATAATCATCAACAAAGAGAATGAAGTATCTATCACCATAGTAACTCTTTGTTCTCATGGGTCCACATAGATCAGTATGGACTAATTCTAGAATGACATTAGATGTGTAGGTTTTGCGCTTGAAACTAGACTATCATTTTACCTTTTTGACAATTCTTACACATGACATGGTCGGGTTTTGACATGCTCGGTAAGCCTCTTACTTTCCTTTTATTTCTTATCCTAATCATGTTGTCAAAATTCACATGACATAACCTTTTATGCCACAATCATATGTCTTCATTTCTATCCATTAAACAAGTGGTGTTTATATCATCAAGATAGAATAGGTTACCTTTTTTCTGTTCACCAGTTCTGATCAACCTTCCTAATTTATTAAAGATCTTTGCCTTTTTATTCTTAAATGCAACTCGGTGACCTATTTTATTTAGCTATAAAACACTCAATATATTATAGTTAAGCCCTTTTAGCCACTATGCATTTTCACATCTGATCAGATTATTCAACATTATAGTTCCTTTACCTTCAACCGGACAAGGTGAGTCATTTCCCATTCTTACTGATCCACCATTAGAGTATTCAAAAGTTTCAAAATTTTCTTTATCACCAGTCATGTGGTGAGTATAGTGACTATCAATAATCCATACATCATTATTACTAACCTTAGATATGAGTGCAGTCTCAACATATCTTTCCTCTTTGTCTGAATCATTTTTCATAGCAACAAATACCACCTCAATATCTTCATTAGATTCGGTGTCAACATTCTCAGCTTTATTCTCAGCTAGGTAACAAGATTTCTTTCCTTTGTCTTGGTAGTCTCGGCTGTATTTTCTATCAGATTGTCAGTTGCTTTGGTTATCTCTGTCATCACTTCTATCAAACTTCTTTTCACATGATCTGTCACTATTTCTGTCTTCTTTTCTTTTGTTAGGACATCTAGAAGCAAAGTGTCCAATCTCTTTACAATTTCAACATACAAGTGGTAATTTACCTTTGTATCTACCTTTGCCTCTCTGCAATATTATAGCTATTAGTGCTTCAATCTCATCAAGGTCTTGGTCATCACTATCAATTTCAGTATCATTTCTCATAGTGTGTTTATGACTTGACTTACTTATTTTCAAAGAAGATTTGAATGCAGACTCAATAGATGGTAAGACATTGTTGTCAAAGTTATTCATCTCAAATGAAATAAGTCTACCAATCAGACTATCTAGAGTAATATTTTTGTTTTCTACTACTCTCATTTCTTATATAATAGATACTCTAATAGCATATACAGGCAGTAAGGTTATAATAATTTTACTTACCACTATTTCTTCTTGAAGTACACCTCCTACTCCCTGGATAGCATTGACTACCTCTTTGATTCTGTAGCTATACTAAGTGATATTTTCTCCTTCTTTCATTCTTAGGTCATCAAAAATTCCTCTTAGGCTTTCTACCTTAGCTCTTAGCACATTTGCATCTCCTCCATGTACTAGCTTCAATTTGTCTTACATTTGCTTTGCAGAGGTGCATGTTTTGACATCTTCAAATTCAACATCGGAGAGTGAGGAAGCAAGTTTTATCATCATATAACTGTGCTCATGATTCTCTCTCAAATGAAAAAGTGTGTGAGGTCCTATAGGCAACACCTATTCAGTATCCAAGTATTGAGTAACATCATTTCCAATACCTGATAGGTGGAGTCTTATCTTGTTTTTCCATGATGCAAAGTTGTCTTTGTTCAACTTAGGCACATCCCTTTTTCTCATCTTGTGATATTTAGCTTAGGTTGCTAAACCTTCCTTCTAAGCACAAAATATCTGATACCAATTGTTAGAATAACTGAGAGGGGGGGGGGGGGGGGGGNGGTGAATCAGTGACCTAAAAAATTAATCCAATAAACCAACCAAATATTTATATCTCAAATATAAAGATCTAGTTATCTTCAGTCTTACAATATGTATGCCTTTAAAAAATCTTATCGAATAACTACTGCTCCGAGTTAACTATTTATCCTTATTCTTAAGGTTTACCAATAAGCAGTCTAGCATTTACCAAAACACAGTAAATAACTTAGTGTTTACTGATCATCCTATTTTAGTATTGTGTAAAGAAAAAAATTGAAGCGATGAACCATATACACATTTGACACATGAATTTTTAAAGTGGAAACCCTGTTAAGGGAAAAACCACTTGGGATTGGTAACCCAAATTTTTCACTCTTCTGAAATGATCTCGGTGAAGAGACAACCCTGTAAAAGGTTACAAACACACTGTTAAGTGGAACCTTGTTAGAGGATTTAAATGTAATAGTTTATCACTTGTATTTGGCATTCACTATGCTATCTTCATGAATAAAATTTTTGATACTCCTTGGGATGTATCTCAATATATAAAGGATTGTTAAGTCCTTCTATGTTAAGAGACTTTCTGATCCAATGGTTAAACTAAAATAGTAAATGACTTGTTCATAAATACAACTTAGACTTTGCAGATGTTCAGATAAATTATAAGATCATAATACCTTTCTGATCAATGTTTCCCTTCAATACCTTTTCTCCACTCCTTTCTGCTTGGTGATGTTGTTGCTTCTCTATTGCTTAGTGTCCATAGAAATATTAGCTCTGTTCTTCAGCTTGTTTGATCAGGTTTGTATGAATACTTATTTCTTGACCAGTTTTCTCTTCAACATCCTCTTCTATATTCGTCCCCTAATTCATAATGAATTAGCTTGTCTATTTTATAGACATGATTTGACCACTTCTAAGTCCTTGTCTTTCTTGTTCTTGACGTGATCCAAAAATCTCACCATTCTTGCTTTAAAACATGCTTTAGTTTTAACCCATTGATTTCTCCTTGACAACTAGAATAAAACTGTCTTTAAAACTCTAGCTTATCTCTTGGTTTTAACTTGTCAATGAAAATAATGTAATCAACCAGTTAATTCAATGTTTAGCTCCTGCTAGGTAAGTCTTGGTGTTTAACTCCTTGTTTTCTCAGTCTTGACTTCAGTTATCCTTGGGCATCTCTGTCCATCGGGGTTGTCAGTCTGTTGGGGTTGTCTTCCCATCAGGAAAAATTGTGACTTTTAGTTCCACGTAGGTATCATTAGGTTCTTCTTGGTAATGCTTGCTCGGTTATCACTGTGACTCTTCTCTCAGGGTTGTTTATCCGTCGGTGTGCACTGTCCGTCAATGTTTGTTGTCACTTGGTGTATACTGAACTTTTATGCATTACTGATAACATAACCTTTATTTCTTTGGATCTTTGAAGTCTTAGAAAATATGTATATAACCAATCAGATTATATCAAGTTGACATCAATGACAATATAATACATTAACTGATTTAATGTCTTGCATTAAATTTTTGCATTTCGGTGATCATCAACTTAACAACTTAAATGGTTATCATCATTAACTTTCTGCATTTCCTTGAGAGCATTATGTCTATTATGTTTGTTATAGGGTTTTTTGAAGGGTATGTTAATTAAAATAATTTAAAAATTTATTATCGGTTACAGGAAGTTTTGGTTCAATATTTCAACCAACTATGGAAGTTGGAGAAGTTGCTTCCCATAAAGAAAATCCTCCAACCATATAGTTGGGGGATAAATTTATTGGTTTTTTTTGGAGATTGGGCGATTTGGGAGTTTTTGGAAGAAAATTTGGTGATTCTTGCAATATTGAATCCAGAAGTCATTTTTGAGATTTTGTCTCTGTGTGGGTGTGATTTACCATCTTTCTGTGAGTGCATTGATATTTGTCTGAGGAAGGAGGAGAGGATTGGTTGTCAGAGGAGACTTCATCCAGGAGGCTACCATTTCACTCAAGGTTTGGAGGACTTGCAGAGGTGTGCTCCAGTCATTGTGAAGTTTCTCTGCAGGACTCTAGGTAGGGTATGGAACTAGGGAAATAATCTTATTGTATGTGAATATGTATATGTGTGTGTGTTCTTAAGTATTTATATTTTTCATATGATCTACAAAGTTTCTGTTGTGAAATGATTTGTAATTAGGATGATAATACAAAATATGTTAATTGGAAATGAACAAAGTGTTCTGGTTTATTTTCCTAAACCCGTACTCTTTTGTAAATAAATTTTGAACCCAACATTATTGTGGAAATCAATTCAGTGAGAATGTGCGCAATTAGGTTTTAGCCAACATATATGAAAATTAGGAAGATCTAATAGTGCAGAACAATTTATGCTCACCGCATTGAGACTGTGTGTTTATGACCGTCATACATATGTTTCTAGAAATAGCCTCTAAACTCACATAGATAAAGGGTCACTTATGATTAAAACCACTAGGACATATCTAAAACTCAATTATACTCCTCTCTTTCTCTATATCCCTCTTGCAACCAACCTACAAGAGTAGATTCATCAACACTTAAATATGTAATATCTTACCACCTTTCTAAGACAAGATTACTTTGTCTTCTCCCTTGATTCATAGGTCCCTGCAGGTTCATTAGTTTATAGTAAAATATTTTTCCCATCAATCTTTATTAGTTTATATTACTTTTATGTTCTATTTGGAACTATTCTGGAAACCTTGGAGTCGTGGATTTTAGTGTTGGGTAACTGTTTGGCTTTGGGATTTTTCTGTATCTTCCAACCTTGATCATGTTCTCTGTCTGCATCTTTTTACTTCTCTGAATTTTCATTTTATTGCTTGAATTTTATTGTAATGTTGTAATTAAGGTGCCTTGAGTAGGTAACATCCTTGTACTATTCTTATTTTGTTTATGGTTAAGGTTAGGACTCATCCTGGTGGTCTGAGTACACATGAGAGTTTCCTAAATCTCTTAAACAAAGCATTTGAAGTATTAAATTTCTTTTGTGATATTTTGGGTAGGGGGCTATGTACCCCAGGTGAGTGGCTCACCATAGGTGCCAGGACCCAAAGTGGTTGCCAAGAGATCCTATGGGTGAGTTTGTAATCAAGTGATAACCTTAAAATTAACTTGGGAGAGGGGATTCAAAAGATAATGAAAGACACATAATAATGCCCACATAGTCCTGTTGGAGCATCGAGACCATGGGTAATTGCCAGGATGGATCCCTATTCATAAAGGGGGGACCAAGGTTACATGGTTTCCAGGAAGGATCCCAATAAATAGGATATGTGATGACACTCACTTAGAGGGTATGCTAGAAACCTAATTTTTGTATATAGTTAAGTGATATTTTGTTATGTCTTGTATTTGTTTAAGTTATTGTTTTTTGAAGCCTTAGATTGCTTAGGGCCTTGTGAGTATCTTGGTGCTATATCCTAGCATGGAGGGTGGAACATCACTAGTTTCACATGGTTGGGTGGAAAATCTCTTTCGAGGTGTTGTTTGTGGTTCGTGACTTGGATGCTTCAGTTTTCATGCAGTGATAAAGATCTTTCTATTTTGTATCATGTATTATTGAAAAGGAGGATGTAAAGATATGTTTGTAAAGCCTTTGGGCCATTCATGTACTTATTATTGTAATTGGATTCATTACCAGAAATCGTATTGGAAAAAGAAAAGAAATGTAATCAAGGTGGGATAGTTCTAAGGGTTTATTTCAAGGGACATTATTTGAAAGTTAAAAGTAGAAATGAAAAGTGTAATGTTGAATTATCTTCTCTATCTCTCCTATGTAGAAAAGAAAAGAAATGCTTCTTATGTAAAAACTTATATGTAAGTTGTAAAAGGGTAGTTATCCAATGTATAGAAAAGAGAAATGAAAATGATTTAGGAATTAAGGGATGTAGTTGTAATTGAAATGTCACTTTCTTACCCTCTCTCTTAAATTTGGAAATGTATAAGTAAAAGTAAAGAAATGGAATTCAATTTGAATAGTAATGCAGATATGTTGGTAAATGATTTCATTAAGGGGACCTTAAGGAATGTACTTGTGAATTTAATAAATGATGTGATGTTAGAAAAAAAAATTGTTAGTTGAAATTTTTGGTCAAAAGACCTGACTCCTTATGGGTTCCCTGATGGGGACATTATAGTAGGATCACCTTGGGAGGAGACACCACCATCCTATAAATAGTCATCAAAGGCCAGATCAGTCAAATGATCATTATTTTCATTCTTCCACCAAGTGGCATCACCTTTTCAGCGCAAGAGAGAACAATCTGTAGCTAGATGAATCATAGAGAAACATCGCCTACATCAAAAGGGGAGACCCTCAAAATAAAGAGATTAGGTCCGAGGCCTATCCTCAACCATAAGAACTACATCCCCTAGAAGGGATGTAGAGATGTTAATGTCAACTAGAATGTGAGCAAAGGTAATGTGACTCATTGCAGTCGTAGCCTCATCCGCCTTTAAGAAACAACCAATAGAGTTGCTAATGGCCTCAAAGCAATAATTGTCCCAAAAAAGAAGGGGGGGGATTGGGAAGACGAACCAACACTAGATGCTCACTGAGTAATTTGATAAGAGGGTTAAAGGATATTGTTTAGGGTTTGATAGAGAGAAAGAGAGTGATTCCCCCAAACCCATTTTGTTAATATCAAATAACATTCTTCCTCAGAAGTAAATGTAACAATAAAAAAACCCTTTTTTACAAGGCAAGAGTTCAATGTTACCAGAGACAAATGATTGTAACCACCTGAATTTGGTCTATTCCAACTATGGACCCTATTTTCTCTAAGTGTGATCATACCCTCGATTATGTCCAAATGACCCTGTTACTGCTTGGCATAAATTCTTCAAATCTATTTAATGTCCTAGGTGATTTTTATCACTAATTTATATTAACTATTGTAGCCATATAATTCAAATCAATCCAAACCAATAAAAAACAAACCAAATTCAAAACATGGCTATAGTATTTAAGCATAAAGGAATTAAATAAATC
>MU224680.1:398100-426480 GCA_018584345.1 Thuja plicata | reverse complement strand
TATTGTCACTGAATGGTGCATAATCTGAGGGCATGATTATGGCATTTTTCAAACTCTTCCTAGATAGGGAGCAATAAGTCGGTTTTAGTGATTTGTATCTAACCATTGCTCTTTTATGCTATTTTTTCACTAATCTAATGACTTATTGAAGTGTTGTGTCGTAGGCAACAGGTGCATCATTTGACACTCACAATGATCACCCAATATCTTTCACCCAATGATGTAGATCTATAAGAGGGCCAAAAACTAGTAAATCTATAGACCAACCCACAACGTTAGTAAAAATCTACATTATCCACCACATCTAGGCCACACACCACCACATGAGAGGTCTTGGCATAGGAAATGGGATAAGTTTTCTCCTTTGGAGAAGTGGTAGAAGATTTGGAAGCTCAAGCATAGCTCTTCCCACCAGTAGTAGTAGCATTTGGAAGGGAATCCCCCTCACAACCTCACACTAGTACATTCGAGGCATATTTACGATGACCTATTGTGAAAATTCTAACCATTTTTTATTAGAATACTGACAGGCTTCATCATCAAAAAATTGTCATCAGAACTTCCAACGAGGATCTCCCACATCATAATTCTGACAGTAATATGTGTTGGAGTTTCAGAAAGAAGTTGCATCTGAGGATACTGTTTCTCCCACAACATCATCATTGGTAGATCTCGACCTGTCATTGGAACTCCGATGACCTCAGGGGCTCCACATTCAAAAAGGATGCTGTCAGAGGATACTGTTTCTCCCATGATGTCATCATTGGTAGAAGTTGAACTGTCATCGTAAATATGATGACATCAGGGGCTATAGATTCGATGAGGATATTGTTGGACATACAACATCCCTATCAGTGAAAATTGACAGGTTGTCAGATTAACAATGACATGAGGGACTGTACATCCGATGAGATCCTGCCGAACATATAACATCCATGTTGGTGGAAATTGACAGGTCATTAGAGTTTTGCTGAGATCAAAGGCTGTACATCTGACGAGGATGCTGTCAGACATACAATATCTCGATCGGTGGAAATTGATAGTTTGTCGGAGTTCCAACGAAAAATTATGATTTAAAAAAATAAAATAAAATCCACATCAAATAAGAGACTAAGATATATATTTGAATTTTCTACATTGGATTATCATTGATATATAAATATGTTCAAATAAATTCAACAAGAGAGATGGAAAAACTAAAATTGAAGAGATCCTAAAGAATGCAAATGTTCAGATGAGAAAGATGTAGGTTGAACTTGATGCTACATAATGAAGTATCATGAATTAGAGAAATACAACCAAACCATTAAAGGAGAACTTGTTGAGGCTAAGAATCACATTGAAAAACTTCATGCAAGCAGTGAAAAGATTGATGAATAGAGGGAAAGGCAAAAGCCTAAAGGTGACATGACAAGAGTTGGCTTTGATAAAGGTGAATGTTCTAATTCTCAAGGAAATCTGAAGAAAATACAGATGTAGAAATACGTATGAAAGAAGAAGCTAGAGAGAAGATCAAACCTTTCAGAGGTAGATGTTTTGGATGCAACAAAGTTGGTTACATGAGGGATTGTAGAGGTAAATTTCCTTTTAATGCCTTTTCTGGTTATTTTTTCAATTGCTATGAATATGGATATAAGAATATATGTGGAAAGCCTAATCAATCCCACACTAAACAAGACTACATCAGAGAGGAAAAAAACTAAGATTACATGTTACAAATGCAACAAATTTGGACACATCACAAAGAATTGCATGTTACAGGTTAATCAGAACAAATCATATCCTACATGTTATAAATGTAAAAATCAAGGACATATACCAATTTTTTGTAGGTATAAGGGAGCTACAAGTAATAGAAGACCAACACCTATTGTTTTAAATAAAATTTTTGGTGATGTTAGAAAAAGTATGGAAGAATACATGGAAGAGTTTGACAATCAATTTATGAAAGAGAGTGGTAAAGTTTGGAAAGCGAAGGAACAAAGTGAGCCTAAGGTTCAGGGAGATTCAATAGATGCAACTGAACCCTCACTTGATGTTTCTACATCAACCTAAATGGCCAAGCATGGCCTTAGGGGGAGCTTTGGAGAAATATAACAGAAATATATCCAACCCCTATTTATATGGAATAATCTTTTGCAAACTTATGGAGAGTATATATATATGTTTTATTTGAAATTCTTGTCTGAGATTGTATAGTTGTACACATTGTATCTTATGATCACTAGATTGATGGTCGACTAGATCATTTGTAGAATTATGAGTTCATTGGGAATTGTGTGAATTCTTACATGGAAAAGTATAAGTTTATTCACTTGAACATATCTAATCACTATTCGAGCAGAGCTAAAGAAGACTAGAGGAACAAGCAGAGAAGCTAGGGCATTTTTGTGATTGCTGAGCGTGCATACCCTGATTCATCAAGAAAAATGTATTTTGATCACTTGAGAGATTTTGATTACTATGGATACTCCATTGATTTTTTATGTTAGTGAACAACTAAGGTATACGTTTAAGAAACATTCCTACAAGTCTACTGAAGACAATCTTGAATGTGCATTTTTGCAAACACCCTATGGTGTGATTCATGTGGAAGATATTAGGGCATACATTCATTGCAAATATGAATCACTGGGATAATTTGAGATCTTCAAAGAAATGAAGTACATGACCAAGGAAGATTAAAAAAGGAAGGATGTGTTTTCTCATTTGGAAAACCTAAGCATTATGCAGATAGCAGAACTCTATGAGTTTGATGTAGAAGAGTGGATAAAGATTGTTTTGAGAAGAGTTCATGATTAGTTTCTATGGATTGGTGAGTATCATGTTAAGATCACCAGTGAGATGATACATGATGTTACAGGTTTGTACAATTCTGACATTATCCCTATTGTGGAGAATAAAATGAAGAAACAGGTGGAAACCATTACACACTCTAGATGGGATAAGAGGGCAATGTGTTAGAATAATTGAGAGGGAAAAAGGGGGGTGAATAAGTGGCCTAAAAAATATTCCAATAAATCAACCTAAAAACTTAGTACCACAATATTAAACCTCTAGTTATCTTCAGTCCTACAAGATGTATGCCCTTAAATAATCATAATAAATAACTACTTCTCGGAGTTCACTTTTAAACCTTGTTCTTACTGTTTACCGATTAGTAGTCTTTCATTTACTAAAAAACTATAAATTTCTTAGTGTATACCGATCAATCCAGATTATTTATGTGTAATGCAAAACACTAAAGTAATGACTCATAAACACATTGACACATGGATTTTTAATGTGGAAACCATGTTAAGGAAAAAAAACACTTGGGAATGGTAACCCAAAATTTTCACTCTTCTGAAGTGATCCTTGTGAAGAGCCAACCATATTAAAGGTTAAAAACACACTATTAGGTGTGACCTTGTTAGAGGATTTAAATATAATAGTTTGTCACTTGATATTGGGCATATCTATGCTACCTTCTATGACCAAAACCAATGTAGTTTTTCAAATGGTATCTGGCATCTCATGCTATCTTCATGAACAAAATTTTTGATACTCCTTGGGATGTATCTCAATATAGAAAAAATATTTAAATACTTCTCAGTTAAGAGAATTTCTGAATCAATGGTTAAACTGAAATAGTAAATTGATCTGTTCACACATACAACTTATACTTGCATATTTTTAGATCTATTGTAAGCTCATTATGCATTTTTGATCATTGTATCTTTTCAATACCTTAGCTCCACTTCTTTCTGCTCAGTGATGCTTTCCTTCTTTGTTTCTCGGTGTCTGTAGAAACCTTTAGCTCTTTCCTCAGCTTGATTGATCATGATTGTATGAAGTTTTTCTTCATCAATTTCTCTTTAGCATCCTTCTTTTTCATTCACTCCCCTAATTCATAATGAATTAGATTGTCCCTTTATAGACATGATATCACCATTTCTCACTTCTTGATTTTCTTGTTCTTGGTGTGATCCGCAATCTTAGCCAATCTTTCTTTAAATATTAACTCCTATTTTATCTTTTAGAAATCTTCTTGCCAACTGGATAAAATAGCTTTAAATCCTTTACTTATCTCTAGATTTAACTTGTTGATTAAAACAATGTTAACAACTAGTTAAGTCTATCTTTAGCTTTGCCAACTAAGTATTTTTTCATTTATGAACTTTAGATAACTTTGGCGTTTTAACTATTTGATAACTTTAGTCAACACTTCAGTTCTCCTTGGGCTTCTCCGTCGGTGTTGTCTATCCATTAGGGTTGTCTGTCCTTCAGGGTTGTCAGTCAGTCAGTTAACACTGTAATTCTGGCTGTCGGTAATGCTTGTGATTCTTCTTGTTGGTAATGCTTGTTTGTTTATTTTCTCAAGCATCACTATGAATTTTCTCTTAGGTTTCTCTGTCCATCAGGTTCCACTAACCATCGGTGTCTGTAGTCACTTAGTGAATGTTGGTCATTTATGTATTACTAAAAGCATAATCTTTATCTCTCTCATTCTCTAAAGTCTTTGACACTTTGTATATAACCAATCAGATTATATCAAGTTGACATCAATGACAATACAATCCATTAACTGATTTAATGTCTTACATTATCTTTCTACATTTCGGTGATCAACTTAACATCTTCAAACATTCAATCAGTTATATGTCATCAATCTCTCCCTTTGGAATTGATGGAAACACACTAAATTATCACACTATATTATTACTAACACAATATGAAATATATCAAGTGTATTTCATCAATCTCTCCTATTATAACTAATACAAATGTCTGGCTCTCGGTAAGCTAATAGAGCTTAGATTTGTTTCTTGCGGAGTGGGTTCTCCAATCTTTAATCCCTTCACTAGATAGATGTAGCAGCTTCTGTCTCTAATCTGTGTTGTCCCTTGACTATTCCTCTCATTGATAATCTCTTTTTCCTTTGACAACAATGAGTCATCCCTCCCTTTGTGTGTATTCCCTTCCTCATGATACTTCTCTCCCTTAGATGGATAATGATCCACTTTCCCTTTGAATTCTTAGGAACTTCTCTCCATGGATAATAATATAATCTCTTCCTGATGATGAGATAATCTCTCCCTTTTGATAATGATATAATCTCTCCCTTTGACAACAATTCCAAACAATTCTTCCATCCTTTTTATAATATATTCCTTGAATTTCCCTATTCATCAGCAATATATTGTCTCTTGTGTTCGGTGCAGATTTGTACCCTGCTGTGTATAGATGTATCATTGCAGTCCATCTTTGTGCTTGCATCAACATGAATGATCTTCTGATTTGGGTATAGGCTGGTGCAATCTCCTAGTCAGCTTACTGACTGATAGATAGGGGTTGGACCCCTAGTCTCTTTCTCAGGTACTCAAATGTATCTTTTGGTAATGGCTTGGTGAATATGTCAGCTAATCATTCCTTTGATTGAACATATTCCAGTATCACTTATTTTTCTTTCACTTGTTCTCTTAAGTAATGATACTTGATTGATATATGCTTAGTCTTAGCATGCATGACTAGATTCTTTGATATGTTAATTGTACTGGTATTATCACAATAGATAATCACTGGTTCAAGAATCTTCATATTCATACCTTCCAGCAACTGTTTGATCCATGCAATATTTGAGCAGTTTGTAGCAGCAACCACATATTCTTCTTCTATAGTAGACTGAGAGATGCATCCTTGCTTCTTGCTAATCCATATGACAAGTCTGTCACCCATGAAGAATGCTCCTACAGTTGTGCTATTTCATTCATCAATGTTTCTAGCCCAATCAACATTTGTATAGACTTGTAGCTCAAATTTTCCTTCTCTTTTATACCATAATCCATAGTCCTCGGTGTTCTTTAGATATCTTAGAATTCTCTTGACAACATTCATATGTGATTCTTTTGGATTAGCAGAGAATCTTGCAACTATTCCAACTGCATGTGCAATATATGGTCTAGTATGAACAACATAAATTAGTTTGTCAATCATTGATTTATACAAGGTCTGATTTACCTCATTTAAATTTTCTTCTTTTTTCAGCTTACATCTGGTAGCCATAGGTGTTCTAACTGGTTTGGAATCTTCCATCTTGAATATCTTCAACACTTCCTTGATGTATTTAGACTGAGTGATATATATGCCTGCATCTTGTTGAAGAATCTGTAGACCAAGAAAGAATTTAATCTCCCCAAACATAGACATTTCAAATTCTTTTCTCATTTCATTAGCAAAGGATTTACATAATATTTCATTTCCCCCAAAAATGATATCATCAACAAAAATTTCAGCAATCAGAATGTTACCATCGATATCTTCTTTTAAGTACAAATTTGTATTTTCACTTGTTCTTACAAATTCAATGCTTATGAGATAGGAGTGAAGTCTTTCATACTAGTCTTTTGGTGCTTTTTTTAATCCATACAAGGCTTCATGTAGTCTACATACCATGTTTCTCTTGTATGGATCAACAAAGACTTCTAGTTGTTCAATGTATACCTCTTCTTCAAGTATTCCATTTAGGAATGCAGATTTGACATCTATCTGGTATACCTTGAATCCTTTGAATGTGGCATAAGAAAGTAAGATTATAACTCCTTCTAGTCTAGAAATGGGCACAAAGGTTTCACCATAATCAATACCTTCTTCTTGTGCATACCCCTTTCATACTAATCTTTCTTTGTTCCTTGTGACTTCTCCATTTTTATTGAGCTTGTTTCTGAATATCCATTTGGTACTGATGAAATTTTTGTCATCTAGTCTTGGTACTAGTGTCCATGTACTATTATTCTCAATCTATTCTATTTATTCATTCATAACACTTACCCATTCTTCATTTTCAAGTGCAGTATTAATAGATTTAGGCTCAAAATCATAAAGTAAACATCTAGTGTTTAGTGACTTACTTCTTGTTCTCATTCTAGCCTTCTTGTCTCCTATGATATGATTCTGTGGATGATGTCTTCTAAAATAATTGGCAAGTTTTAATTCAGATCTTTGTCCATCATTTTTATCATCATCTTGACCTTCATTCTAATCTTCGTCGCTTGGTACATCATCTTGAGTATTTTCCCAATTTTTTGGTAATTGCAGCCTGATGCTTGGGTGCAATGTTCTATTGCTTGGGAGCGATACAATGTTGCTTGGGTAGAGTGTTAGGTTCTTTGGTGTAAACAATCCTATTGTAGTCCTCTGGCTCTTTTCTTCTTTCCTTATCATTCTTTTATGCAAATTCATCTATTTTCACATTTGCACTTTCAATGATCTTGTTAGATGACTTGTTAAGACACTTATAAGCCTTGCTTTTGGTGGAATACCCTAGAAAGATACCTTCATCACTTTTGGAGTCAAGCTTTCCATTTCTATCATCTTTCAAAATATAACATTGACTACCAAAGATTCTTAAGTAACTTACATTGGGTGTGTAACCATACCAAAGTTCATAGGGTGTCTTCTTTGTGTCCTTCAACTGTACTCTGGTCAATGTGTAGGTAGAAGTACTGACAGCTTCCCTCCATAAATTTTTAGTGATGCTTTTCTCAATCATCAATTTTATTGCACAGTCAACAATTGATCTATTTCTCCTCTTAGCAATTCCATTTTGTTGTGGTGTTCTTGGTGCAGAAACCTATCTTTTAATTCCATGCTCATTGCAATAGTTAGTGAATTCATCTGAAATAAATTCCCCTCCTCTATCTGACCTTAAGCATTTCAATTCTTTACCACTTTGATTTTCTACCATAACCTTATACCATTAAAATAGCTTGAATACTTCTGATTTATCTTTTAAGAACATAACTGTCATCATTCTAGAATAATTATCTACAAAGAGAATGAAATGCCTATCACCATAGTAACTCTTTGTCCTCATGGGTCCACATGAATTAGTATGGACTAATTATAGAATGACATTAGATGTATGGGATTTACTCTTGAAACTAGAATTTTTCATCTTACCTTTTTGACAATTCTTACACATGATATGCTCGGGTTTAGACATTCTCGGTAAGCCTTTGACTTGTCTTTTATTTCTTATTTTTATCATGTTTTCAAAATTCACATGACATAATCTCTTGTACCACAACCATATGTCTTCGTTTCTAGCCATCAAAAAAGTGGTGTTAATGTCATCAAGATAGAAAAGGTTACCTTTTGTCTGCTCACCAGTTCTGATCAACCTTCCTGATTCATTGAATATCTTTGCCTTCTTATTCTCAAATGCTACTTGGTGACCTATATTATTTAGCTGTGAAACACTCAATATATTATAATTTAGTCCTTTTATCCAGTAATCATTTTCACATTTGATCAGGTTATTCAACATTATAGTTCCTTTACCTTCAACTGGACAAGGTGTGTCATTTCCCATTCTTACTGAACCGCCATTATAGTATTCAAAAGTTTAAAACTTTTGTTTATCACCGATCATGTGGTGAGTGCAACCACTATCTATAATCTAGACATCATTCTTACTAACCTTAGATATGAGTGCAGTTTCTACATACCTTTCTTCTTCTTCGTCCGAATCATCCTTCATGGCTACAAATACCATCTCAATGTCTTCTTCAGATTCGGTGTCAGTATCATCAGCTATGTTCTCAGCTAGGTAACAATCTTTCTTCCCTTTGTGCTTGTAGTCCTGGGTATCTCTTCTTTCAAATTGTCAATTTCTTTGGTAATCTCTGTTATCACCTCGGTCAAACTTCTTTTCATATGTTTTGTCATTACTTTTGTCATCTTTTCTTTTGTTTGGACATCTTGCAACAAAGTGTCCAACCTCTTTACAATTAAAACATACAAGTGGTAATTTACCTTTGTATCTACCTTTTCCTCTCTAGAATCTTCTTTCCATTAGTGCTTCAATCTCATCAAGTCCTTGATCCTCATTATCACTTTCACTATAATTCCTAATAGTGTGTCAATGACTTGACTTACTTATTTTCAAAGAAGATTTGAATGGAAATTCTATAGATGGTAAGACACTATTATCAAAGTTATTCATCTCAAATGAAATCAGTCTACCAATCAGAATATCTAGAGTAACGATATTGTTTGCAACTTCTCTCATTTCTTCTATAATAAATACTCCAATAGCATATACAGGTAGTAAGGTTCTTAGGATTTTACTTACCACTGTCTCCTCTTCAAGTACACCTCCAACTCCTCAGATAGAATTGACTACCTCTTTTATTTTGCAGCTATATTGATTGATATTTTCTCCTTCTTTCATCCTTAGGTCATCAAACCTCCCTCTTAGGCTTTCTGCCTTGGCTCTTAGTACATTAGCATCTCCTCCATGTACCAGCTTCAATTTATCCCACATTTGCTTTGTAGAGGTGCAGGTTTTGAAATCTTCAAACTCAACATTGGAGAGTGAGGAAGCAAGCTCTATCATCATGTAATTATGCTCATGCTTTTCTCTCAATTGATCAAGAGTGTGAGGTCATGTAGGAAACACATATTCAGTATCAAGGTGTTGAGTAACATCATTACCAATACCTGATAGGCGGAGTCTTATTCTGCTTTGCCATGATGCCAAGTTGTTTTTATTCAACTTGGGCACATCTCTCTTGTTCATCTTATGATATTTTACTTGAGTTGTTAAACTCCCCTTCTAAGCACACAAGCTCTGATACCAATTGTTATAATAACTAAGAGGAGGGGGGGTTTGAATCTGTGGCCTAAAAAATATTCCAATAAATCAACCCCAAAAACTTAGTACCACAATATTAAGCTTCTAGTTATCTTCATTCCTACAAGATGTATGCCCTCAAATAATCATAATAAATAACTACTTCTCGGAGTTCACTTTTAAACCTTGTTCTTACTATTTATAGATTAGCAGTCTTTCATTTACTGACAATAGTAAATTTCTTAGTGTATACCGATCAATCAAGATTAGTTATGTGTAATGCAAAACACTAAAGTAATGACTCATAAACACATTGACACATGTATTTTTAATGTGGAAACCCTGTTAAGGGAAAAAACACTTGGGACTGGTAACCCAAAATTTTCACTCTTCTGAAGTGAGCTCGGTGAAGAGCCAACCCTGTTAAAGGTTACAAACACACTATTAGGTGTGACCTTGTTAGAGGATTTAAATAGAATAGTTTGTCACTTGATATCGGGCATCTCTATGCTACCTTCTATGAACAAACCCAGTGTAGTTTGTCAAATGGTATTTGGCATCTCATGCTATCTTCATGAACAAACTGTTTGATACTCCTTGGGATGTATCTCAATATAGAAAGGATCTTTAAATATTTCTTGGTTAAGAGACTTTCTGAATCAATGGTTAAAATGAAACAGTAAATTGATCTGTTCACACATATAACTTATACTTGTATATTTTCAGATCTATTGTAAGCTCATATACCTTTCTGATCATTGTGTCTTTTCAATACATTTTCTCCACTTCTTTCTACTTGGTGATGTTGTGCTTCTCTATTTCTCGGTGTCTGCAAAAATATTTAGCTCTTTCCTCAGCTTGATTGATCAAGACTATATGAAGTTGTTCTTCATCAGTTTCTCTTTAGTATCCTTCTTTTTCATTCACTCCCATAATTCATAATGAATTATATTGTCTTTTTATAGATATGATATCACCATTTCTCACTTCTTGATTTTCTTGTTTTTGGCATGATCCACAATCTTAGCCAATCTTGCTTTAAAGCTTAACTCCTATTTTATCTTGTATAAATATTATTTCCAACTAGATAAAACAACTTTAAATCCTTTACTTATCTCTAGCTTTAACTTGTTGATTAAAATAATGTTAGCACCCAGTTAAGTCTATCTTTAGATCTTCCAACTAAGTATTTTGTCATTTCTGAACTTCATTTAACTTTGGTGTTTTAACTCTTTGATAGCTTTAGTCAACACTTTAGTTCTCCTCAGGCTTCTCCGTCAGTGTTGTCTATCTGTCAGGGTTGTCTGTCCTTCAGGGTTGTCTGTCCATCAGTTAACATTGTAATTCTGGCTGTCGGTAATGCTTTTGATTCTTCTCATCGGTATTGCTTGTCGATTTCTTTGCTCGGGCATCACTGTGACTTTTCTCTCAGTTTTATCTGTCTGTCGAGTTTCACTAACCATCGATGTCTGTAGTCACTTAGTGAATTCTAGTTATTTATGCATTATTGAAAGCATAATATTTATCTCTCTGATTCTTTGATGTCTTTGAAACTTTGTATATAACCAATCAGATTATATCAAGTTGAAATCAATGACAATACAATCCATTAAATGATTTAATGTCTTGCATTATCTTTCTATATTTTGGTGATCAACTTAACATCTTCAAACATTCAATTAGTTACATGTCATCACAATGACCATTGCCAACATCTTTCAACAAGATGTAAGATTAGTTTATATGATTCTTGGATACAAACTTCACTATATAAGCCGACCTAATTTGGTATCTACAAGAGTTATTATGATGACCTACAAAATGGTGAAAGAGAATATAAAGTACAATCTATATGAAGTTATTGCACAATAATTTCTAGAGAATGTGAAGTATATCAAGTGAGATAAGTCAAAGGCATTCAGGTTTGGATCATTATTGATTCATATTTATATTCACATTGTACATACATTTCCTAGAATGCACCCTAAAGCTTGTAAAGATAGAGAACCTACTAAAATTTAGATAAAAAATTGTTATAGGAGACAAAATGACACTTGGTTAGATGAAGAGTTATTTGGTATGTTCAAAATTATACAGAGACAAATGAAGGAAAGGGTGAGAATTATTGAAGCTATGATTGAGAAATATAAAGATACAATCTATTTTATGGTTGAAATTGATTATGTGTGCTTTGAGGAAGTTGAACCAAGAAATAAATGGTGTTATCCTATAGGCTATGAGGTCAGTTCAAAAGTTCTAACCATGCAAGTAAAATATATATTATCTTTTGATATTGATCCCTCTAAATAAAGATGGGGAACTTATGAGGAGAAGTCAACAAAGATAAGAGAGGAACATACCAAAGAAGAAAGGAAAAGAAATGTAGAGAATGTTGTGGATAATCTAGCAGCTGATGAAGGTATTTCAAAGGATGAGATGAAAGAGATAAGGAAAAAGATGGAAGAAGGTTTTCTGTACTGGTGACCACTACTCTGGCAGCCCTTCCACCTCTAGAAATTGAAAAGGTTATCATTCCACCTTCTAATATGATCAATGTATGTGATACTATTAGGAATGATAGTCCACCAACACAACTGAGAGGGGAGGTGAAATAGTTG
This sequence comes from Thuja plicata, assembly GCA_018584345.1. Classification (NCBI taxonomy): domain Eukaryota; kingdom Viridiplantae; phylum Streptophyta; class Pinopsida; order Cupressales; family Cupressaceae; genus Thuja; species Thuja plicata. Next base: position 414,246 of record MU224680.1, on the reverse strand, counting down.
TGAGATAGATTATCAAACATTAAACATTATAAACAAAAAGTTTAATCCAAATGATGACACAGTAAACACAAAACCATAACACAATCCTTTGTTGTCAAGGAAACCCTATTAAAGGTAAAACCCTGGTGAGAATTAGCACCCAAAAATAATGTAATTGTTATCCAAATTTCCCCATCCTATCAAATTTGGCTACAAGTGGAGAAAACGTGGCTCCCACAAGGGTAGAGACCAGCTTGTATGACTCTCCATTTTTCTAAGGACTCGATCTTGTTCCTTTGTAATTTTATAAGTCTCTAGTTTACTCTTGTCTGAGAAATAACCCTTCATATGCAAAGAAAACCTAATGAAAATTTGAGAAAAACCCTAGGTTCCTTGGTGACTGTTCAAATATTTTGTTACCTTTTTTGAGCAGCTTAAGTGATCCTTTAAGCATGTGCACTTTTCAAATTGTTTAGTCGCGTAGTCACGCTAAATTCAAGCTTGAACAAGTCACGCAGTTGCACAGTTTTTATTATGAAGTCATTTAGCTCTGCGAGTAGGCAGGTGAGCAGATTATCATGTGGTCTCACAGTCACGATGATTTTTCATAAGTTACCTTTCAGCTCGCGAGTGTGCAATCAAGGGAAAAAGCTAGTCATCACTCACTTGCTGAGGGTTATAAATGTGGCTGCTCACTCGCTATGTTTTTTTTACTTTATGCCTTTGAGCTCATGAGTGTGTGATCAAAGGAAATATTATGCTCGCCGCTCACTCATTGAGTTGTTCACTTAAATTTTTTTTAATGTGCGAGTGTGCGACGAGGTCTCTTTTGCAGGTTATATGTTGTTATCGCTCGCTCGTGTAGGAAAAAAATTAAGTCAGAAAAGTTCTACGAGCATGAAATTGAAGGAAATGGAGCTCATCACTCACTCGCTAGGAAAATTCACTTCAGGTCTTTAAGCTTGTGAGTGTGCGACCAAAATAATTATGCTTCATCGCTCACTCACTCGATTTTAACTGTTAAAAATAAAAGTGCTAGGACCACGTGATCGAAGAGATTTTTATGTAGTTGCCCATTTGCATAGGTTAAAGACCATGTCAGAAAAGTTCCGTGAGTGCAAAAGAAAAGAGAAAAAGCTAGTCGTTGCTCAGTTGCCACAGATTAAAGACAAAATCAAAAAGTGCTGTGAGTAAGCGAATGGATAAAATGAAGAAGCTTTGTCGCTCACTCGCAGAGGAAATTTTCAATGCCCGAATTGGTGCTATGAGTGCATGACGGGGTGCCACGTGGCTAAATTAGATATGATTTCAAAGATAGAGTAAAGATAAAGAAAGGATATCGACGACTGTGTTTCAAACATAAAGATAAGTCTTCATCTGGGCCATTGATCGAGCATTCTGTGCCACTTGTGACCATTATTTTCAAATAGTCAAATGTTAAGATCTGATTCTTAGAGTCCATGGCGGTGGCGTGATCTTTCAAGTTGTAGACAAAGAGATGGTTCAAGCCGACTTCTCCAGTCACATTTATGGAGATGGGAAAGATATTCAAGATATATCTGATCTTCTCAGATGTTTCTATGATGTATTGATGACAAGAATTGACAGTCTTAGGGTTTCTGAATTGTTTATGCAGATCTATTGTAGCCCTTATTCCTAAGAATTGGATTGACTCCTGAGCTTGCGTGCTAGAGGAGCATGTATAAAATTACTTTTAGAGCTTTAGAGATAAAAAGAGTTTTCCAGCTGGTGTAAGAATTTCTGTGGCATTTTCTCTGCCCTCAGGTTTTCACTTTGTTGTAATCTTTCATTGAAATCTAGATTATGTTAAGGTTACTGAGACATCTTTTCTGTCCTCTAACTTTCTCTTGTCTGTATTTCTCTTACTGAAGTATAATATAGTGATTTTATTAGAGAAATCTTAGAGTTCCTGAGCCTTCCTTTCTTTCAACATCTTTGTGTACTATTGTGTCTAATTTGATTTAGGTAATCCTGTGGATTTTTTTCATCCCTAGTTATTTTGTCTCATTCTTGTGCCTATTTGTTGGAGTGAATATTTGCTTGCAGGCCACAGTCTGTGTCTACTCCCTTAGGAAATCTATTGTTTGTGAAATCTTCTCTTTCCTTGAATAGCCTCTTTCTATTTTAGACCTCTCTATGAAATACTTATGCAAGCCTATTCAGAAATATTATGTTCTATTAGATCTGAGAACCTTCATGCTAATTTGTTCATTGCTTTATGTTTCATGTTGCCTTCAGTGTATCACCTAGTAGGATAATTTTCTTTTTAGTTATTTCCCTTTCAAGCATTCCTTCTATCCCTTTCCCCTCCAAGTTTACTTTTCATGTTTAAGAGAAGATTAGGTGATTATCCAAAAGGAACCAGCCTAGAACCTGGAGGCTTCACTTTAGTTAGCACAGGTCCCACAACCTTGAAGTGATTCCCATGTTATACTAGATTATCGAGACTATGAGAGCTTGAATAGGGTGTAAAATTTAGTGTACAATAGTACTAAGAGTATAGTATCCCTACTAAAATATTTAGCTATGTTAGGAGCTTATTAATGCATTACAATACATAGTCCCTATTAAAGGAAAGACCCTATTAGGAGTCAAGAGTAACAAAAGTCTCACTACCTAGGAACACTGCCTAAAGAAGGTTAAATCCACCCTTAGGACTTACTATCCAAAATACAAGTGTATATAAGAAATATAGAATCCAGTGAACTATCTAATGGAAACTGTATTTTCTTAATCAATTACAATGAATAATCTTAATCACATCCTCTACTCTACATCTAGGACACTTTTCATAAAAAATATTTTAGCTTCTACACTTCGTTTCTCCCACACTTCCATAAAGAAAAACAATCTTTCTTTTATACAAATTTATAATAAGCAAATAAGTCGACGAATTAAGACTTCCCCAATGCACAAATAATTACTTAACCCCTTGCTAAGATACACATGGTACCTATAAAAGGTAAACATAAATTATAATTCATCAAATATAATCCAAGATTTGTAATCCATGCTCGCAGTCCATAATACACACTACATCTATTAAGTCGGCCCTAAATAGGTCTTCTCCAAAACACACACCACATCTGACATCACCAAGAGTCCTGCAACCCAAGAATCATAAAAAAAATTCATCAACATGTATCCTAACATCACCTAGGATAGCATATCGTGAATCCTTATCGCATGCAAGTTATCCTCAAAACATAGAGATTAACTCTGTCAAGGATCACTGTCATGTTCCAGTACCCAGTCTTCACTAAAACATCTATAGCTTACTCCATCTGCAATATTAAGCCATGCAATCTTAGACATAAGATCACAACACATCCCTGTACACATCACCATCTTCTCTCATTATTAAACAACCATACAGTACTTGTACACTTATGTCAGTCACCAAGCAACAACAATAACCAGTCTGTTATTCCTTCATAAAAGCATATGTTGGCATCAATGAAAAAAAATGAATTCCAACAACAATAATAGAAACCAATTCCAACAATCTCCCCCTTTGGCATTGATGAAAACATATGGGAAAATCCATCAACCCAAAACTACTCACTCTCAATAAAATCTTCTCAATATCCTCAACACAGCGCTCCCTAAAACAATAGGGATTTTCACATAGAATCTCTCCCCATTTGACAACAATGGAAAAAAGTGCCATAACTCTTCTTCTTTCCTCTACAAGGTGTAGCTTTTTCAAATCTTCATGTATCCAAAAACCAAGTGCAAAATCATCCAAATGTGTTCTATAATGTTCTTGCGATCACTCTCCCTGAGGAGTAGATCCATACATCAAGTATAGAAAATGATATATCTCTGAAAGCCACTGGACTGATGCATTCCTACATCAATTTAGTTCTCACAAGGAGGGGCTCTTACCCCAAGCATACCTCTGAGATACCCAAAGTCACCCTTTGGAAAAGGTTTTGTAAATATAACTGCTATCTATTCATTTGTGTTGATATACTCCAATCTAATCTTCTTTTCTGTAACCTTGTCTCTCAAGAAATGATACTTGATGGAAATATGTTTAGTATTTGAATGAATAACTAGATTCTTTGACATAATCACTATACTAGTGTTATCACAATGGATAACCACTGACTCATCAAATGTTATCCCAATTTCCTTTAGCATTTTATTCATCCAAACAATCTGTATGCAATTTATAGTAGCAACAACATACTCTGATTTAGCAGTAGACTAAGCTATACAATCCTTATTTTTACTTAACTAAGAAACCAATCTTTTCCCAAGAAATAATGCACCACCAACTGTACTCTTTCTTTCATCAACATTTACTACCCAATCAACATCAATATAAGCATGCAAATCAAAATTATCGGATTTATTATACCATAAGCCATAATCCAATGTTCCTTTTATATATCTAAATATTTTCTTCATAGCAGCAAGGTGTGTCTCTTTAGGATATGCTTGATATCTTTCCACAATTCCAACTGCATTACCAATATCTAGTCTGGTATGAGTAAGATATTGTAAGCCTCCAATTAATAAACCTATACTTTTTCTTAAAAACACTCTGAGATTCATTAGTATTAATAAGAGTGTGACCAGTAACCATAGGTGTTCCAACAGGTTTACAATCTTCACTAGTTCTTCAGTACAGATTACTGTCTACATTACCTTTTCTGAAACTAAGACGACGTAGATACCTATCCAATCTTGCATACCATGCTCTAGGTGCTTATTTCAGTCCACACAAATAATTTTTCAACTTGCAAACCATATCCTCATATTCAGTCAGAGGAAATCCATCAGGTTGTTCAATATATACTTCCTCTTCTAGATCTCCATTCAGAAATGCAGATTTCACATCCATCTGATATACTTTGAAGTCTTTGTGTGCAACATAAGCAAGAAATAATCTGACAACCTCAAGCCTAGAATAATGATAAAATATTTCTTCAAATTCTACACCTTCTTGTTGTGAGTAGTTTTTACAAACCATTCTTGCCTTATTTATTACAACCAGTCCTTCTTCATTCATCTTGTTTCTGAAAACCCACTTAGTTCCTAAAGAATTCTTATCTTTAGGTCTAGGAAATAGTTCCCAAGTGTTATTTTTCTTTATCTGTTCCCATTATTCCTGCATAGCCTTAGTACAAGATTCATCTCTACATGCCTCATCTGTAGATTTTGGTTCAACTTGAGAAATCAAACAAATTTCATCTCTTAATCTCAATCTTGTAATCATTCATTTATTTGCATTGCCAATAATTTGATTTTTAGGATAGTTTTTCCTAACATACCTCTGAGTCTTAGGAATTTTAGTAGGATCATTTGAGTCATCTTGACATACCTCGATCTCATGCTTAATCTCAAAAGGTTCTTCTTGATCTGTAGTAACCTCCTTGATCTCTGTCGTCTGGTTACAATCATATATTCTTTCTTGAATTTGGAACTTTTCATCAATCCTCACATTAACACTTTCAATCATCTTTCTCAATCTCAGATTGAAACATTTATAAGTTTTTCTCTTTAGTGGAATAACCAAGGAATATTCTTTTGTCAATTCTAGCATCAAACTTTCCTATCTTGTCATCTCTTTTGATATAGCATTTAATACCAAAAATTCTAAAATATTTCACAGGAGTATGATTAAACTATAATTCATAAGGAGTCTTACTTGTACCTTCTCTGATCTGAACTCTGTTCAAAGTATAAAAATAGTACCAAAAACTTCTCTCTAATGAACATGTGATACATTTCCTTCCAACAACATGGTTCTTGCAACATCTAATATTGTTATGTTTCTTAGCTATGTGAACCGCCTCATAATAGGAGTGGAATAATCATGCTCAAGGCATTTATTAGGAATGGTTTATTCAATCTAAAGACTACTTCTCCTGTTATGAGGTGCATTTAACTTGTCAACCTAGGGACGTATACTTGAAATGGTTGGCACGATATGTGCACTAGGTTCCTTGAGGAGTCATTTTGCTTATGCTACAGGAAGGTAAAAATGCATAAAAGAAACCTACACTAGTGCTACAGGAAAAGAATAGATTTATCTCCTTATTGAAATGAATGCTAGAAATTGCAAACTCTACTTAAACCTATACTTTCAACCTAGAACATCCATTATAACTATTCTTGCAGATGCTACAGGAACATTCACAAGGTACAATGCTGCAGGAAGAAATTGTAACTTCTATCTGAAATACTGGAAATGCTGGAAATGCTAGAAATGCTAGAAATGCTAGAAGGAAATCTATTCTATTCTAACCTATTCCACCTCCCAAGTGGCCCCCCTTGGTCGGTTTCTACTAATCTATTAACACAGAATGTAAACCAAGAATTACTTCATTGTATTTCAAAAACTCATTACATAAAAACAATACATGAAACTAGAAATAGATTGCTGTAAGATACAATAGTTTTCTTCCAAAAAATTCTTTCTCTAACTTTCCTATCTAACTTCAAACTATCAGTCCAATCCTTATATATAGAGGATCAAACACTTATTACAAAATAGAAAAGAAACTATCTTGCTAAAAACATGCCGGAGAAGAAGATGGAAATGCAACAGCCCGCGGTGTGGGTAATAAACCTTGAGCGACCAGTTCAACGTAATAAAGTGCAGAGGGAATATAGGAATACTACATCCCCATGTCCTGGAATAATGGATCCTCCATTGTAGTAGCCATGTTTCCTGGTGCTATGATGATAACTCTGCCATAGCTGGTCCTCAACCGTCTTCCTTGAATGTTTTCGACCACTCTCCAGGCACTTTCTCTCCTGTCAAGTTAGTTATTATGTGGAAATATTCATGCAACAAGCTTAATCAAATTAAATCTAGATATTAGAACATAGATTCTAATGGTTTTATGAAATACTACACTAAATGTATAATATTAGCAAAATATGTCACAAACATCTACCCATGGTTTATCAGTTCTATCTGGACTTTATCACAAGTTTTGACTGGCTAGGCTCTCAAATATTTTGTCAAAAACTAGAAAAGAGTATTTAAAATTATACAAAATAAAGGTAATAATTTGGCCTTATCATCTGCCCCTTGGTTAATCAAATTCTTGTCCTCAAGCATTGCACCTTCTGGAAATTGACTTAAAGTCACCAACTTCAGTTCTTCCTCGCCTTTGGCTCTTGAAGGAGTAGTAGAATCCTCTTGTTCTTTCCCAAACTTCCCTTCTGTGATCCTCCTGCAGCCTATCAAGCTTGGCAGTGTTGATGTCATACAAGGGCCAAAGGAGCATGGGTGGCTACATTGTGAGCGGACACCAGAGCTCCTACCTGATTTGCCTACCTAGCCCGATGTATTTTTGTGCTCGGTGTATGGCTGCTTCAAGGTTAATGGGGCTGTGTGGTTCCGACCTTTTGAATGCCTCTAATAATTTTCCCCATCTACTTCTAGCACCGGTTAAGGCTCTTTGGAAGACAAAATAAGACATGTTGTCATATTTTTCATACACATATGCTTTGAGTTTAAAATTTTTATCTCTGATTTCCTTTTTAATATTCCCATATGTCAGTTTGAACCAATCCCTCAGGAATACTTCTGGTTGACTTCTTTTTGCCCTTAATTCAAGTTCTCTATAATTCTCCAATTGTCTATCATAGTTAGCCTCATTGTGCATCCAAGACATTAGGGTCCTTAGATGTATATCCCCTATGTAAAGCAGGGGATTCCATTCAGTCTCTATAGGGATGATAAAATTATGCACATACAACTCATAGAGTAGGTTTTGTTGCCAAGATGGAAGGGTTTGGTATAAACCATAGAATTCCTGGGCTGAATTGAACTCTGTGTTTACATCTTTGGGGGTCATCATCAACTGAAATAGGAGGAATTGTTCTTTTAGACAGATGGTATAGACCCTAGGTGGCGGTCTACAAGCAATTATCTAGTCAGTCATCTTAAGGGCATGTTCCATTATCTGTTTCTATCTTGCCAACTGATCTTTTAATTCTGTAATTTCCTCTCCTTGTTCTGCTATTACTTTCTACAATTTATTTTTCTCTTCTCCCCATAGAGTGGTTGTCAGCACATGCTTATTATTTAACTAGAAGAGAAGCATTTGCAGAGTAATCGGACCACTATTTTCATCTTGGTTATTCTTCTTCCTTTGTTCCCTCCATAACCGCTCTAAGAATTTTATTAACCAAGTTTTCTTGTGCAAGCTAGCTGGTGAGTTATAGGGGTTTCTTTTTCATGGGTTGGAACATCTTGATGACTAACTCTTGGGTCATTTTGACAGACATTTGACTCAGCTTCACATTCCTCATCTAGATTTTGATGAATGTCTGTAATCTTAGACTGGCTGGGAGAATCATCTGGAACAATATGAATAGGAGTTTCCTCCTCAAATTGTTTGGGGGAAGCGGTCTGGCTTTCAGTGGGTGCTTTAGGAGTCTGCCCTCTCATCCTAGAACTTCTTCTTATAGGGATTTCCTCAACCTCTATGGCCTTTTTCTTACTAACCATGTTTGTTTTCTCTGCTGCAGGAGTAGTGGCTGCAGGAACTGACTTCATTTTCTTCTTTTTTGAGACTTGAGGGTTTCATGGCTCAGCTATAGGAACTGAATTTTCTCCTACTAACTTCCATTTTCCTTTTGTTTGGGTGGCAGTAGGTATATTTCTCATGTGAGCGGGTAAAGGCACATTTTCTTGTAAATTTCCAGTTTCTGCCCCTTGGGTACTTTGCTCGGCAACTGGGTCAGGGGAAACTGCATTATCTTGGCTAATTTGCACATTAGGGGCAATTTGAGGCTATAGGGTTTTATGATGGACAAAATTTGCCCATGCCATAGGGGAGGCATCCCTAAGAGATCTTTCTATGAGTAATTTAATATTGGCATGGTGAGTAATAGAGTTGTCTTTCCCTTTCTGGGTTTCTTCGGCACTAATGCACAACATATTAAACAAAAAATTGGGTGTATTCATTGGGATATTATGTCATACATAACTAAGCAGCTTAAAATGATGTGCATGCAAATTAGAGAATCATCCTTCATAGGTGAAATACCTGATAATGTGCATGGCCAACTCCTGATATGGTGGAGGAATGGACATCCTTTTGCATCCCTGTTTTGTGATTTCCAATGGAGGGTCTCTTGGTAGGGTGAACTGAGCCCTGACTGACCTGGCATCATGCGCATTGGGGTAGTGTTCCCTTGCTGCTAGAAAATCGGTTACTTCCACTATTTTCTCCTTTGTTGCAACAACTGTCAACCCCCATACCTTTGCTCGGCCTTCATCAAATGTGTTTGCAAATTCTACTACTGCTTCCTCATCAAACTCTGTCAATTTTAAGAAATATCCCAGCCATCCGTAGGCATTAAATCTTCTTACTGCCTCAACATCAGATAGTAAAATACCATGAACCACTGGTTCATGCCGCTGTAATTGGCACCCCATTTGTGCTTACCAAATTCAACCTCTACTCTGTTCTTGATAATTGCCTTCTTCTCCTTTGAATTTTAGACTACCTCTTGTAAAACCATAGACCCTCTTTCACATTCTTCTGGTATTCTTGATATGAACAATAATAATGTACTTTAACAGAATGAATCATAGATATTCATGCAAGAGCGAGAGTTATGTCATGGTTTTAATATTGGGTCACATCTAGTCTTACAATTAGGGGTTTATTCGGAATAAAGGTATGACACTTGACACTTGTGTGATGCGGCAACTAGATTTTAATTAAGATAATGCCGAAGTACAAATTTGAGGATCTTAACAAGTAAATAGAAATGACATTTTAAGAATTGGTACACTTCCCTGCCCCCTATGAAATATTGACAAGTGTCCTCACTTGTTAGACTTGGCAGAAGGTATGGAACTGGATTAAGGCGACAACGATACATTTATTGTAGTATTCGATATAACCAACAAAATCTATGCGCTAAAAATGGAAATAAATTTGAAAAGCTCTTACCTTTTAATTTATCATCGCACATGCTAGGAAAGATTGGCAAGAGTGGAATGATGGCGTCGGCGGTCGGCATGCATCAACGCACTATCTCTTTATTGAAAGCATAGAAATATGATGATGTGGAAGGTGGGTGGATGGAAGATTAAGAAATGAAATGGGTTGAAAAAGAAGAATGTAGAAAGTGAATGGATAATTTTAACTTTATGTAAACATAATTTTTTTATTATGGTCATGCTTTGAAGGAATTCTTATTGAAGAGTTGCAGGAAGAAGGTTGACACCCTCTGCTACAGGAAGTGTTACCTGTTGATCCTTTAAAACTAGCTGGTTGAATTGCTGCAGGAAGCCTTCTTTCGTCTGTGGCTGGTGATACAACTTTAGCCTATGTCCATTGACTAGTAGCTTGAATTGTATAGGGTCAATTGTGGTCAACTGGACTGCTCCATTTGTAAATACATGGCTTATTTCATATGGACCCAGCCATCATGTTTGTAGCTTGCCTGTATCTCTTGGAATCTGGAATCATATAACAATGCCCAATCTCCAATCTGGAACTGCTTACTCTTAATATGGGAGTCATGCCACTATTTTATTTTCTTTTGGACAATTTTCGTGCGTTGTAGGGAAGAATTGTGCATTTCATCTAAATAATTGAGATGCAACAAGCCCTCTCTTTGTGCTACAGGAAGATCAATATTTAACTCCAGTGCTGTTCTTAATGTTTTGTGTTCAAATTAAATCGGTAGCATTACTATTTTACCATATAATAGTTTGAATGGAGTGAACCCTGTGGTGGTCTTCCATGTTGTTCTATACACCTAGACGGCTTCTGATGTCTGCTGCTCCAACCTCGGTGATGCAAATGAACTGTCTTTGTTAAGATTGCTTCTATTTCTTGATTTGTAACTTCTTCTTGTCCATTGGCTTGGGGGTGATAGGGGCTTGATTTTTGATGTCTGATATTATATTCCTTCATGAGCTCTATTATCAGATTGGAAGTGAATTGGGTACCTTGATCAGTAACAAGTTCTCTTGGCATGCCATATCTATTAAAAATTTCTTCATACAAAAATTCAGCAACTTTATGATCCCTGGCATGCTTCATTGCTCTGACTTCGACCCATTTGGTCAGGTAATCTGTGCACACTAGAATGTATGACTTCCCATTGGATGGAGGGTCTATTGGGATAATAAAGTCCATGCCCCATTTATCAAATGGTGTTACCACCACCTGTGGGTTTAAGGGCATTTCATCTAATCTTTTTGGTCAGCCCATTCTTTGACACTTGTCACACTACCTTGTATAACTTGCTGCATCTTTGTGAAGTGTAGGCCAGTAGTAGCCAGTTGTTAAAATCTTCTGTGCTATTCTTTTGGCTGCAAAGTTCCCTCCACATGGTTCATTATGAAATGCATGAAGAATGTCATATGTCTCATCTTGTCTCACACATCTCCTCATGACTTGGTCAGGTCCAGTGTAAAATAATGTGCTATCAATCCAAGAGAAATAGAAGCTTTTCTCTACAAGTAGCTTCTTATCCTTACAAGATAAATGTGTTGGCATTTTATTAGCTACTAGGTAATTAGCTATATATGCATACCATGGATTTTAGATAGCAACATGAAATAAATGTTCATCTAGAAATGCATTATCTATCAAAGTAGTATCTTCTTCAACATGATGAATTCTGGATAGATTATTGGCTACCATGTTTGCTTTCCCTGGCTTTTCAATGATTGTTATATCAAATTCCTGCAAAAGAAGAAGCCATCTTGCTAACCTGCCTGTGATGGCAGGTTTGTTCATGAGATACTTAATTGCTGCATGGTCAGTATGAACAAAGATAGGATAACCAGTTACATAATGGCAGAATTTATTCAGAGCATAAACTACTGCTAGCAATTCTTTTTCAGTCACTATATATTTTAACTCTTGTCCATGTAGACTTTTACTGATATAATAGATTGCATTTTCAAGGTTTTTAGACTTTTGTCCTAAGACAACACCTACAACATAGTCTGAAGCATCTGTATGTATGTGAAATGGCAAAGTCCAGTCAGGACCCCTAAGTATTGGTGTAGTTGTCAAAAGTGACTTGAGCTATAGGAAGGACTCATCACATTCTTTTGTCCAAGAAAATTTAGCTTCTTTGGTAAGTAAGTTGTAGAGAGGACTAGCTATTTGACTAAAGTTCTAGATAAACCTCCTATAATAGCCAGCGTGACCTAGGAAAGATCTGACATCTTTTTTCTTAGTAGGAATGGGGAGTGTGAGAATTACCTCTATCTTTGCAGGGTCTACCTGGATTCTAGCTTTGGAGATAAAATGTCCCAACACCACTCCTTCCTGCATCATCAGAAAGCACTTTTCACTATTGAGAGACAGGTTATGTTCCTCGCATCTGATTAGTACTTTCTCCAAGTTCTTTAGAGCTTCCTCAAATGTGACACCGAATGTAGTGAAGTTGTCCATGTAGATTTCCATGCAATCATGTGATATATTAGCAAAGATGCTGATCACAGCTCTCTGAAAGGTAGCAGGTGCATTGCATAATACAAATGGTAATACTGAATAGGCATATGTGCCCCAAGGGCATGTGAACATTATCTTTTCCTGATCTTCAAGGGCAATTCTTATCTGATTGTATCCACTGTATCCATCAAGAAAGGAAAAATATTTCTTTCCAGCCAAATTATCCAAGACCTGGTCAATAAAAGGTAAAGGAAAGTGGTCCTTCTTTGTGGCATTATTTAATTCCCTATATTCCACACATATCTGCCACTTACCTCCTTTCTTAGGTACAATGACCAATGGTGATACCCACTTTCTATCAGATATTGGATAGATGAATCCAACATCCAACAACTTCTGCAACTTAGTTTTAACTATTTCTCTTAGTGCTGGATTTATTCTCCTTTGTGGTTGACAAAGTGGCAAGCTTCCATCACTGATGTAGATTCTATGGGTGCAGAGTTTAGGGTTAAGTCCCTCCATATCCCCATAATCCCATGCAAAGGCTTTTTCATGCTGACTGAGGAGATTGGTTAACAATGCCAACTGTGATTGGGACAACTTGTTGTTTACATGCAGGTTACGACCAGAGGAAAGTTCCACTATTCTTGTTAGCTTTGCCATTAACACTTCGGGCATTGGACTTCTTGCTATTTCACTTGTCAGTAATTGATTAATCATTTCAGGGGTTGCTAGAGATATATAGTCCTCATAGGTACATAGCTGTAAAATAGAACTTTCTGAAACATCTTTAGCCACAATACATTCATTGGTAAGAATGCTCTATATCACATCATCTTCCTCTTGCATCTTTAGAAAATATTTCCTATGGAACATCATGAACTGGGATAATGAATTCAGCTCTTCCTCCTCATCTCCTAAGTCTGTCCAAATAGGTTCTCCCAAGTCTGGCTGGGGTTGGGCAGGAGGGTATAGGGCTAGCTTCCTTATGGCTTGATCATTTTAAATTGTCATAATTCCTGATCTGAAATTAATTTTGGCATCAGTGGTGGCTAACCAAGGTCTTCCCAAGATTACATGATAGCCAACAAAGTTTACTTTAGGTGATAGGATAAGAAAATCAGCAGGATACTCCCATAAATCTAAGGTTACTATCACATCTTCTATGAGACCCTCTGGAGTAATAGTTGAACTATCAGCAAGTTGTAACACTGTGGCTATTGTTCTTAAGCCTTCCATGCTTAGCCTATGCATTGTATCTTTAGTCATCACATTTATTGCTGCTCCCAAATCAACTAGAGCATTTTTCACAGCCTGTCCATTTATTATCAGGTCGACTACTAGACTGCCAGGATCTGAATACTTTGGTATTACCATGTTTCCTAACATGATATATGCTAATTTATCTACAACATGTACTGTTTGAGGGTCTTTCTTCTTCCGTCCTGGATTTTTAAGGCATGCTTCCTTAATAACCTTTCCATAAAGAGGTATATCTTTGATAGCTTGGAACAGAGGGATTTGAATATTCATATTTTTCAGCTGCTCAATAATATCAAATATTTATTCCTCTTGGGGTATAGGTTTTTCTTTTTTTATCCTATGTGGAAAGGGTGGATTTGAAGTGTGGACAATAGTTCTGCTAGGTATATCAGTCAGCTGGCTGGTATTTGGCAGTGTGGCTTCTGGAAGTAGTGCTGTAGGAGTGTCTGCAACTTTCATGATAATAGGATATTCAGGTGTAGGTAGTGTGGTACCAGACCTCAAATGGATATGAGCTATCCCTAATGAATAAGTAGGGCATTGCTAAGTGTCAGTAGTGTACGTTTGCTGCTGCTGCTATTTGTTGTTTGGATTTGGCTGTGGTTGAGTAGGCAATTGGGTTGGCTTTGGATTAGCATTAGTTGCTGCAGGAGGTGGCATTATTGCAGGTGGTTGCACTGAAGGTGGTAATTGTGGACAACCAAAATTTTGGTTAGGCCACTGTGGAGGCCCCCTCCATTTTTTAGTTTGCTGCCAATTTCCTTGCGGTGGTTGCCATTGATTCTGCTGATTTTGCCATTGGTTATTTTGCTGATTTGGCCACTGATTATTTTGCAGGTTTGGCCACTGGTTATTTTGCTGGTTAGGCCATTGGTTATTCTTCTAGTTTGGCCATTGGTTATTCAGCTGGTTTGGCCATTGGTTATTTTGCTGGTTTGGCCACTGAGGTTGAGAGTACTGAGAAGTGTTCTGATAATTTTGGTTTTGCCAATGATTATTGTTAAAATTTGAAAATTGTAGAGGATCTTGTGGCATACCTTGTCATGAAGCCCATGGTCGACATTGAGAAATGAAGAATACTTGATCATTGTCTCCTTCTATCTTCATGTAGTCAGTTGGCAAATGTTGACTTTCCAGGTTTGCTACCAGCTTACATCCGCAATCTTTCTTCTGTTTGCGGTAGTGCGGACAGTACTCAGCCAATTGTGATTAAGCTTCTGCATGCTTCTTCTTGGCAGTCATTGTGTCAAGATGTGTAGCTACATCATTTATAATATCTTGCTTGAAATCTATGAGCAAATTAGATATCTCCAGCTTTGAAACACCTGAACCAATCCCTTTTGTGACTGTGGTCCAATATCCTCTACCTTTCTTCATAGTTGACCTTGAGAAGTTGAGACAGATTTTCTTGAGGTCATCCCAAGAGGATTGGGATATGTCTCCACCAGCTATCAAGTCTAATGCTTCCAGATAGTTATCGTTTACCCCTCTCAAGAAGACTAGTTTTTGTGAATCCTCTGCCAGTACATGCTGGGGATTCTTCTGCATTGTGTACAAAAAACATGAAACATAGTACTCCAATGTTTCATCTTCCTTTTGAGACATCCTAAAGATATCATCTCCTTTTGGGTCACTACCTTTGCAATAATCTTTATATTTCTGCAGAAACAACGTCTGCATCTCATCCCAGGTACCTGCTACATTGGATCCTAAGCCCATGAACCATCGTAAGGCTGACTCTTTTAGTGTTGTAGGAAACAACTTGAGCTTATGGGCATCAGTATTATAGTCGAAGCTTTTACAAAGTATGTCAAACTCAAACAAGAAAGTGTCAAGATCCTTAGTTATAAGACCATAAAACTTTAGAAGAGAAGCTGTGGGTATATTTTTGAGATTAGCATTGTTTATAAGGCTTGGGAGAGGAAATGGGAAAGTAGGGTGTGCCATTACTGGAGGTATTTGATTATGGGGTTGCTACTGGAAAGGAGCATTAGCTACTGGATTGTTAACAATAGGTGGATTTGGACCAGAATTATCTAGAAAGCTAGCCAAGATTTCTGCAAAAGGTCAGAAGCTGCTTATATCAAGTGGTTCTTCTCTGGAGGAAGATACTGCAGGAAAGTCGGGGTTTGCATCTTCAAAGGGTAAGTCAACTTCTTCAACTTCCTCATTCAAATCAGCAGGCTCTGCTAGGAGAAATCTTCCATATTCATCTCATCACCTTTCTCTTCGATGCATGCAATTGAATTCTTCACGGTTGTGAAGCAATTTTTAGGGATACAAATCTAAAAACTAACTAGGAATGAAAAAACAATGACTCAAAAATGTTCCTATCTTGACACCATCCCCGAAAACGGCGCCAAAAATGAACCGCCTCACAATAGGTGTGGAATAATCATGCTCAAGGCCTTTCTTAGGAATGGTTTATTCAATCTAAGGACTACTTCTCCCGTTATGAGGTGCATTTAACTTGTCAACC
>MU224680.1:386635-398000 GCA_018584345.1 Thuja plicata | reverse complement strand
ATAGGTGTGGAATAATCATGCTCAAGGCCTTTCTTAGGAATGGTTTATTCAATCTAAGGACTACTTCTCCCGTTATGAGGTGCATTTAACTTGTCAACCCAGGGACGTATACTTGAAATGGTCAACACGATATGTACACTAGGTTCCTTGAGGAGTCATTCTGCTTATGCTACAAGAAGGTAAAAATGTATAAAAGAAACCTACACCAGTGCTGCAGGAAAATAATACATTTATCTCCTTACTAAAATGAATGCTAGAAATTGAAAAGTCTACTTAAACCTATACTTTCAATCTAGAACATCCATTATAACTATTCTTGCAGATGCTACAGGAACATTCACAAGGTACAATGCTGTAGGAAGAAATTGTAACTTCTATCCAAAATACTAGAAATGCTGTCAACCACTCTCCAGCCGCTTTCTCTCCTGTCAAGTTAGTTATGATGCAAAAATATTCATGCAACAAGCTTAATCAAATTAAATCTAGATATTAGAACATAGATTCTAATGGTTTTATGAAATACTGCACTATATGTATAATATTAGAAAAATATGTCACAAACATCTACCCATGGTTTATCAGTTCTATCTGGACTTTATCACAAGTTTTGACTGGCTAGGCTCTCAAATGTTTTGTCATAAAATAGAAGAGAGTATTTAAAATTATACAAAATAGAGGTAATAATTTGGCCTTATCACTATGCTATCCCATTCTGTTGTGGTGCCCTAGGAGCAGATGTCTGTCTGTATATTTCATGCTCTTCGTAGTAGGTATTAACCAAGTCTGAAGTAAACTCTCCACCTCTGTCTGATCTCAAATTTTTTATCTTTAAACCTGTTTCATTCTCAAAATATTCTTTGAATATCTTGAATTTTTCAAAAGCCTCGTATTTCTCTCTTAGATATATAACCCACATCATTCTAGAAAATTCATCAACAAAAAGTATAAAATACCTTTCACCACAGTAAGACCTCATTTTTTTAGGACCACATAGATATGTATGCACTAGATCCAACTTCCCTTTCACTGAGTAAGATTTGTTTTTGAAACTAATTCTAGTATGTTTCTCCATTACATATTCTCTACACATGGTGTTAGATGGTTTCACAATCTTCATTAGATCTCTAACAACATTAGTCATACTTGCCTTCACAATATTATCAAAATTCACATGACAAAATCTTCTATGCCATAACCAACTGTCATCAACCTTCGCAACGAAGAAATAAGCCTCAAATGTATTCAATTAAAATACATTACCTCTCAATTTAGTACCAGATGTGATCAATTCTCCCGACTTACTTCCGATAGAGAATTTCCCGTCATTGAATTTCACTTGATAACCTTTTTCCACTAGTTGTCCAAAACTTAACAAATTATGCTTAAGTCCATCAAAAAGTAACACATCATCAGAGTGACTGAGGATCCTGAGAAATGGGGAAAAAAAGAAACAAATGGGAAAGAAAATGAAGCCCAAATGGAAGAAGGGGAGATAAAACAAAATGAAGTCCAAATGGAAGAAGGGGAGATAAAGGAAGATGATTCTAAGGGAAATGAAAATGAAGTAAGGGAAGAAACTGAAGAGGAGCAAAATGATTATCACAAGGAAGGAAATCTTCAGATCGAAACCAAAAGTAAAGCTGAGAAAACTAAGGAGAACCAGAAAAAATATGATCTGGAGCTGAAAGGTAGCCTAGAAAATTTAGAAGTGACCCCAAAGGGGGGAGGAAGAGATCTAGAGATTGCAACACCTAAGTGGGGGGATATAACGGAGGAAAACCAGAACCTTGCAGGTACAGTTCTACAAAATGGGGGGATGCTACAGAGATCACTCAAATCCTTGAAGGAGAGAAAAGTGATAGAGAAGATGAGAAAGATACTAAAGGAGAAAAAAAAGGGAAGAAAGAAAAGAGGTTCCAAATAGAAAGGTTTCAACAAGAAGCAGTAAAAATGGTGATGTTGGAGCTGGATTAGCTTCACCAGGGAGACCATCCAGCCAAAAGGTTAGAATCAAGGAGACCAAAAGGAACATTGCGGATGGTAGCCAGCGGATTCTAGAGGTAGGATCCTTTTTTAAATCATGAAAATTATTTCTTGGAATATAAGGGGTTTGAATAATCCCCATAAGCAGGATATAGTTAGGAACATGATTAGGGATAATAGGCCTGATATTTTATTGATTCAAGAAACTAAGATGCTCAAAGAGAAAGTGGAAAAGCTTAGATTTTTTAAGAAGGGGATCATTTGTGGGGGTGATTCTTATGGTGCGTTGGGGGGCATTGCTACAATATAGAATGAAGAAATTATAAAAGGTGATATTATTTATCAAGGTGAAATGTGGTTTGTATTAGGTTCAGGAAGCTACAAGATAATACCTCTTGGGTCTTAACCAATATTTATGCTCCTAACACTAAAAAATGGAGAGAAGTCTTTTGGCAAGATCTTTCATCATTGAGAAATTATTTTTCCAATGATGAGTGGATTGTTATGGGGGATTTTAACACTCCTTTGAGAGAAAAGGAGAAATCTGGAGGCAGCCAATCTAATCTAGAAAGCAGGATGGACCTTATGAACTTTGTTGATAATAATTATCTTCATGATATTGATTTACAGGGTATTGACTATACATGGAGCAATAGAAGAGCGGGCGAGGAGCTCATACAATTTAGGTTGGATAGGGCTCTTGTTTCCAATGGTTGGTTTAACCATTACTACTATTCATTAACGGCTCATATTAGGGTAGGATCGGATCATAATCTGATTTCCTTTCTCATTGATCCTATTGTTAAAAAAAGAAACTCTCCTTTCAGATTTGAGAAAATGTGGACACTTCATCCAGAACTGGAACAAAGGATCGAGGAATGGTGGAATATTAATATTAAGGGGACTGCTATGTTTGTCCTTGCTAAAAAACTTAAAAATGTTAAAGAAAATATCAAAGATTGGAATAAGGAAACTTTTGGTAACATTTTTTCCTCAAAAGCTAGTGTCAGTTTAGAGATTAAGGAAATCCAAGAAAGTATTCAAAAAGATGGATATAAGTTTGTCTCTAGAGATCAAGAGAATGGGAAGCTAGTTGAGATGCATGAAATTATAGCTAAAGAAGAATCCTTTTGGAGGCAAAGATCAAGAAAGATTTATCTGAAGGAGGGGGATAGAAATACTAAGTATTTATTTATGACAACCCTAAGACACAGAATGAATAATCGGATCTCTAAGCTCAACATTAATGGAAACACATCTAGTGATGAGGAGGCTATCAGAGTTGAGGCTAAAGATTTTTTCTTCAATTTATTACAAAAAGACAGCGAACTGGATAAGAAGGAACAAAAGGAGTTCCTCAGGTGTATTCCTAGGATTTTGGATGAAAATCAAAATAGAAGGCTCATTTCTATCCCTTCTAATTCTGAGATAAAAAAGGTTATCTTCTCTTTTGAAGGTGAAAAATCCACGGGGCCTGATGGCTTCCCTATGTTCTTTTTCCAGTCTTTCTAGGGTATTATTGAAAAAGATGTAACAAATGCGGTTAAGGAATGTTTTGGATCCAAAAAACTTCTTAAGGAGCTGAATGGTACCTTTATACCCCTTGTTCCTAAAAAGGAGGGAGCTGACAAGATGGACCAGTTCAGACCTATCAGTCTGTGCAATTCGGTTTATAAGATAATTTCTAAAGTTTTAACTACCAGGATTCTAGAGATCCTTCCCTTTCTTATATCATGGCAACAAAATGGTTTTGTGCCTGGAAGACAAATCCTTGATTCTATTATTACTATCCATGAAAATTTTCACTCTCTTTTGATGGCTAGAAAGGAGGGCCTTATTCTAAAGTTGGATATGTCTAAAGCTTATGACCGGGTGGATTGGGAGTTTCTGATGCAAGTTTTGGAGGCCTTTGGGTTTAAAAGAAAATGTACTAACCTCATTTTCCAACTTATCTCCTTGGCCACATTTTCAGTCCTGGTCAATGGATCTCCTACCTCGTTCTTTAAAAGATTAAAAGTACAAAGGAGAAGGAAGTCTTCTATAAGATTAAAAGAGGTATAAGAGAGAATGTTATGCTTCAGGATGAAGTTGCAAAACCCAAACAAGAGAATGATTTATCTTTGCTTAAAAATTGGAATTTTTGTGGCAAACCTAACAATAAGATTAATAATGGCAAAAGAGAGGATGCTAGGTGGGACTGTCCCCCTAAGGATTGGCAGAAAGTTAATTTTGATGGGGCCTCTAAGGGAAACCCAGGGGTAGCTGGTTGTGGTATTGTCATTAGAAATGAAAATGGTGTGTGTATTGGCATGAAAGATATTTCTATTGGTTATCAAACTAATCATATTGCTGAAGCCTGTGCGGCTCTCCAAGGCATTATTTTTGCTAAAGAGAAAGGCTGTACTAAAGTTTGGGTTGAAGGGGACTCTCTCAATATTATTAACTACTTAAATAATGAGATTCCCGTGTCATGGAATATATACAACATAATTCAAAAAGACAAGGAGATAATTAATTCTTTTGAGTTATGCATTATAACTCATAATTATTGTGAAGCTAATGGCATTGCTGACTGGGCGGCAAATCATGCTTGCAAAAGTGATGAGGTGGATCAGTGGAATGATGGATATGACATGCCAATTGAAGTGAAATTAAAGCTCGAGGACGAGTGTCTGAGGAGTCATCAGAAAATCATCATTAATGGTAAGTTATTTTAATATCATTTATAATCAGGTGATGTGTCATAATGGCCTTCAAAGGCGGAAGTATTATGCAATGATTATGAGTTGGAGGTGGCACGCTTTCTGGGTCTATTTTGGCTCTCAAAAATCTCATTTTGGAATTATCTATAGCGTTAAGAAAAAAACTTACAGAAGTTACAGAGAAGAGATGGGAGGCAATAAGAAGAGAATTGAACCAGTGAGTTGCAGTCACTCGAAAAAATGTAATGATGTGTGGAAGATTGTGAAGGAGGGAGGCCTTGTTGTTTATCTGGAGCGGCTTCATGGTGGGAATCCTAATATTACTAGGATTTTTGAGAAAACTTGGAAGGAGGGCAAGATTTTAGTTGGGGATGAGTATATGGAAGTAACGAAGGAAGTTGTTGCTGAAGCTACGGGTATGGGGATGGAGGGCATCAAGTTTTATCGTGACAGGCTGATTTTAGACAAAGCCTGGGAGTCCTTTCCAGATAACGAGAAAGAGAAGAATAGATTGGTCAAGATTGACACTACTTACCATAACCCTATGCGCATATCTAGACCTTGGAGGTATGTTCTTTATGTTATCATTAGCTATATTACTCTGGATGGTAGGTTTACTAGAGTGACAGGGCACCATTTTATGCTGTTAAACCATTTTAGACACAAGGTTAAAATAAGCTTACCCTACTATTTGCTCAGTTTGTTAGATGCTACAATTACTAGTTATCAGAAAGACCCTAAGGGGGACCATGCCTCTCATCAAGGGCTTATGTTTCTTGTTTATGAGGATCTAAAATCTAAGAAAATGGAAAGGTCTATGGAGAAGAAGAATTTGAAGGATGCTGAAGATACTGAAGGTGATGAGGAGTATAGTATGTATGAAGATAACACTGAAAGTGAAGAGGAGGCTAGAGGTTTCGTTACTCCTAAAAATAATAAAAGGGGTAATTCTAAAAAGAAGAAGAAATCAAGCACTGAAGGGTCAAAGACTGAGAATAGTGATGAGGAATGTGAGGAGGGAAGCAAAAAGAAAAAAGGCAAAATGAAAATGAAGAATAAAACCCAGATTGGGGATTCGGAGACTGAGACTGAAATTGATGTTGTTAGAAAGAAGAAGAATAAGAAGAAAACCCAGATTGGGGATTCAGACACTGAGACTGACAAGGAAGCTATCAAAAATGAGGGCAAAAAAAGGAAAAGAGTTGAGGGCAAGGTTAATATAAGTCGTAGAAACAACAATTCCAGTAAGAAAATAATTGTTCTCACCTCAGATGAGGAAGATTTAATCCCTGAGTATAAGTGGGAGACTAAGGAAAAAGATGATAAAGATAATGAAAAACATGATACTTTTAACAATACCAGTGATTTGAAGATTGATACTCAGTAGGGGGAGGGTAATTTGGATCAGAATACTAAAAATGCTGATGATTCTTGGTTCAATGACTATCAGGACAATCTAGAAATAGGGGACCATAATAGTAATGACAACAAAGGTATTATTGAGGGTTTCTCTGGGTTGGTTAATAACATGTTTAATGACCAGGTTATTCTGAAAAACCAAGTTGATAAAATACAGGCGGATATTAAAATTCTCAATAGAATGGGGATTGGGGATAAACCTATGGCCGATTGTTTGAAGGAAATGAAAGAAGTTTTTGGTAACTCTGAAGCTTAGGCTGAGTATGCTAATAAGGTGGGAACTATGGAGAGACAAATTAAAGACATTAAAGACAGAGTGGAAAAGGATAACAGTGTGGAACAACTTAAGATTATGAAGAATAAAGTGAAAAGACTAGAGGCATCGGTTAAAAAAATAGGGGAACAATGCCTCATTAGCCTCAAAGCGTATTGTGGTCATGTGCAAATTTTAATGGATAAACTGGACAGGATTAACAAGGACAAGGATAGTAGTATAGTGGAGACTATGGGCCCAAGATCGCGCACTAGAGCTAGTTCCAAGAAAAAGAGTCCTAAGGAGGATAAAGGTATGGAGGAGCTCAAGACCTCGGTCAACAATATGCAGATTATGGTCCTCAAAGCTGAGGATTTGGTGAAGGAGATGTAGCTGTTTCTTCTGCTGTCCTAGTTGGGTTCTTTTTGCTGTCCCTGCTATCTTTTGCTGTATCTTTGGGACTTTTTTGTTTGGGGTGTTGCTTTTCTGTTCCTTTCTTCTCTAGTGCTTTGGCACAGTTGTTTCTACTTTTTAATGTATATCTCTCTTTTTACTCTAGGTTGTAGGTCCTTGTAAAACCTATTGAACTCTTTGTTTTTTGTAAAGGTTTCGGGTCCTTGTAAAACCTGTTTTTACTTAATCAGAACATATCGTCAGTATTAGTCTTTCCATCCAAAGAAATAGATCCAAATCCAATGATAAGATTAGGAGTTTTGTCACCAAATCTCACAACACCACCATCATACTTGGTTAGCTTAACAAATTTATCTCTATCTCCAGTCATATGGTGTGAGTAACCACTGTCTATAACCCATTCATATTTCTTTTCAACATGTGACACTAGGGCTCTTTCTTCATGAATAGGTTCATCATCCTTGATAGCAATAAATCCAATCTCATCATAATCAATAGCATTATCATCATCAAAAATACCTTCACTAGAATAGTAACATTCCTTATACTTGGAATACTCAGGTTTATAAAACTTAGATAAATGCTTAGGAACCCTTGTAGGACATCTAGATGCAAATGACCTATCTTATTGCATGAAAAACATTTCAAAGGTAACTTTCCTTCAAATTTACCCTTACCTCTCTTCTCTCTTCTAGCGACTAGGGCCAAAATTTCATCTAACTTTCTTTCTTCTTCCTGTATCTATTCCCAGTCATCAACATATTCACCAAATTCTTCTCTCAAGTCACTTTGGCTGGTGCTCGTAGTCCCTGATTAAATATTTTTATTTTTATGCATAGTCGCCTTAAACGTTGTCTCAACTTTAGGTAACGAATCTCCCAGCTCTACAACCTTAAAGGTAGTTAATTTATCAATCAACATCTCTCTATTGAAGTTCTCCATTAAAGGTATGATCTCCTCTATAGCTTGCACTTTAGTTTTGTAAAAAGGTGTCAAAGATCTAAGAATCTTAGCAATCACTTCTTCTTCATTGTATGTGCCTCCAAATTTTCTAATGAAAATAAAAACCTCTGTAACTCTCTGTGCATAAGATCTATTGTTCTCATCATCTTTTATTTTCATGTTTTCCATCCTTATCTTCCAGTTCTACAACTTTGCTTTCTTAGTAAACTTATCTCCTTCATATAGTGCTTCCAATCTTGACCATATTTTATGTGGAGAATCCATGTCTTTAACCTCTGTGAATTCACCTTTAGAGAGCGCACTAATCAGTGCTTCTCTTGCAACTATGTAACAACTTATTTTCATCATTAGTAGCTTTATCTAGTTCATCTTCAGTCTTGTTAGGTTCATCCTTCTTTATGATCATCCAATAATCAATTCCCAAACACAACAAATGAGTTCTCATTTTGTTCTTCCAGCTGTCAAAATTTTTAGGATCAAAATTTAGACTATCCTTCCTATAGAATTCCGTTTTCAATATCACCTCAATCCGTTAATATTTCTCTCTAAGGACCAGAAGCCCTGATACCAATTGTTAGGAATAACAATCCAGCAACACAATTAAGAGGGGGTGTGAATCAATTGTGAGACAAATTATTAAATATTAAACATTATAAACCAAAAATTTAATGCAAATGTGAACACAGTAAATGCAACACCATATCACAATCCTTTTTTGTTGAGGAAACATTGTTAATGGTAAATCCCTGATAGGAATTAGCACCCAAAAATGATGTACTAAGAGTAGAGTATCCCTGCTAAAAGATTTAGTCCTATTAGGAGCTTATTAATGCATTACAGTGCATAGTCCCTGTTAAAAGACAAACCCTGTTAGGAGTCAAGAGTAATAGTATGCTCACTTCCTAAAGAAGGTTAGATCCACCTGTTGTTTCCTTTTCTTGCTGACATGAAAATATTCCTCAGAGGGTTCACTCTATTTATCCCTGACACTGACCAAGCATAGAGTAGAAAAACAGAAACAAGGTCTTGAAACCTCCTACACTTTGAGCTCCACAAACTCGGGTGGGATTACCCTTGAAAACTTAGAATAATGAAATCACTAAATTATTCTAGTTTGTTATTGATGGAATTACAGGGACTGATCACTGTAACTTTCACTAAAACACACCAAACTGAAAGTAAAGATTGATTTTAATAATGATAGTCATTTGATTGAACAAAAAAATAGACCAGTACTCAATCTTAGGGCATGGAGTCATCTATGAATAATTTTAACCAGCATGATTGAGGACAAAACTTAAAGCAATTACAGGATCTGACACAAACATAGATATACCTTATATATCTGCCTCAGTACATTTAGCCAAATTAATCCATCAAATTCATTTGCTACCCTGAACTTTATTGAAACATCTCTAAGGTATTTTTTATATTCTCTCCTTGAAAGAACCCTATAAGTATTTCATAATCTTCCTGACAGATATATAAATTGAAGACATTCCTAGAACATTCAATTTAGAAAAAATTCAGAATGCTAAAATGAAGACAGAAAATCCATTAAATGCTTCAGAAACTGTGAACTGGATTTTATTCAAAAGTCATCATCAATTACTACATTCAACAGAGATTTTCTCCAAAAAGACCAGATATATTGGTTCTCAAAACCAAAATTTACAATTGACTTAGTATTATTTTCAAACATAAAAATGACCATCCTCACTCTACTTTTCACCTTCTGTGAGTGAGCGATGACCTAATTCTTGGACCTCATTTTATGTCTGTCACATACTCACTATCTTTTATGCTTTTCTTTTGGGTTCATGCGAGTGAGTGATGTTTCCTTCACCTTTAACCTGTTGAACCCTTGCTAGTTAACATTTCATGTCACCTGAGTCTTGGCGACTGAGCGACTATGCATCTTATCTTTCAACTATTCCATCATTGCACACTCGCTGGCTATTTAAACTATTACTTTTGGATTTGAGCGGGTGAGCGACATTCATTTCCTTACTGCATACTCTGTCTAGTTGCTTACTCGTGCCACTTAATACTCTAGCTTTCATCTTATGTGCGAGTGAGCGATGGCATCTGTTCTTTTCTCAGTCGCAAACTCTCGAGTTTAAAAATTTCACTTCATCACTAACTGCGAGCGTGCGACTATACACCTTTCCTTAGTCGCCTACTTGCGATCTCTTTTCCTTTCATCTTTGTTGATTGGCGAGTGAGCGATGTCTTTCCTCTTTTAACTCATCGCATACTCGCGGGTTCACTTTTGATCACCTCAAAGCGTCAGCGAGTGAGCAAGGCACTGAATGGTCCCTTAGTCGCTCGGTCGCAGACTTTTAAGAAACTTGAAAAATGCTTCTGTGACTGAGCGATGAGTTTTCACATTAGTACTTCATGCCTTCGCTACGCACTCGCACTGCAAAATACAAGTGATTTAGAACCTAAGCGAGTGGGCGACCTGTAGAACATGACCTCGTCGCACAGTCGCTGACTTTTGACATTGACATAAAAGTTGATGCGGGTATGCGACTGCTTTAATTTTAAACAAGACTCACTCGGTCGCAGAGCATGATATAGACAGCATAATTTTACAGTGACTTCATGACATACACCTTTAAAACATTGAACCCGCTCACTCGCACACAAATCAAAACTACTCATAAGCTGACCGCGATTGCGCGATTCTCTTTCACTGACAGCTCGTCGCCCACTCACGCAACTTAAAGACACTTTAAAAAGATCGACGCGAAAAAGTGATCAAACTAAAATATGACTTCAAAAAGGGGTTTTGACTTCTTTTACGCGGCAAAGCACATGATTTAAACCAAGAAATCCCAGGAAAAGTAGAGGCCAAGAGATTCAAAGAAAAACCAATGCAGTGCTAACAATGGCTCTGATTGGGGAAAGATAATTGCAAAATTGTCATTAGAAACTAGACCTCTGGGGAACAGACCACAAACCTAAACTAAACTGTACAGGAGCACACAAAATCCACACAAAAATAGGGAAAACTAAACTAACGTGCATGGAACAAGGAAAACTACGAGAAATAATGTTTCAGGAATTGTCCATGCACTGGAAATTCCTGTATTTCACCATTTGGATCCTCCAAGAAATAAGAATCCTGCTCATGAAACTCCTGGATTACAAATGGGCCCATCCATAGTGATTCAAACTTGCCATGTTTGCCTTTCTCTTCTTTTTTGGCATTCCATTGTAACACCAGATCATTTATCCTGAATTTTCTTTCAGTTGTCCTTTTATCAAATAGGTATTTAGATTGTTTCTGCAACTTCAGGTTTCTTTTGCGAGCTTCTACTCTTATTTCTTCCAATTCCATCAGCTGATCCATTCTTTCCATCATAGGTTTTGGATTTTCCAAATCTTCTTCTAGCAAAAATTTGTACACTGGTAATAGATTGTTCAGAGGTAACCTTGCCTGATTTCCATAAACCATTTCAAAAGGGGAAACCCCTATGGTCCTTTTTACTATCACTTTGTCAGCCCATAAGGCTAATTTCAATTTTGAATGCCAGGACTTCTTATTTTTATCCAAAATCCTCTTAATGATTTTCATAACACTTTTATTACTGGACTCAGCCTGTCCATTTGATTGAGGATGATA
>MU224680.1:370481-381222 GCA_018584345.1 Thuja plicata | reverse complement strand
TCCCTAGCACTCTACACAGGGCATAAGCGTTATACTTGATGTAGAAGTGTAGGTCCTTGTAGTAATATGGATAGGGCTCAACCATAGGACCTAAGTAATTTTTCAATTCCTTTAACATATGCTTCTGCAATAAGCCTTTTGCAAAACCAGGCTTAGAACTATATCTCTTTTCCTGCCTTGTCATGTCAATTTTTGTAGACATGGTGCTGAATAAGCCAAAGGCTTGCATGAATGAGTTTCTATTTAAAATTAGCAAGGCAGTGCCATCATCCCTTTTAATGGTCTTTGTCAAGGCACTATAGTGATTTGCTAGGTCAAGAAATAGGTCTACATCTAAGAAAACATCAGGAACAAGCAAACTAGCAAGACCACATGTCCAAGGGTTTGAAACTGGGATGGGCTTATCAGAGTTTTTATAGAAATAGGTGAAAAGAGAGAAACATGTTGTGCCCAGGGTCACAACATCTCAAATTTTCTTGTACTCATCTAGGAGGACACTAGCATCGTCCTTCTTATTCTGTGTTGAACCTGGCAGAAGATGGAGAAACTCATCAGAGAAACTGGCTTTTCCTTTCTGTTCCTCTCCACTGCCTCCACTTGTTGAAGCGAAACTCACAGCTCTACTCATATCTGCAACACCTTGAATCTCTTTTCTTACTGATATTGAAACAAATCTAATCTCAAATATCAGCTGTTTTCTCTGAGCATAATCTCCTACAATTTAGAACTCTCTGATCAATTTTGAATATACTGCAAAATGCGCAAAATATCACTCTTCTGAAAATTAGCAACTTGGGCTCTAAAAAATGAAAGCACGGTGAATGGGAATGAGTGCACCATCAACTCCTTATAGCCATCATTCAGAGTACGCAGCTCATAATTCAAAAACATAATTTCTGCCATTAATTTTCCATGCCATGAACTTGAAAAACCTAGCCGTAGTTGCTGAAGTTGACAGGAAATCAAATTTTCAAAAATGAATCCTCGGAGCAATCATATTACATTTAAGAAAGCTGACATGTCACATTCTAATTCATTGTCTGTCTCACATCTCAGCTACTCTTTTTCTTAGTAATCAAAATACGCACCTGTGATTGGTTGCCAAGAGATTTACTCTGTCATATAAGAAAACTGCCGCCGTTTTTTAGATTTTGTAATCAGGCGACCTTGCAACTGCATTAAGTCTCTTTGTCACGGGCCTATGTTATTAACCATGGTTCCATCTCAAGACCTAGCGACAATGTGCTTTCTTAACTTTGGCTGACCCAAGTGATCATCTGGTGATCATGCGACATAACTGAAATCAAAGTCGTGCACAGTTAACCTTAAATCACCATTCTTTTTGAGACTTCACGACTAGCCGTTACCATTAACCTTTACGATTGTCTCCCTGTCGGTAGATGCTTTTATTCTGTTTGAAGACTATGTGACAACCTTTAGTCACCTAGTCAGGAGATATATTCAACTTTACCTTAACACATTATATGTGCCTTTTCTTTGCTTATAGCGACTGCGCGACATACCCTAATCACCAATTTGGAAGGACTTTTCCCTTGGGGCACTTTTCTTCCCAGACATCTCGACAACCATTGGATCTTCTGATTCTTTCATCTGATGGCAGTAGCTTAATCACTTAATGTTTATACATACCCTTAAATGTTTCTCAAACACTGTGATTGAAGGCAAAGCACCTTAGTCTCGAAGTCGCTGAATCCCTTTTCTCCTCCTGGCAGCCATGCGATAACCCACTTGCTTTATGACAGATGTCACTCAATCATTGGTTTACTTGCTGCATAACGGAAAACTGAAGCATTATCTTGTTCTGGCGACATCCCAACTAAGCAATACTGCAAACTTCAAACAGTTAGTCGCGTAGTCTGAAGAAAAATCTCTTAACCGCTGTTCTATTCTAAGACCACGCGACTGAAGGAAAACTTAACTATTAGCTTTGGCAACAACGTGACATGAAGTAATCACGAAGTCTGAGAACATTTTCATAACTGTTTGATTTCTCCCATGATCACCTGACTAACAGTGGGTCCCATCTTTTACAAAGCTTTATAACATGGATATCTTGCGACTACCCGACTGAAAGAAATTGCTAAGTCTTAGAATGCTGAAGGAATATTTGGAAGTTAAACAAGACTGCACGACACAAGGAAAAAGAAAAGTTGGGAAGACAAATGGAATATTCGGTTGGGATAACGCGACGAGGTGACTTAACTTAAAACACATGCCTTTAGTGAATGAAAAAGTAACGCTGAAACATAAGGCATGACCTAGGGTTTTTCAGGGTTTTTGCATAATGAGCAAAGTTTAGACTTGAAAACCTGAAACTTGATAGAGGTAAGGGCAAAAGGAATGAGAGATAGCTGAATTAAGCACATCAAAACTCAGAGAGTAGGAATCCCATCCTCTACTCTACATCCAATAGACTTTGCATTAAAAATATAGCAACTTTCACACTTCATTGTTCCCACACTTCCATAAAGAAAAACAATCTTTCTTTTATATATATTTACAATAAGAAAATAGGTCAGCCAATTAAGACTTCCCCAATCCACAAATAGTTACTTAACCCCTTGCTAAGATACACATGGTACCTATAAAAATTAAAAATCAATTAAAATTCATCAAATATAATCCAAGATCTGTAATCCATGCTCACTCCATAATACATGCTACATCTTCAAAGTCAACCCCAAATAGGTCTTCTCTAGAACACACACCACAACTGACATCACCAAGAGTCCTGTGACCCAAGAATTATATCAAACATTCCTCAACATGTCTCCTGACATTTACCAAGATCTCATATCATGAATCCTTATCACATGCAATTTATCCTCAAAACACAGAGACTAACTCTGTTAAGGATCACTGTCGCAGTCCAGTACCTAGTCTTCACTAAAACATCTATAAATTACTCCATCTGCAATATTAAGACATTCAACCTTAGACATAAGATCAAAACACATCCCTGTACACATCACCATCTTTTCTCATTCTGAAACAACCATATAGTACCCATACACTTTAATCAGCCACCAAGAAATAGTAATAATTAGTCTGTTCTTCCTTCATAGAAACATATGTTGACATCAACAACAAAACATGAATGCCAACAACAAAAATAGAAACCGATTCCAATAGATACTACACCTACACCACCCAAGAGGACATCGTAGGAATAGAAAAAAAGAGATACCTATGATAAATACAAAGTCCTCCTAAAATATTTCACCACCTAAAAGACAAAAGATTGAAGTAGAAAAGAAGAAAGTAGAGGAAAATAAAGTGGAAGAGAAAAAAAAATAGGAAATACAACTTTGGAAACCAGATCTAAAGATGTTGGCAAAGAGAATCATTGATCAAGAAAAGATCAATCATTTTCTTAAATATTATGAGAGGTATGATGAGAAATATAGGATTCTAATTGAATATTTTGTCATAGATTATATGCTTGTATTCAAGAAAAATCTACTTGAGATAGAGGGTAGTATTCCCAAGGATTTGTATGAGAAACTAGAAATAAAGAAACAATTAGAACTAATTGAGGATGAGAAGATAAGGAGGAAAGCTATAGATGATATGATACCTATTGTCACATATGATTAACATGAGAGGATATTTAAGCAATAAAATCCCCATTGAGAATTAAAGCAAGACTATTAAAGATATTGGGAAGGAAATACGATGAGGTCATAGAGGACACACATAAAGCTATTGATAAAGTCCTATTGGAAGTTGAGCCTGGAAATCCTTCACCTCCTAATCACAAGGCTACTAAGCCTAAAAATATTCTAAAAGGAGAGTCATCCAAGGTCACAAAAGTAAATCTTGACACATCTAAGAATGTAAAAGATAACAATCAATTTGTCAGAACAGTAAAACAAACTGACTTTTTTGTTGTTGGTGTGCCTGTATCTTTGGACACTTCGTAGGATGCAAGTGAGACTTTTAAATGGAATGAGGATATTGTGGCTAAGATAGATAGAAGAAGTGAACAAAGTGTATTATATCTGACTAAGGAAGTTGACACTAAGGAAGAACTGAAAGCAAGTTCAGTTGAGGCAGTAAAAGTGTCAGAAATTAAAGTTGAAGTCAAGAAAGAAACACATGTATATGTTTATTCATCTTTATTTTTGGCAAGTGCTCAAAAAACTATGGGCATAGATGTATAAGGTATGGATGAAGATGAATTGATGAATTGATCTCATCTAACCAAATCAAATCACATCACTAGGGGTATATCAACTTCTTTAAGATCCATATCAAGTTGATAGTCTTCGATCAAAATCTTTTCAGGCAACTAATCAGTTTCATCAACATCATGTCAAATAGGTTACAATGACTTGTCAATGATATCTTATCCAATATCACATCAAAAACATATTCATATCAACATAAAACATTAGATATTCTTTGAATCAACGTGTTGATCATGTTGGAAATACAATAATGGGAAAGAAAGATACTGAGAGGGGGGGTGAATCAGATCTTCAAATTTAAACACTTAAAACAAATTGATGCACATTCATACATATATGAATCTAATGTAATCTCAGATAGCATCCACATAATGAAATAAATAACACATAACACAAGAACTTGGTAACCCAGAAACCCAAATAGGTAAAACTAGGGTGGGGATGACACCCACAAAATTCTCCACTACTACAGTAATAAAGTGTGCCTGTTAAGGCTACAAATGTTGATTACAAAATGTAATCTACCCTGTTAAAGGTCTACCTAGTTAAGAGATAAAAATCATTACAATCTACCATGTGAAAGGATTTCAACTTACAATAAAGTAAGCACTCTATTAGGAGATAAAGAAAGGTCTGCTAGAACCACTCTGTTAAGAGATTTTTACCTGATAAAATGATTGGAATGTCTCAAGTATTGATCCTTCGTTATGCACTCTGATGCTGATGATGGATCTCCTCTTTCCAGTACCTTTTATGATCTCATAATCTGATATAACTTTACTCTGCTGTTCACTGTGTTGTCGCTCTGCTTGATCTCTGCTTCTTAACAAAATAACCCTTTGTGCATTTCACTTCAAAAATGTAGTCACCACACTTCATCTTCCTTCTCCTTACACTTCTTAAAATAGGGTTTAGAAGCAATCTAATATATCTTGTTCGAGTCTGATCGCAAGATCTAGATCAACGATCAAGATCTAATACCCATACCTTGATGGTATTACAATTAATGTTTACAATAGATCAATCATAGGATAAAACAATTAAATGCATAACTAAATCCATAGAAGAATATCAAATGCATACATAAGTCAGCCCAAAAAGATTACACAAGTCAGCTAGATCACTTATCCTCGAAGTTTGAATCATTCCTGACATGTATACAAAAACTATTCTGCTCGGCACTTGACTTCTCTGTTTCCTACTCGGCTCGGCAATGTAACTCGGCTCAACAATGTAACTAGGCAAACTGAAAACTGCTCGGCAATGTTGCTCGGCCTTGCATAGTTTTAGCTCGGCCACAATGATAGCCAACTAAAACTACCTAAGTGAATGAATAAGTGTTGGTCACTAATCATCAACAGAACTTAGAGATTAACAATCTCCCCCTTTGATATTAGTGGGAAAAAAACTTATCATTACTTCCGTTCATTTCATCAAAATATTTCCTAAGTATACTAAGTACTCCCCCTAGGAATATACTTGGAAATAATCCATACAAAAAGTTTACATGCCTTCAAAAAATTTATATACAAGTGTACCTGTTCTGTGCTGATGTATCATACTGTATCCTTTCCAACTTCCTTATCAATTTCCCCCTTGTTTTTGTCATTGATTACTGGTGGGGTTAAGTTTTACTTATCTAAAAATTGTTTATGAAGCTACAGGGTGGATTCGAATGTAGTATCCCAGCTTTCCTTAGCAATCTTTATAAATTCTAGTTTTATTTCTAGCTCGGCAGCTAGACTCACTAAATTTTTTGTAGTTGATAGATTTGCACTGCTATGTGATAACTCCTTTGCAATTGAAAGTTCCTTCTATATTACCTCCAAGTGAGGAAACAGGCTTGTTTGAATAGTTATCAATTTGGCCCTTATTCGACCATCTTCAGCCATAAGCTTGGCTATTCTCCATTGTGCATTTATCAACTTAGTAAGATGTAAAGAACTAGAGGTAGTATCTTTACCCAAAGTAGTGCTAGTTGATCTCAAATCTAATTGTAGCTTCTCAACAAGCTGTAGATTATCCTTTGTGAAAAATTCAACATCACATAATTTTCTATAGAAAGAATAAACATTGGCTGTAACTTTCTCTAAAGTTTCTACAAGAATAGAAAGTTCAACCTATTTTGTGGCAATCTCTTCTGAGATTTTCTCTAGAACTTTTCTCTCAAATCTTCTCCTAGACCATTGTAGAAGCTTTTCATTGCTGTCTATGTCATTATCAGTTACCTTTTGTACAGTGTTGACTAGCTGATCAATAATTGGAGCTTGAGGAATTTCATCCTCTAAGTCAAAAGCCTTTGCAAATAAGTCTTTGATGTCATGCAACACCTGCTTTTGCTTTTGTTCTATCTTCATCTCTTCCTGTCTCTTCTTCCTCTTAAGTAATTCATAAAGAGTCCCTATTTGTTCAAAAGATAATTCATTGGGATCCCATTGTGGAATCACAATGAACTCATCTAATGTTACATCTAGAATTTGAGACTTCTTCTTCAGAACTTTATTTTCTTCAACTCTGGTGAACTTATGCTCGGCAGCATAATACCTTTTTATTTGACAGTGTCAATGTCCATTGCCTCTTTTAATTCTATCAATATTGTCTAGGGGTTTGGAATACTCCTAGTTTTAGGACCAATGGGAGTGGATGATGTAGAGTGTGGTAGATCAACCAACACTTGCATTGCCTCTTCTTCCTTAGGCTTATCAACAGTATCTGTTATCACTACTCCACTATCTAAAACTATTTTTACAACCTCTAAAATAGGTGGATTCTATGAAGTTACCTCTTGTTCATTTGTTTTTTGTTTCTCTTCACCTTTATGATCATTGACAACTTCAATTATCTCATCAAATGTTGTGGTATTTTCTTCTTCAGTACCAGTTGCCTTAATAGGCAAATTAGTGTATTTACCACTTGGAATATCTTGTTCCTCGACATTCAAATTGCTTGGATCATCAACTATAAAACCCATAGGAATATCTGCAGTCAGATCAATAGAATTAGTTGAGTCTAATGCACCTTTGGTTTTGTCCTATTCTATGGAAATTTAATCTTGAGTTATCTGTGGCTCAGGGGTAGTCTTCACTTCAACTTCTTTTGTCTTTTGCTCGGATGTCCCCTCACCAGATTTCTTATCTTTTGGAATGGCCAGTCCAAAGATTTCCTTCCAGATCCTTGTGCTCTGTTGTACTACACCTTCAATATCATTTTTCAAAACAACATAGCCTCTGAGTTTAGGAACAAACCTATTCTTGTAATCCTCAATGAATTTGGCTCTTTGTTTTGAGGTTAACTCAGGTATTACCTTAGCTAGAGTTCCTTCCCTGATCTGTCTCTCTGTGGTAAGTGCAAATTCTCATTTTCTTAATAGAAAATCATATAGTTCATTTGGCACATGATTTCCTATCTCTGTAGGAGTTAACTTGAAAGTACTCATCATGTCCAAGAGTGCTTCCTGAACTTTGTGCCTATCCACATTATTCAATTTCTCATACTTAATGAACTTAAAAGATGCTAACCTTGCTGAATTCCTCAAAGTATCACATACCTCATCAATATTAGCTGGTTTCTTGAATTTTTCTGTAGGTATGTTGTCAGGTTCATCAATTTTTGTCATTTCCTCATCACTATCTATCCCCAAATTTAGTCTCCTTCTTGGTCTCTTTGCTGGATTACTCGGCTCAGCCTTAGGAGAAACCTTAGCTTCCTTTCCAGAACTACTTTCTGCAACTTTCCTCTTACCATATACCTTTGTTTGTACTTCTGCTGGAGAAGTAACAGTAGATTCTCTAGTCCTCAGACGATTAGCTACAAGAGGTTTAACCTTAGGTTTAGCTTTTCTCAGCTTGGTTACTATGAAAATTGATGGTATTTTACCCTTAGCTTTCTTAGTGACCTCTTCTGATACACTCACTTCCTCTTCTGTAGATATATCCCCACCTTGTCCAGTGGTCACGCCTAAAGGTGCATCCTCAGGTTCTTCATCACTACCTAAACCAACCATTTTCTTCAGATTTTTCACAATCTTCTTTCTTTTCCTTTCCATAGTTCCCTCATTCAAGCTTTTAGAAATATTAGCTTTGGCTTCATCAAAATTTCCAAATCTTTCTACTGTAGTGTCAATTGCCTTGGGTAGGAGTGAAATGATGGCAACTGATGCTTCATCAATGTTAATTTCATATGGAAATGGTTCTAAGCATGTTATCCTAGGTGACACAGCTTGGATATAAGACTTATCTATATCAACTAGAAAACAAATTTCTTCATAGTGATTCTCCACTAGTGACTTAGGAATCCTAGTCCTTAATATCATTCTCTTCTTGAATTCTACAAAATAGCTCCCCATAATGCTATTGAATTTACTTCCTAGTTTCTCAATACATTCACTAATTTGAACTGTAATGGGTCTATCCTTTTTCCAAACAATATTTCCCAATGTAGGAAATGTATCCTGAATGTAGAAAAATATATAGACTAGTAAGGAACCAAACTTACACGATGAGCTCTTAGCCTTTCTAATTGATGCTAGGTTCTCGGCTAATTGTGTCTGCTATAGCTCGACAAGATCATATGTATGATTTTTCTTAACAATTTTTGATGCCTGATCAATGACTGTACAAGGAACACTATCCAATCTGCTCGACTGATAGAACTTATGTGCTATTACTCTTACTCCAAAATCAAGTTCTAGGTTTGTAATTGTAGAGATAGTCATACCTCTGTTGTTCCATACGGATCCAGTGTTCAGTGTAATTTCTTCTTTGCTGTTATCCCTCATTGTTCATTTTCTATTCACTACAGGATATCCAGTCACTCGATGAATCATGATTTTGGTGATCTTGACTTGTCCATTATCCAACCACATACACATATCATGAAATCAGCTAAGGATAACCTTAATCAAATCATCTTTGAAACCTTGTGGAAAATCTAGGGCATGAGTTAACCCTTTGTCGGTTAAATATTTGAATTCTGCCTTCAGAACTCCATCGACACACAATTTGTTGTAGGATTTCCTCAATTCACTATCACCTACTTCACCAATCTTAACCATATAACATGATCAAACATCATGGATCATAATTACCTTGGGTGGAATAGATGAGAGGGCTCCCGTTAAATCACTCTAAATCACACTTTTAGGAACGGATCTAAAGTTGAGAGGTTCACATTCATCACTCCGTACTAACTGAATTTGCTATTGTTCTCCCTCCATAGTCTTAGCTGGTGTGGAAGAACTTGTAGCCATAATCTTGAAATTAGGGTTTGAAAGATGAAAAATAGAGTACCTCGGCAAGTAATGCTTCACACTGTTCACCTTAGGATTGCCAACGGCATGCTGATGAAATCTTTGATGCTAACTTTGTTAAGATCAATTCTGTAAATTACTTCAATTTCTCCGTAAATAGTAAAAATCGCAAGGTAAAAATGAAGTGTCAACTGTTCATCCTTTATAAACTTTGAAAGGTCAAGGTAGGTAAGAAATGAATGTTTTTCCTGTTGAGTTAGTGCAAGCCAACTGTCCTCGAATTTAACACAACTTGCATCCCACTCGGCTTACTAAACTTAGCCATCATAAAAATTACTCGGCTGACGAAACTCAACACTCACTAAAGAACTCAGCCTTAGTGTCCATGATTGGTGCTCGGCACCTATAGTGCAATTGACTCAACTCAGTATTTGTCTTCAAAATATGTCCTAGTGCATCTTAACATATGCAAATATGGAATTTTGTACATTGCATGTTAGGAACTCATGTAAGATAATAATTTTAGATGCAGTTCCTTACATACCTCTTTTTCTTAGTTGGAGATGATGTGATCACCTGATCCATTGGATTGGGTGACCTCGGCTTCACTAGCTTTACTATTGCATGGTTCAGATTTCTTAACCCATGTCTTGTTCATCTGTGCTCTAATTGTCTCAATAGTACGAGAAGGTACCCTAGTCTTGCAATCTTTCCTTGTATGACCAATTTTTAGACAACTGTGACAAACTAGGCTTCCATTCATCCAACTTTTAGACTTTCCTCTGAAATGTGTCCTTATGCAGTTTTCTGGAACATGTCCATACTCACCACAGTAATGAAAAATATGCCATGTATTGTAATCCCACTTGTAAGTATTGCCTTTTCTTGGTGATTTCTCTTGCACCTTTGATGTCTACTGTTGTTTACCTTTAGATCTACAATCTTGTGCTCCATGATCATATTTGTGACAGTTATAGAAATTACCATTGAGTCTAGGTGTTTTTCTTGCCTTTGTCTTACATTCACGTGCTTGATGTCCAAACTTATTACAGTTAAAGAAATAACCATTAAAGTTAGTTTTTGGATTGGACTTACCATTCTTTCTTTAGAAAATGTTTGCTGTATGACCTGGTTTCCCATAGTGGTGGAAAATAGGTTTTTTGTTTCTTGGCTTTGCATACCTTCTTTCACCTATCTTAGATGATTCTCCTTCTTCAATGGTTGTATGTTGTTCAGTGTGACCTAATCTAGAAGAATCTTTAGGTCTTCTTGATGCTTCCAC
>MU224680.1:331456-369429 GCA_018584345.1 Thuja plicata | reverse complement strand
TAGGAGATAAAGAAAGGTCTGCTAGAACCACTCTGTTAAGAGATTTTCACCTGATACAATGATTAGAATGTCTCAAGTATTGATCCTTTGTTATGCACTCTGATGTTGATGATGGATCTCCTCTTTCTAGTACCTTCTATGATCTCATAATCTGATATAACTTTACTCTGCTGTTCATTGTGTTGTCACTTTTCTTGATCTCTGCTTCTTAAAAAAATAACCCTTTATGCATTTCACTTCAAAAATGCAGTCGCCACACTTTGTCTTCCTTCTCCTTACAATTCTCAAAATAGGGTTTAGAAGTAATCTAATATATCTTGTTCGAGTCTGATCGCGAGGTCTAGATCAACGATCAAGATCTAATACCCATACCTTGATGGTATTACAATTAATGTTTATAATAGATCATGCATAGGATAAAACAATTAAATGCATAACTAACTCCGTAGAAGAATATTAAATGCATACATAAGTTGGCCCAAAAAGCTTATACAAGGCCAAATCACTTATCCTCGAAGTTTGAATCATTCTAGACATGTATACAAAATTGTTCTGCTCGGCACGTGACTTCTCTGTGTCCTACTCGGCTCGGCAATGTTGCTCGACCTTGCATAGTTTTAGCTCGGCCACAGTGATAGCCAACTAAAACTGCCTAAGTGAATGACTAAGTGTTGGTCACTAATCATCAACATAACTTAGAGATTAACAGATCACACATCAATTCAAAGAGGAGAAAATGTAATCACCTAAAAATGTTCTAGTCTAATCAATAGGCCTAAATCTCAATAAAATTATCCTAATTATTAATTAAGCATAAAAGATCAATAATCAAAGTAAATTCATTAATTAATAGTCCTATACTAATTAATTAAATCAAAATCTAAAGTCCGGCTAGAGTTATTAATTAAAGCGAATTAATCAATTGTCATATTATCCACTCAACTCAAAAAAGGAGAAAGGAATTAAATCCAACAAATCAAATTCAAGTGCAAGGATCACTCAACTTGTAATATCAGCCATCCCTTACGAATGGATCACAACCATTGAAACAAATTCAAATCTTTCCCTCCAAGGGAAAATCTTTAAAATAAAGCACAATCAAGGCTTTTATCATGTAGATCATTTCATAATTGTCATAATGTCAAATTGAGTTTCATGTCTAGATCATTTCTTCATCTCTCCTCCTCAATTCTATAAAGTTTTCACTATGGAGATGCATTTCATTTTAAATCTTCCATTTCATGATTGTCTATTCATGGATCTAATATGCATAATTCTGAGAGAACTAACAATTATATCATAATCTTCATGATTGGGAAGCAATATGTTGATTTCTATTGATTTTATATGTTTTCAATTAATTTGATTTGACTAACCAATGGATATAATGATATATTGAAGTGTTGTGTTGTAGGTTTATGCAAGTACAATATTCACACACACAATATAAAATTGAGCACATAAATGATCCATATATAGCCTCTCCACCTAACTTTGGCTCGTTCTTGTGACATTCATATTGTCCCATAATGTGGGAACTCTTGGTTTTGAAATGGGCTAGGTGGGGGAGTTATATTTGGTGATTTTCAAAATACACCTAACTAAATTGAATTCTTCATGGTCTCCATGTTTGAATCTAGGAAGTTGGATCAACCAATTTTTCTTGTAATCCATAAGGAACTAATGATGCTAAGAAATCAAAATTGGGAAAGGACATGTAAAACTTAAATTTATCAGAAGGCGAGCTAGACCTTTGGCCCCTACTCTATAATGTGGAATTTAGGAGACAATGAAATAAACTTGTGTAATATATTTTCTATAACTAAGAGAGGAATTTATCATCTTATGAATTAGTGCCTATTCTTTGAGTATGTATCTTGATAGTGTGGCTCTATGGTTTATAATTTGAGACAAAAGCTAAAGATTAAAAATAAGACATGTAAAGAATCAGATGAGATAATGATGGAGGGTGTTGGAGATTTTCTTCTGTGCAAATAGATGATTGTATGTTTTTCATTGATGACAACATATAATATACAACAG
The DNA here is from genome assembly GCA_018584345.1 of Thuja plicata. NCBI lineage: Eukaryota > Viridiplantae > Streptophyta > Pinopsida > Cupressales > Cupressaceae > Thuja > Thuja plicata. Next base: position 367,386 of record MU224680.1, on the reverse strand, counting down.
TGTCCTGTAAGCAATTATCAATACAGATATTCTAGAGCCTTGCGTGTTTACATCTATGTTGTAGACATGTTCTGGATGCAATGTTCATACACGCAGAATCAAATATGAAGTTTCAGTTAAATTATGTTAATCTATTTTGGCAGTTACAGTTTCTGGAGATTATCTATTAAGAGCCGACATATTTACATTATTTATTGAGTTGCACCTATCTTCAAGATATGCATGTTTGTATTCATGTTTAGTTATGAGTTAATGATGACTATCCAAAGGCGCTAAACGTGTTTCAATAGATGAGAGATGGTTGAGTTAATTTGGTAGAGCTGACTATGTGAAGTGACGCGTCCACTCATTTTGAGTTGCATGGTCCTAACTTTGATTGCGTGCTTAGTTAATCCAACAAGGAAGTTGCTGAAGAGTTTCCTACAGTCATCATGACCTTATCCTTGGGGAAGATACATATAGCAGTTCAATTGTGATTGCAAAGAGTGAAAATGAAGTGAAAAAGAAAAGACACAGCAGAGTAGAAAGTTAGATAGTAAAGCTATATCATTCATTAGTTGAAGATCTATGTGAAGAAGCAAAAGAAGATTACAATTCACTGGAACTGATCAAGACAACATGTCTACTCAAATAGTTCATTATCAGATATAGTGTATATCTACCCTATAGAAGGTTGCAACCTTCACCATTTGAGCAGTGAGCTCTTGGATAGTGTGTCCTCACCCCTAACAGGGTTATTTGTAAAAGACTCCTAACAGGGTCTGACCTTTGACCAGGTTTCTGTACTTATTGCATTGTAAAGATCAACTCATAACAGGGTTGTAATATCTTCTAACAAGGATCATTATAAACTAGTATAGTTATTTGTGGGTGCTAATTCCCACCGAAGTTTTTACCTAATTTGGTTTTCCCCATTACCAAAATTATGTTGTTCAATTCTATGTTATCTTGTTGAGTTTATGTTTAAAATTATTCTATACTTAATTGAAAAAGAACTGAATCTTGTAGATAACTAATTCACCCCCCTCTCAGTTATTTCTTGGGAATATACCTAACAATTGGTATTAGAGCCAAGTGCCTTGGAGAGAAAGCTTAACATCTTAAGGTAGATAAGATGACATACTTCAGAAAAGAGAGTCCTAAGTTTGATGGAGAGAATTATCTTGACTGGAAGAACAAAATGATAACACATCTACAGTGCATTTGTTTTGATATTTTTGAAATAGCCACACAAGAATTTGTTGTTCCCTCTCTGAAAGACCTTGCAAAATATTATACTAGTAGTAAAAAAAAGGATGTATTCACCGCCAATGAAATTGCTAAGGACTCCCTTATAAGTGCATTATCTGACAGTGAATTCTCTGAGATTAAGAAAGTAGACAAAGCCTACACCATATGGAAGTATTTAGAAGATATGTTTGAAGGAGATATTCAAGCAAAGAATGTGTGGAGAAAGACATGGAAAAAGAAGTATAACAACTTAGAGATGCTACCTGAAGAGAACATCAGAGCTTACAATCAGAGGATTAATGAAGCAGTTTCAAGAATCAGAAACAATGGTGGAGAAATTTCAGAGGAAGACGTAATGGACAAACTGATGACTACATTGACAACAGATTATGAAAGAAAGATAAACATCTTGGATGAAACCATGCAATTTTAAAAAGACTTCAAGAGAGATACTTTGATCAGCAAAATCTCTGCATTTGAGATATCAAGATTGAAGACAAAACCCAAAAGTGAAACAACTTTCAAAGCCTCAGTCCATGGTAAGAAATCCTTTAGCAGCTCTAGTAATAATGAGAAAGAAGAAGTGGATACAAAACTAGAAGAAATAATTGCTATGATTGCCAAGAAAGAAAGGAAAGGTAAAGGAAAATATGAAGGACAACTACCATTCAAATTTTTTTCATGCAACAAAGTTGGCCATTTTGCATCCAAGTGTCCTACTAGAGTCAAGAAGTTCATATCAGATTACAAGCCCAAATATACTAAGGAATTCTATCATGCTGAAGATGGTGTAACTGATGATGATTCAGGAGAAGATGAAATTATATTTGTTTCCATTAAAGACATTGAGAAAATGCTTGAAGAAATGGACAATGAAGATGAAAAGAAAGCAAAAGAGTTAGCATTAGTTTCCAAAGAAGACATCAGAATTGACTGGATCATTGATAGTGGATGCTCACATCACATGATAGAAGATAAAGATAGATTTGCACATCTAGAAAAGTACAAAGGTGGTATGGTTATATTTGGAGATAACACTCCCAAACCTATCATAGGCAGCAGTTCTATTACCTTAGATGGAAAGAACAAGACAAATGATTCTCTTTATGTTGATGGTTTACATCATAACCTACTAAGTGTTGGACAATTGCTTGACAAAGGATATCAGTTGGAATTCAAAGAAAACAAGTGCATCATTAATAAAAAATAAGGAGATATGATTGCATAAGGCTCTAAGAATAAAGGTAATGTCTTTTAGATCAATTCAGAAGTAAGTTGTTTTGTTGCAAAAGCAGATGACAATTGGCTATGACACAAAAAACTTTGTCATATCAATTTTGACAACATAGTAAAGATAAGCAATGCTAAGGCTGTAAGTGACCTTCCTAGTATTGAAAGACCAGTTGATACTATGTGTAGGGAATGTGTGATGGGAAAGCATGTAAGGAGATCATTCAGAAGCAATCAAAACTCAACAGAAAACAAATTAGATCTAGTGCATACAGACTTATGTGGTCCTACTCAAACAAGATCATACTACGGAGAAAGGTAATTTTTTTTTTTTTGATAATTTTTCATGGATGATGTGGGTTGCATTCTTAAAGGATAAGTTTGAAGCTTTTGAGAAGTTCAAAATATTCAAAGCTAAATTTGAAAATGAGTCTGTATTAAAACTAAAGTGTTTGAGATCAGATAGAGGAGGAGAATTCACCTCTGACCAGCTTTATGAGTATTGCAAAGAACATGGAATAAAAAGTCAGTTGAGTGCTCATAGAACCCCTCAACAGATTGGGATTGTAGAAAGAAGAAATAGGATCATACTTGACATAGTGTGCACTATCATGATAGAAGGAAAATTTACACACACCTATTGGAGAGATGCAGTCAATATAGCAGTCTATACTATCAACAAAATAAAACTAAGGCCAGGTGTAGAAAAAACACCTTATGAACTTTGGTTTGGTAATGTACCTATAATAAAATACTTCAGAAGATTTGGAATCAAGTGCTACATCAAGAGAGATGACGGTGTTGGTAAGTTTGATGCTAGAAGCGATGAAGGTATTTTACTTGGTTACTCTACTAAAAGAAAAGCATATAGATGTTTTAACTTGAGATTGTAGAAGATAATTGAAAGTAAACATGTGAAGATTAATGATAAGTTCATGATTCAAGAAAGATACTATGATTATGCACCTATGATTGAAGATGAACCCAGGCCTAGCAGTAAGGAAACAGTTATTTATGAAATGTTTTATTGTATTGATGTAACTTGCAATGACCCTGAAACAAGCAAAGAAGAATCATAGATAACAGTTGAAGATGTCACACCTAAAGTTCATAAATTCACAACTAGATACCACTCAAAAGATGATATCATTGGAGATAATAGTAGTAGAGTTTTGACAAGATCTAAAGAAAAAGGTTTAACAGTTAATGAAGAGGTATGTTTACTTTCACAAATTGAACCTTTAAGTGTTTTAGATGCATCTAATGATTCAGATTGGTAGAAAGCAATGAAAGAAGAATTATATTAGATAATCAAGAATGATACATGGGAAATGGTCCCTAGAACTTGTGACAAAAATGTGATTGGAACAAAGTGGATATTCAGGAATAAGATGAATGAAGAAGGTACAGTGGTAAGAAACAAACAAAGATTGGTATGTAAAGGATATGCGCAGAGAGAAGGAATAGAATACACAGATACATTTTCCCCTATGAGCAGACTGGAAGCTATCAAGTTGTTTTTGGCCTGTGCAACATTCAAGATCTTTAAAGTATATCAAATGGATGTCAAGTCAGCTTTTCTAAACGGTGACTTGAAGGAAGAAGTTTACATAGAACAACCTAAAGGATTTACTTTATCAGACAAACCAGACATGGTATGTAGACTAAAGAAAGCCCTTTATGGACTTAAACAGGCCCCAAGAGCTTGGTATGAGAGAATTGATGGTTACTTAACTAAGATTGGATTCAAAAAGGGAGTAGTAGATTGCAACTTATTCATGAGAGAGACACCTGATGGACTACTACTTGTTGCTATCTTTGTTGATGACATTATCTTTGGGGGTAATGACAAGCTTAGTGTGGAATTCGCCAAAGAGATGCAAAGTGAGTTTTAAATGAGCAAGATTGGACCTATCAAATATTTATTGGGATTGAATGTAAAACAAACAGACAAAGGCATATTCATAAATCAGTCTAAGTAAGTGAAGGAGATATTGAAGACTTTCAAAATGGAAGATTGCAAACCAGTAAGCACCCCCATGATAAAAGGAAGCAAGATTTCTAAAGAGGATGATTCCACAGTAGTTGAAAAGACACTATACAAGTATATGATTGGAAAAATCATATATCTTACTCAATCTAGACCAGATATTTCTAATGTAGTTGGCATTGTTGGAAGATTTGCAGCTAAACCTAAACAAAATCACATAATGGCAATAAAAAGAATATTCAGATACTTAAAGGGGATTATAGACTATGGTTTATGGTATCCTAATTCAGAGAATATACAACTTCATGTGTATACAAATGTAGATTGGGAAGGTTGTGTTGATGACAGGAAGAGTACACCAGGAGGAGCAGTATTTATTGGAGACAAGTTGGTCACTTGGACAAGAAAGAAGCAGAATTGTATCTCTTAATCGACAGCAGAAGCTAAGTATGTTGAAACAACATTGAATTATTCAAAAATGGTTTGGAACAAACAGATGATTAAATACTATGGTATTCAGATTGATTATCCTATTATTATTCACTGTGATAACACTAGCACTATCAATATGTCAAAGAACCCTGTGAGCACGCAAAGACAAAACACATTGAGATCAAATATCATTTTCTAAGAGAAAAATTTGCAGAAAAAGAAGTAAAGTTGGATTATGTGAGCAGTAAAGAAAAATTAGCAAATATTTTTACAAAGCCTTTATCAAAAGATACTGTTGAGTATCTCAGGGAGAAGCTGGGATTAATTCCCTTTCCCGAGTCTGATTAGAATTTGCAGCAAGAGCATCAGTCCTAGGTTACTGATGAATGGTTGACTACTCTACTTCTAGAGTAGTATCTATGCTTAATTTTTTTTGGTGCCCTTTTCCATTGATGTCAAAGGGGGAGTATATAGTTAGGGGGAGAATATACTCTAGGGGAGTATACTGTAATGAAAAATACAGTAAAAAGAGATGTAGCAGTTAAGAGGAGCTTTTGATGAGGATATTGAGAAGATTGTAAAAATAAGGAGGATATTTTGGATTGATGGTGTTTTTCATATCATATGTTGCCATCAATGTCAAAGGGGGAGACTGTTGGAGATTTTCTTCTGTGAAAATAGATGATTGTATGTTTGTCACTCATGACAACATATAATATACAACAGTGTCCTGTAAGTAATTATTAATATAGATATTCTAGAGCCTTGCACATTTACATCTATGTTGTAGACATGTTTTGGATGCAATTTTCATACACGCAGAATCAGATATGTAGTTTTAGTTGAATTATGTTGATATATTTTGGCAGTTACAGTTTCTGGAGATTATCTGTTAAGAGCTGATGTATTTACATTATTTCTTGAGTTGCACCTATCTTTGGGATATGCATGTTTGTATTTATGTTTACTTATGAGTTAATGATGAATATCCAAAGGTGCTAAATGTGTTTCAACAGAAGTGAGATGGTTGAGTTAATTTGGTAGAGCCGACTATGTGAAGCGACGCGTCCACTCATTTTGAGTTGTGCGATCCTAACTTTGATTGTGTGCTTAGTTAATCCGACAAGTAAGTTGTTGAAGAGTTTCCTACAACCGTCATGACCTTATCCTTGGGGAAGATACATATAGCAATTCAATTGTGATTGCAAAGAGTGAAAATGAAGTGAAAAATAAAAGACAGAGTAGAGTAGAAAGTTAGATAGTAAAGCTATATCATTCATCAGTTGAAGATCTATGTGAAGAAGCAGAAGAAGATTTACAATTCACTAGAACTGATCAAGACAACAGGTCTACTCAAACAGTTCATTATCAGATATAGTGTATATCTACCTTACAGAAGGTTGCAGCCTTCACCATTTGAGTAGTGAGCTCTTGGACAGTGTGTCCTCACCCCTAACAGGGTTATTTGTAAAAGACTCCTAACAGTTCTGACCTTTGACCAGGTCTTTGTACTTATTGCATTGTAAAGATCAACTCCTAACAAGGTTGCACGATCTTCTAACAAGGATCATTATAAACTAGTACAATTATTTGTGGGTGCTAATTCCCACCGGGGTTTTTACCTAATTTGGTTTTCCCCATTACCAAAATTGTGTTGTTCAATTCTGTGTTATCTTGTTGAGTTTATGTTTAAAGTTATTATATACTTAATTGAAAAAGAATTGAATCTTGTAGATAACTGATTCACCCCCCTCTTAGTTATCTCTTGGGACTATTCCTAATAGAGGGGATATTTTAGATGATGATGAAGGCATTCGAGGTTGGGAGGTGGATGAATTGACCATGAGAGGAACTTGATTTGATACATTATTTTATAATTATTTTGATTAGATAAACATAGGAAGGGTGTGATCCCATTGCATAATAGCCATAAAGGCAAAGGGTGTCACGAAGAATGATATAAGAAGAAACAAAACATTATGGTATAACAATATAAAGGGTAGAACTAAAAACAACCCACATCGTCTTACTTGATCTTTCACCCATAACTCAAGAATGATTTTGGTAAGAGGAAGAAGAAATACCTTTCCTCATTCAATGAGAAACAATACAATTAATATTGTCATCAAATACCCAAATACAAAAGGAGGAAATAAGGGCAACCCCTAAGGAGGGCTTGTTAGCACTTGAATCAATAGTGAAATGAGGAAAAAGGTAGACATCACCTCATGATAATAGAATTGAGAAAGAGCTACAACTAGATAAATTATCAAGCACAATGCATGAGGTTCCCCAATATGGTCTAGAAGGCATAAAAATCCATCAAAAAAAGCTAGGGGATTAACAAAACCTTAGGAGTCATCAAAAGTAGATTAAAAACCTAAATAGTTAAAGTGATAAATTCACATTTTACCACCATGTAGTATCACCTTTATGATGCAAGAGAGAAAAAATTCTAGGAAAATTGACCAATAGAGAAGAAATCATGACAAGGAAAAGTAAGACCCTTGCAATAAAGTGATTAAAACTAAGGTTGATCCTTAACTATCAAAACCACATCCCCATGAAGAGACTTGGAAATGTTAAACTCCACAAAAATGAAATAAAAATTAGAGTGCCCCATGAAATAAGTAGAATCATCAACCTTATATTTTCCAATGGCCTCGTACAAAAAATCCTCCCAAGATTGGAGGGGGGGATTAGGAATTCTTAAACCAAACCATGCAAACATTGAATGGTTTGGTAAGAGGGTCAAAGGAAGATGTACAAGGTTTTATCAAGAGAGAGTGACCTCCCCTAGCCCAAACATGAATCAATTAATAGTTTCTATCCTTGAAAGAATAAAAGTATTGAAAAGCCTTAGCATAAAGGGAAGAGCTATGAATATTCAAAAGAGAGGACCAAAAATTAAAGAATCTGTACACCAAAACTCTATGTTGAAAGAAGTCCTCATTTTCCATCATATTAGCCACAAAATCACTCAAGGAGAGTGCCTGTTACAAAGAAGAGGGTAAGGTTTCTCCTTGGTAGGAAGAACAATAATATGCACAACCACATGAGAAAATATTTGATTTCTAGTAGTAGAGTAAGACCTCAATCTGGGGGAACAATCACCATCAACCCATGAAGTGACCTCAATAGGGGTCAAAAGAGAAGATATACCAATTCTAAGAGTACCAAGACCAAAATAACTAGCTATACCTCAAGAAACCCCCACACCACCAAAAAGAGGGAAATAAGAATCCCCCAACTTTGCACCAATAGGTGAGAGCATACATACTTTGAGGCCAACAATAACAATTGGAATTTATGTGACCAAAGAGAGAATTGATGGAGGCATAGGGGAATTTAAATCCAATGCATATGGGAGGGAGAAAAAGGGAGCAAAAGTCATTGTTAAAGTCATGTTTTCTATTTTCAATTGAGTTGAGTGGTGTACTATTGGTTCCATCTTTCTCGTTCTCTTAGAAATGTTGGTCAATATTATTGGTCCTCATTATTGGGTTCCATTGGTTGAGTGTTTCCCCTCTCTCCTTAAGGTTGATTTCATCGTATATTATGTATTTGATTTGAGTTCCCATTCATATAATGTAGTGGTTTTGGGTGTTTTGCAAACTGATCACACTATATCTACTGATTGGAATAGTGTGTGATATTGAGGGATTGTGATGTAGTGCCCACGCATGAATTTAATTTAAATAATGATGCCAGAATATTTTGGGTATTATCATGATGATTATGCATATGTTAGGATGATTTTACTCACCCCATACTTTCATGTGTATGGTTGACATATATCTTTTACATTACTGTGTGGCGTGTTTATCTTACATTTCTATATGATGTGTCTGATATGGTAGAGGAAAGAGACGTAGTTACTTGCATTGCGAGCTCCACACGTTTAAATGATCCCTATTATTTTATGTTATATATACATTATTTACATGCTCATCTTTGTGATGCAGGTTTGTAGGTACCAGGCATCAACTTCCCTGAATTGCCAGGATGAGTGTGCCTTATCGCAATATCTCAATGGTAAGAGAGGGGAGATAACAGACAGGTCCAAATCCCAACTTAAGCCATTATTGTCCTGAAATAGTGGATAATTATCTTATTTCCTACCTTATTAATTCATCAAGGTGATGTCATTCATGAACCTTTCCTCTTGTGCTTGTTTGTGGTATTTTTGGGTTCTGTCAGTTTTGTCGGCATGTTGTCTAAGTCATGTGATTAATGTGAGTTATGTGTTAGTTGGTTGAGTGATTTATTAGATTAATTATGTAATTAATAATTAAATCTTATTAAATTTGAAAATATTTAATATGATGTTATTTAATTAATGAAAATTAATTAAATACACGGGTTAAAAAAGACAATTAAAAATTCTAATTTTGGGAATAGAGGATTTAATCAATTATTAAATCCAAAATTAAGATTTAAAAGCATAATTAAAGAATTGATATTTTATTATCAATTTGCATGTTGTTAATATGCTAAAATATTATTTGTAAACTAAATAATATTATGCAATTTAAGTTGCACATTATTTTATGGAGTGGCACAGGAGGGTAGGGTTCGAAGAACGAGGTTTTGGTAGCAGGAAAAATGGCAGCACCCTAATGCCTCATTTCTCATGCATGCCCAGGTTTCCACCCACTGGTCGGTACCAGAGGTGTGGCAGGTGGGAAACTGGTACAAATGCTGGAGCCCACGCTAAAAATATACCTCAAAATGGGCAAAATTGGTGGGGCTTTCCCAAGATTTTTTTTAGAGCCAATGGAGAGGCCAAAAGGTTAGAGGCTAGAAGGGTGCAAAAGAAAGATTAGTACCTCGATCCAACCAACAAGAAAAATCAATTACAAAGGAAGTACCAATGAATTTAGATAATCGGTTGGTAAGCATCAGGATCAAAACAAAAAGCTGGAAGGCATCAGTGCAAATGCTGCAAGAAAGGGCTTTCTTCATGAAGTGGAGCGAAGGATGGCCGACATATCCCAAAATAAGGGAATGGGTGGACGAAGAATGGGGGTCACATTTTGTAATCAAAACCCTTCCAAATGGATTTTTCTTCATTATTAATGGCTCTGTGAGGGAAAAAAATTTCAATAATATTCAATGGCCCATTTATGATGAGTGGTATTAGATTGTACATCAAAGATTGGACCCCAAATTTCAATCCAAAATAGGCTTCAGTTGAGGAAATACCCATTTGGATCAGACTTTACAATCGCCCATTTGAATACTAGAATGCAGAAACCCTGAAAACTATTGGCAGCAAGCTTGGCACATCCATTAAAGCAGTTGAGGCAATCTCAAAGGAGGACCACTGCATGTATGCTCGAATATGCATCATGTAGAAACCACACCCCTTTCTTCCCAAAGATGTCAAGATCAGGATGAAAAAAGGGTATTGGTGGAAAGAAATCTAGGTAGAAGAGATTTTGGAAAAATGAGAAACCTGTAAAGTATTGGGGCACCTGGAGAAGGATTGCCAAATGAAGCAGAAGGGAAAAAATACTTTATAAAAAAGTTTGGAGGACACACTGGCCAAAATTTTTGGCCCAAGAGATCAGAGGCCAACACCCTACATGGAAGAGCAGGGGACAAATCCCAACTGAAGGCATCTGCAAGCCCTATATCAAATGTTTAAAATGAGGAAATATGGGTTTCTGGAAGCATGAATGACAAGGGAGACAAAGAGGCTCTAGGTTTTTTTCATTCTCAGGAGAACCTGGCTAGCATCTCTAGATCTAAAGAAACAGTTATAGAAAATGTGACAGAGGACCTAAATCAAAGTTCTAACACACCCACAAAGGAGAGAGCTCTGATGATCTACCCAATGGAGTGTGAGACAATGCATGTGAACTTTGTAGGGAATGAACTTCTGGTCAATGAGGGAGTTGAAAGGGAAGAACCCATATACCACTTTGACACTACTGAGTCTCCTTCAAGGATATCCAGATGTCCCCAACAAAATCAGAGATGGAGTTGTCTTCGGAGACCGACATAGAACTAAGAAATATGGAAGATGAATTTGGGCTTCAAGAGGAGATAGGCATAGTAGATCAGTGAAAAATTGGAAAAACCAATGCAAATTCAACAAAATCCAACACTGGTGAGAAGTGTTCCAGAGGTAGGAAATCCATTCAAAAACTGCTGGAAGATGCCGACAACATGAAGGGGCAGAGGAAGCTCAAATATGGGAGAGATTTATTTTCTCCTGGCCAACAATGAAAATATTAATGTGGAACATTAGGGGCTGCAATGCCTCTGCAAAATGACGGATGATCAAGAGGGGTTTTGATCAAATGCATCTATACATAGTCTCCATTCATGAGACTAAGCTAGAAGGGAAAGAATTGGCTAGAATTTTTGGAGTAAGACAAAAATGGTCCAGTTTCTTTGTGGATGCAGTGGGTGCATCTGGGGGTCTGGGAATCCTCTGGCATCCTAGGACAGTCAAAATGGAGGTTGTATCAAAATTGAGATCATGGAAAGTGGTAAGAGTAAGTTATTTAACTTTGAATTTATCTGGTTATCTCATCAATATATATGGTCCTATTAGTTCAGATGACAAGCGGTGAGTGTGGGGTGAAATCTCAGATTTCCTCTGAAGCATGGACCAGTCATTGGTGCTTTTGGCTGAAGATTTTAATGCTATGCTTAGTCCTTTAGACAAAAGGGAGGTAGAGGTGGTCGATGTAGAATGAAGGAAGACTTCCTAAGTTTTGTGACTGATAATGGGCTTTTGGAAGTAGAAGCCAAAGGTGGGGTATTCACTTGGACGAATAGAAGGCGTGGTTTTTTGAACATAGTAGAAAAGTTAGACCATTTCTTCCTAGTGGGACACTAGCATGAGGAACCATTGGTCTATGAAGCTAAAGTATTGGGACTGTTGGGTTTGGACCATTTCTCAGTGTCTCTAATCATACATAAGGATAGAGTGCCTATACAATGTCCTTTTAAAATAAAAATAAAATGGTTTCAAGAACAAGGCTTTTTAGAAATGGTTAGCCTAAAATAAAAAAATACGGTTTTGAGAACAAGGATTTTTAGAAATGGTTACCCATTGTGGCTAGAGGTGTTTAGGGAGGAAGGATACCACGCTTAAAAATTATTTAAGAAACTACAGTTCATTAAAAACAAACTTAAGGTTTGGATTCAGGTTCATTTTGGAGACATCTTTGCAAAAAAAAACTCTTGAGGATCAACTGAGTGTTTGAAACAGCAAAGTTCTGGCCGAAGGGATGGACAAAATTGACTTCATGATATAAAACTACTTATTGGGAAGATACAATGAAATCTTGCAGAGAGAAGAAATTCATTAGAGGCATAAGTAGAGGGACAACTGGCCCAAAGAAGGGGACTGTAACATAAAATTGTTTAACAGCTCAACAAAAGAAAAAAAGGAGCATCAAAAAAATTCTATCCATCAAGGGACGAATGGTTTAGAAACTTCAGATGAAAAGGTGATTAATAAAACTGATGTTGATTTCTTCTCAAATTTGTGGAGCCAAGATAATCTTGCCAATAATAAAGTACAAGAAGACCTCTTGGATGTCATTGAGGCCAAGATCACTAGGGAGGACAATATGATGCTCATGGAACTAGTGATGGTCAAGAAATTAAAGAATGCAGTCTTCAATCTTGGGAGTGAAAAGGCCATGAGCCCTGGCAGCTTTCAATCTTTTTTTCTATAAAAAATTCTGGGATACTTTGAAGGATGAATTACTTCAGGTGGTCGAGGAGTTGCAAAGAAATCACTTATTTCTAAAGGAATTTAACAATACACTAGTTTTTCTCATACCCAAGAAGGAGAAACCTGGATCCTTTGATGAATTTTGGTCAATTTCACTCTGTAACACTATCTACAAAATAATTTCAAAAGTGGCAGCGAATAGTTTGAAATTGGTTTTGGAAAAGGTAATATCCCATGAACAGAGAAGTTTTACACCAAATAGAAGCATAGTGAGTGGCATCATAGTTTCTCATGAGGCAATTCATTCAACAAAAACATGAAAAAAAAGGAGGATGATGCTGAAACTGGATATCAAAAAGGCATATGACAAAGTGGACAGAGGTTTCTAAGAAAATTTTTACTAAAATTTGGGTTCTCAACAAAATGGGTCGCATGGATCTCCAGCATGATCTCAGCATATAGAGTTTTAGTTTTGGTAAATAGGAGTCCACAAGGTTTTTTCCCCACAGTAAGACGATTGAGGCAAGGGGATCCAATCACTCCCTTTTTATTCATCCTTTTGGCGGAAGTGCTGGGATGCTCCATTACATGCAAAAGGGAGGGGGGGATCTAGTGAGGCATTGATATAGCTCAAGGTCTAGAACCAACCTCCCATTCTCAATTCATGGATGATACATGCCTTTTTGGCCAAGCCACTATGCAGGAAGCCATGGTTATGAAGAACATCTTGACAGCCTACAGCTCTGCTTCGGGGCAATGTGTCAATTGGGACAAGTCAGAGATCTTCTTTTTCAACACTAAAATAGGAACACAGAATGCTATAGCATGGATTTTTGATGTCCTCTTTGGACAACTACCAGGTAAGTTTCTTGGTACACGCCTCTTTTCTGGAGCCTCCAAATTTACTCATTGGAAAATTTTTAGAGATGGCTTTATAGAAAAACTAGAAGGCTGGAAAAGCAAGTGGCTAACCATGGAAGGGAGAGTACTGATGCTGAAAACTATCATCTCGACCATGCCAATTTTATCAATGGCATGCTTCAAAATCCTATCCAAATTTCTCAAAACCATCTAATAATAGATGAGGAAGTTCCTCTAGAATGGGGCTCACTACCATGATAGAACCCCTTTGACTGCCTGGGAAAATCTTTGTGCTCTAAAAGACAGTGGGCAAGGGACCGGGTTGTGGAATTGGAAGCTGATTAACGATGCCATGGGGGCCAAGCTGATTTGGAAGATGTACAGTACCCCAGAACAAAGATGGGTTAAAGTATTACAAGAAAAATACCTTGACATCTGGGATAGAGACAAGATACTCACAATTGCAAACCACCCTAAAGGCTCAACATTATGGAATTTTATCCTAAGTTGCAGACACCTAATTACAAATCATTTGACATGGCAAGTGGGGGACGGGCAAAAGACAAAATTCTAGAGAGAATCATGGAATGGTCAAGAGGTACTGCAAAACACAAATATTCCATAGAGGATTATTGATGCAACATCACAAGCCTGGGGGACAAAGGTGGCGGATTTCATTGACCAACAATTATTTGAGGAAGGCAATTTTGTTAAATGGAAAGATGTGGATGCTTTGGGGTTGGATCTAGAAGATGAGGAATGTCTAAAGATTATTATAAGAAGCCACTATATTCTGTATTCAAGAGAGATAGATACATTGTAATGGTGCGGTTCCAAAAGTGGTAGATACTCAGTGAAGGTTGGGTATACTATACTAGAGGCAAAATTTCAGAAAGTGGAATGGGAGGAAAATGTCTGCTGGCACAAACACTGCCTACCCAAACTAGGTATTTTTATGTGGTTGGACAAAAATGTAAATTTTTTGATAGGGGATAGATTAATGAGGCTCAGGTTTGTAGGCCTTTTAGGTGTGTCCTCTATGGGCAGGTAGAAGATACACTAGACCACATTTTTTTGAACTGCGAATTCGCATAGACTGCCTGGAAGTTTGTACTAAATAAATTAGATTGGCAAGGTCCTATGCCCAAAAATATTTGAGGGTGTCTTGAAGCCTAGTAAAGCCCGAAGCAAAAATTGACCTTTGCATCAATATGGAAAGTTTTTCCATCTACTACTCTGTGAACTATTTGGAAGGAGTGAAACAGATGGATCTTCAAAGGGAAGGAGGAGGATACTAGAAGTTTCCTCTCGAGATTAGAGAATTCAATTTTGGAGATAGTGTTAAATGTTGCAGCTCAAGTGAACATGTCGAAGACCCCAACCCATTTAAAAATGGGGACCTCAGGTTTAAGAAAAAATGGCCTCTTATTAAATGCAAGCCCATTCAAGGGCCTTGTAGGGTTAATCCTACCAAAGGTGATAAAAATAAAATTAAATGGACTCCACCTCCATCAAGCTAGATCAAAGTCAACTTTGATGGAGCATCCAAAGGGAACACAGGCCCTTCAGGAGTGGGATATGTGGCTAGGAATGAGCTAGGAGACATTGTATCTCTGAGAGAAATACGATTGATGAATGACACTGTAATATATATATATATATAGGTAGGTAGGTAGGTGTTTATGTGTGTATATGTTGGAATGTGTGGATATAGATATATTGTCCCCTAATCCAAGATAAGTAGATCCCAATTGATTAATCAAAAGGAGATGATCAATACAAAAAGGAATCAACTTGCTATGGATAAAGAGAGAAAGGGGGATCTGAATTTCTTAAAACCTTAATTGAAATGAATTGAAGACAAGTACTAACCTCAATGTATAGCAGATCTGGAAATTGCTATTTTCTAGTGTCTGTACTGAGTTTTGGGAAATTCTGCAACTAGATTTGGAACATAAAAATAGAGATGGAGAAAACCCATAAATATTTTCCTTTTCTAAGAAAGGTCAACCTTGACCCCAATGCAGGGGTGCAACTGTATCCCAAAATGTTGACCTTGACCTACACTACTCCGATGGAAATTCTATTCATGGATCTCAAAAGTTGGCTGAAAAGGGTATCCAAATCTACTCTATAAGTTTTTGTCCTGTACTTGTACCTGCAAGAAAAATGGTTTTGTTTGTTGGGGAGGGATTTTCCTCAGTCAAATCCCAATTTAGGAATTAACCTCCATGATTGTATGATTGGAATCCACCTTGAAGGAAGAATGAATGAATCTTGAGGATGCACAAAGGACCTTGAAGGAAGATCACACCACCATGAGGGATAGATCTAGGGTTTGAATGATGAATCTTGAATGCTTGAACCAAATCCCTTCAATGAATTGAATGCTTGAATCCTTGATCTTAAATGGAGAACTTGAAATTCTTAAGAAGAAGACTTGAAAACCTTGATTGAACACTTGGAATCTTGAAATAATATAAGATTTATATGTAGATGTTCATGCATGTCCTTGATATCCTTAGTTTTTTTACTTAGAGAAAATGAGAGGAGAAAGGCCTCCTTATATATAAATCTAGGGCACAAACTTCTAGAGAGGCTGACATAGGAGAATTAAATTCCAATTAGGCCTATACCCCTAGAAGTGGACCTATATTAAATATAATTTTAAGATTCATTACTTTGGAGACCGAAATGGCCGACTTGGAAGCAGGAAAATGAACTTTTGATTTTCCCCCGCAACCGACAAAATTTGCAATGAAAAAGGGGGACCTGGGTCAAGGTCAAGATCAACCATGACCTAGGTCAGGGTTGAGGTCAACCTTGACCTAGGTCAAGGTCAAGGTCAAGGTCAACCTTGACCCAGGGAGTCACGACCCCTGGAAAATGTGCTAGGTGGGAAAAACAGTGCCCAAAGAGGCCCAATGAGGGTCCTAAATAGGCACAAAAGATGGAAAAGGGGAAAAAATTGGAGAAAACATGCTGATGTCCCAAAAAACCCCCTAAGGAGGGATAGCCATTCTTAACATGGAAGTGCTTCCATTTTAAGATGATACGTTAAGCCCCCACTTTAGTGGGAGTATGGAAATCGAACATACTCGCAGTAAAGTTATAAGAAAGACTTCGGTGGATCGCAATGAGGTAAAAAATCACTTAGTCAAGGACATGAGCCCTCAATCCAAGGATTATAACTCAACATACATGCACAAGGGTATGAAAACAAAGAGAAAACAAAGACAAATCCAAAAGACACAAAAAGAGGGGTTAGTACAAAAACAAACCCAAATCAACTAGCAAAAGAAACCTTGCCAAGAAATGCTTCCTATGCTAATATCATGTTTGGAAAGCTATCATAAAAGAATAAATGACTTCATGAGAAAGATAAGAGAAACACTATAAATAACATAGCTTCATGATCTAATCCTACTAGCATGAAAGCAAAAGAAAGAAAAGAGAGAGTGATTACCTCGCCCAGTAAGATACCCAACTTACCGTGAATCACCAAGGAGGGAGAGCCCAACAAGTTCACCCATAAACTATACTTTGTAGTTGTAATGTATCTTCTAATGGATTTTGGAATACCCATAGATCCACATTATTGTATCACTATGGAATATAAAATGCGTGTCTCTTCATGATTTAGCAACTTATGTGCGTTACCTTCCAAGGATTTAACATATTTGAAATTGAAAAATGCATATCTCTTCAGGATTTAGCAACTTATGTGCGTTACCTTATGAGGATTTAGAAAAAATAAAAATAAAAATGTGTGTCTCTTCAGGATTTAG
Organism: Thuja plicata; assembly: GCA_018584345.1. Taxonomy (NCBI): domain Eukaryota; kingdom Viridiplantae; phylum Streptophyta; class Pinopsida; order Cupressales; family Cupressaceae; genus Thuja; species Thuja plicata. Next base: position 350,156 of record MU224680.1, on the reverse strand, counting down.
AAGCTTATGTGCATTACCTTCCAAGGATTTAGCAAAAATAAAAATGAAAATGTGTGTCTCTTTAGGATTTAGCAACTTATGTGCATTACCTTCCGAGGATTTAGCATGTTGTAAAATGTAAACTATAGTATAAGGGAGACCCTATATGTGCCTCCCTCCTTATCATGGCTACCTAATAGAAAAGATAAGGAAGATAAGGAAGATAAAGGAGCATACCTACTTGACAGAGTAAGGAGATATCCTGTTAGCAACAATGTACACTATATTCTTAGCAAAGAGTGTTGACCCTTACACCTAAGAGCACAGATAATAATGAAAAAGGATATGTCACTTATGGAAAAAGGATCCTCAAAGAGGAATAGATATTATCAACAAGACCCGCACCGTAGAGGAGTGCCTTATATAAAATATCATATTTCAAAGAAAATCCAAGAGGGATCAAAGATTCGATCATCAAGCCCCCCTACGATCAAGAGGAAGAGGAATCTTGGAATGAAGGAAACAAACTCTAACCCAAAGAAAGGGTGAGAGTTTATAAAGAACATAATTTTCAAAATAAATAAGAGGTGATGACCTAGGACAATCACCTTTCATATAAAAGAGTATCCATAGCCAAAACATAAGTCTTTATAAGGAAAGAATGCTGTAGAATAAACGATTGTAACTAAGCTAAGGAAAGTGGATCCTTAGACAAAGAGAAAGAAGGAAAACATTCCCCCCCAAGGATGAAAGAAAGGGATATACCAATCAAATATGCCTTAACAAAGAGATATCTTTGAAAAAAAAATGTCTTAGAAAAGATATCATGAATACTAGAAGAGAGCTATGGATGATTATGAGAAAAGGAATGAACGTATCATATCATAATACAAAACCATAGAGATAGAATACAAAAAGAATAACCAATTAAACTCAAAAAAGATACATGCTAAGATCATAATGAATCCTAGAATAGTGGAAGAAATACCTATTTTCCCCTAGTCAAGAGACAAGAGGGGGAAAGATATATATTATAGAAGAATGAGGGGTATTCCCTGTATGGAAATTATGAAGAAATTGTAATACCGCACGAGAGTGAGATATAATTCCTAAAGAAACTATTTCTCTAACATAAATCTTGAAATGCACGCAATCAACAAGTAAATGTGTATTACTATAATGAAAAGGAAATTTGTACTTGGAGAGAGCATCTTTCATCATAGGTTTAAATATTTCTTTCTTAGAATTAATTAACTGAACATACACCTTCTTAGCTACATCTTGACGAGTATCATGGTAATTTAAGGAAGGTTTTGGAATAAGAACATGAAGAGGAGGGTGACGATCAAAATAAACCACCTTAAATTGAGATAGCGGAAAGCCTAGACCATGGCTATCTTTTTTAGGTGATAGATGAACCAAATATCTAATACCATGTTCATTAACACCAATCCCTAAACCATTGTAACCTTATTTAGCCACCATATTGTATCCTATAGTGTACATATCTTGTAAAGCTTCTGTAGGAGGTGATTGATCATAGTGATCTTGAGAAAATGTTGTGTAAGGTGGAATTATGGGTTTAGGAGAAGTTTATTTTCTCTTCCCTTTAATATCATCAGGAATCAGATAAGAAGGGGAAGGTAAATCAAAGAATTCTTGCACATCTGCACCATGAACCATAGTTTGAGTCCCATCATAAGTGTGGGAAGAACTAGGGATAGAAGATGGAGAAATAGGAGTGGGAATATTAGGAATTGGATTAGGAAGGATAGGATTAGGAAGATTAGGAACTAGATTAGGAAGGATAGGATTAGGAAGATTAGGAAACGGGGTATCGTCTACCAAATTCTTCACAAAATCCAAAAGAGAAATAAGTCCACTACATAAATTCTTAATGAAAGTTTTGAAAGTAGGAAGACTAGTATTAGTTAATCTCAAAATAGCAGAAGAAAGTGAAACATGAAGAGTAACAAACATAATGAAATGGATGATACACTCATAAACATCATAAGTACTATAAAGAGATGCTAAGAGAAGAATAATGAGAAAAATAACCATACACCAAAGCATCTTCATAGTGAATGAAATGCAAGAAATGTTTTTTTATTTTTATGATTATGTAGATTTGTTTGTATCTTTAAAATTTAAGAGCATAAAATAAAAGTAATCTAATATGTATGCAAAATCTAGTCTTAAAGAAAAGAGGAAAATAATATAACACCAAAAAGAAAGAGTTGTCTATCGCGGGTTCACCAAAATGTAAGATATAAATATAAATATATATATATATATATAAATAAATAAATAAATAAATAAATAAATAAATATATATATATATATTTATATCTTACATTTATTTCTTATTCTCTCTTCTTCTCGACTTCCTTTTCTTCATTCAAGAATTCTTTTGGAAACTTGATCAACTCTCTTTCTGATCTTGTGCAAGCCATCTTAGGTCTCTCCTCCCATACCTTACGCTTTCTCTAATTCCACTTGATGCACAAGATTATGGTAAACCATCAATCTTATCTTCCAATAGACTCCACATGCTATTGTATTCACTCTTTGAACTCTTCCACTCACGCATCAATGCATATTTTCCAATATGGTGTTGTGACTGTCCTAATCCACCAACACTTCTCTTCCCTTTAAATACCTATCCACTAGGATCACTCTCAATGCATCAACTATTCATTGAAAAAAAATAAATTTTATACATGTCCCCCTACAATCCTTAATTTATTCTCCAAACAAAACTACTATTCATCCCCACACTTGAATGCAAAAACTCAAACTTGATGTCCACTATGACAGTAAACTCTCCTAATTGAACAATCGCTACAACCAACCATTTTAATGTGTCCCCACACCCCCTAAATGAAATGAGACACCATATAAATTTTCCTAGACTCCTTATTCTATTTTCCACACACCCACCATATTCATTTGATCACTTAAAATCAACTTCTAAGAAAAATAAAATAGGTTACCAAGTCATTGTGCTACCTATGATAGTCTTCACAAACTCTAAAATTTTAATGGTCTGAACCTATCCTTGGGAAAAATTCCTTATAAAATGTCTTGGAAATGAAGGGGAATCTCCCTCCAACACTTCTTTATGCCTCCATGACCCTAACTCTTAGTTCTTTGGTGGACAAGCCTTCAATCCTCAAGATTGTGACAATCATTATGTTGTTTCCTATGACTATCCAGTCACTTCTCTTCCCTCAAGAACGTACCCCAAGCTGCATGTCACTTTTATACTACTAGGAAAGTTATTCTAAACTCCCTCCTAAGAACTTACCAAATGAGAGGGTTTGATAAACTTGAAAAATAAGGGAAATCACATCTTTTGTCTCTTGGGTTACCCTAAATCAGGGTTTTGGAAGTTTTCACTAAAATACAAATATCTTTTGCAAAAATCAATAAAAAAATATGAAACCAACTATAAAATGAATTGAATTCATGCCAATACCATCCCCAATCAAAAATTTAACACAAATATATCTTTACCACTATTTAAAACATGAAATAAGAAGACTATTGCAGAGAAAAGCCAGTGAAATGTAGTGAACACAAATTTTATTGATTAAAACTTTACAAACACAATCCCTTAGATCATGCCATGTTTCCTCTATCTTTTACCAAGTAAATAGACTCCCAAAATACCAACCAACCACTTGTAACTTCCTTCCAAACTAGCTATAATCAGTTAGATCTTTAATCACCTAAATTTGGTCTAGCAAACGTATATCCCCTATTTCTAATTATTTGGTCTTAATAAATCTTAAATCAGAGACATTAATAAGCTAGACCCTAAACCCTAATTATGAGAGAACTTAATCAAATTTTCTTACATAATTTTAATCCTGACTTGTTGAATCAAATCATCAATCCTAAAGCCTAAAACACTTAAATTGCATAAAACATTGGCTAAATAAAAAAATTCCTAAAGTCCCTTTTAAATAAAAAGGAACCCATTAAAACATGTGTGAGAACATGATAATCAAAATAAAACAAATATAAAATATAATATACCAATTTTGTCTCATTCTCTGCAAGGTTGACCAATCAAATCACTTGGATCAAGCTCACATGGATTGAGGGAAGTTGCATCTCAACCACTCTTCCCAGATGAACCTCAACCATCCATCTCTTGGAATTTCCTATAAAAGGGATAACTCCCCTTACTCAACATAACAATAATATTTGGAGGGTAAAGTTATATTGTTATTTTTATTTTAGGGTTTTCATTATGCACTCATAGCTCTTGCTTTCATAGTAGTTTACTTGCATTTTTGTATTTGTAGCTGCATTTCTTAGTTTAATGCAATCTTAGTTTCCTTTCATAGTTTAATGGTAGATGAATTTCTCATATTCTTGATAGCTTTCACTTTCATTCTATCTTCATTCCTCATGGTTACTATGCATTTAGCTTCCTAGATCACGCATTCCATTTTCAAATATTTTTGAGAGTAAAGTATGCAACTATATGCATTTTTTCTCATTATTTCATTTGAATCTTTGATTTTAGGGTAGTCAAGTCACTGATTCTCCATGTCCAATCTGATGGGCACTCATGAGAATCACACTTTCCTCAACTAGGAAGCAATAGACCAATTTAAAGGCTGATTTTACAATGTTTTGATTCTAACCTCTCTTGATGTAATGGTTTATTGAAGTGTTTGGTTATAGATTTGATAACACATTTTACCACACACATTTTGGCACCCACCGTAGGGTAGAAAGCTATTTTTTGCCTCATTCTCATATTTTTTTATATTATTGACGAAACTACGTTCATTATCATATGGTGCTTGATTCCAACTCATACGATAATTTGTTGAATAATAGTTTGTCCTATGGTGATACATGTTTTGTCGTACGAGTCTACTTTCATTTTGGATTATCTTTTGAGCTTATTAGATTTTTCATACGCCACTTTATGCTAGCGTGTCATGTCGTATGGTAACATATACTTTGTCGTACAATTTTCATTGATATTCTGTTCTCTGTGATTTGTTATTTCAAGAACAAAGAGTATTTTTAGAGGTTATATTGAACTGATTTTGATCTCCAAACCCTTAGTATGTGTTGAATGATATTTTTTCTCTCCGGTTTTGCAGTTTAAGTAATTTTTGCAAAACATTTTGACAAAGGTTCGTTTTCCAGATTCTCACTAGCACACCTTTTGCAAAATTACTAACATTTTTGTGCTTGTAGGATGCTTTGAAAGAAAGAAACATTGTGAAACTACTGATACTTTTATTTTCAGGTTGCCCTTTGATTCCATCAACCAAAAAAAACATGTGCTTTCTTAGATGATTTCTTAGGAACCTAGTTTAATTAGGGTATTGCTTGTTTGGTTTAAATTGGACATTAGGGGATTATTCTCTTCTTCCTTTTGAAGAATAAGAAACCCAAACATGTTTGATTGAGCTTAGGAAAACAATACTTTCTTTTGGTAAAATCAAGTGTGTTTGGCATGTTTGGGAGAAACAAAAGGAAATAGGAGAGTATGCTCTTCTCCTCTTTGAGGAAGAATTAGAAATCCCAACCTTCCATTTGCTATCCATTTCTTTCTTGAATTTACCTTCAGAGGGCCTTCTAGGACATAAATATTTTGGGAATGACCCAAATGGGGAACAAGAAGACTTGGCTACTCCATCCCACTATAATCAAAAGCTACCTTCAATCCAAAGAGTGGAGCCTTGGATATTTTCTATTCCTAATGCCTTTTCATATGTAGGGCGTAGTTGCCTCAATCTTGCTAAGCATGACTAGATTTGATTGGGTGTTTGTAGGGCCATCTTGATCTCAATATTGTTTACAATACTACAAGGGGAGTACATTCATCTTGTATAGGGATGAGAGGTCTCAATCTTGCTTGCGAGACTATATTTTTTGGGTTCTTTTAGGGCTATAGGCCTAAATTTTTCTTGTGAAACTACAAAGGATAGTCATGAACGAATTTCCTTACTAGACAATTTTAGATAGAAGCTACCCAAATTACCTTCGATAGTATCATAAGCTTTGTGCAAGGATCGATCCAAGTGGATTACTTGAATCACCTGAATATTTTTACACTCACCATATGTATTCCTAAAGGAGTTCTAAAGCATGAATGTGGCATGAGGGAGCCTATGTGATTTGAGTATTGAGTCTCTTTTCAAAACCCACAACATGCATAGTCTTGGAAAAATCCAACATCACTTTGTATGAGGAAAAGGAATATCAAGAGTGGGCAAAGATTTTGATACTAAGAAAAATTGACTCTAGGGATAGAAAGTGTTTAATCATCCCCTCTTTGTGTTTGATGTGTTTGAATCACTTGAAATTGACACTTCCAACAACAAAAACACTATTAACAACCCAACACACCTTCATAAATTGACATTTGAGCAAACGTGATCCAAATTTTATCCAAAAACAATTGGCAATCTGTCCTGGGTGGTTCTGTTATTATTTTCCTTTAGAATTGTCATACAAATAAACTCATTGGGGACATGTAGGAGGACATGTCACTTTTTTGTAATTCCTTTAATAAGGAAATTAGATATTCCTCCTTAAGAGGAATCTCACATTTCAAACACACACAATGTGAATGTGGCATGCATAGAATATGGGAGTTACATGCAAACTAGTTCCAAGTAGGAGGACATGCCACTTTTTTTTAATTCCTTTAATAAGGAAATTAGATATTCCTCCTTAAGAGGAATCTCACATTTGGCACACACACAATGTGAATGTGGCATGCATAGAAAATGGGAGTTACATGTAAACTCCTCCACCCATCTCTATTTAAGAGATGCCTCTCACACACTTATTGAATAATCTTCTCTCTTTTCTCACTTCTCCTCACATTCTCATCTTGCTCTCAATATTGTATTGAGCTCATTTGTCTCATTCTTTAGGCCTTGTGCCATATTCATATTCTTCACAAGGGGTTTTTCTTGTTTTTACCCTTTCAAATCCTTGTGTTCTTGTCTTGGTCCTTGGAGAATTTTGGTGATCTTTTGGATTGATTCCTTGTAGCAATTCCTCTCTATCTCTCTTGGTGAACTTGGTAAATTCCTTTCATGCACTCACACTTGGATTCTTTCATTTTCTCTACTTCTTTTTTTTATGATCCCTAACATGGTATCATAGCAGGTTTAATCCTTGTTTGTTGAGTGTTGCATGTAGGGAAATTCAAAGGATATTTTAGTTGTGAAGGAGAAATCATTTTTGTTATCTAACCATTTTTTTGCAGGTTTTACTCCATTATTTTATACAAATCTAACATCTTAGCTTTTATTAGTTTTGGATGACTTGCCACCAGATCTAAGTTTTTTCATCTCTTTTTCAAGTTTTTTAAAGATCTTACATACCCTATGTCGAGCAACCACAAGGGATTTATAGTTTGCATATTCTATATTTTCTCATTAAATCAATATTTATATATGATTCTAACATGTTTTTTCCAACTCTAATCATTTCTGTAGTTCCAGTTCTACATCTCTGTTTTCTCATTAATAATATTTGTTATATCTTTATTTCTTATTTTCATCTTCATCTAACATTTCTCTATAGATTAACGATTCTCTATTGTTTATATCTTTGCTTACATCTCTACAAGTTTTAAATATTTATTCTGGCTTATTGTGGTTTACTCTCTGTGTTTTAAACCATTTAAAACTTCCTTTGGTCTCATATTGTGCAACTCTCTGTAATATATCCTTGCACAACTTTATCTTTAAGTTGAAGTTATCTCTTCCTACCTGTGCACAAAGGAGATATATTGTGCCTTTTTCTCTTCTCCTTGCTGCCTTATGCAACATTATATTGATTGGTATTTCTCAGTAAGTGCACTGGGTTGTACTTACTCATTTGATGTTTATCAACTTGTTCCATTTGTAAGATGCAATGGATGCACTTACTCAGTTGATTCTTATCAACTTGTTCTATTTTTAAGATGCAATGGATGCACTTACTTCATTGATGTTTATCAAATTGTTCCATTTGTAAGATGCAATGGATGCACTTACTCAGTTGATGTTTATAAACTTATTCTATTTGTAATATGAAATGGATGCACTTACTTTAGTTGATGTTGATCAACTTGTTCCATTTGCAAGATGCATTAGATATACTTAATTTAGTTGATTTTTATCAACTTGTTCCATTTGTAAGTTGCACTAGGATGCACTTACTTCAGTTGATGTTTATCAACTTATTCCATTGATTGTTTTTTGGTGAAGTTGTTGTTCTTGAAATCCTTCTTGAAGTTTGTTGGATTTCTCATATGATTGGCAGGTATATGGTTCTCTCTCTCATAATCCTTAGTTCAATTTATTTAGCATTTTTCAATCTTAATGTTGGTTTAAACTATTATCTCCTTAATGGTTCATTGCTTATGGTTCATAAGTGTAGTCATGATTGGCTAATCAATTCAAATTTTTATTGGTGCTTGAGTAATATGTTCTACTTGGATTATGGTTTCCTCTCTCACTCCTCTTTGCAACCTTACTAATGTGGTGACTTTTCATTCTTCATTTCTTAGATTGTGAGTCATGTAGATTATGGATTAGCTACCCATTCACTTGTAGTAACTCATTAATGGACTGTCTATATCCATGTGATTGATGCAGGCCTCACTTCTGCATTAGTATATTAATTTTGAGATGAGAGGATGATTGTTTTTATGATACCTTGACCATTTGGTGTATCTTTATTTCATGTTTATCTCCTTTATTTGATGAAATCTCTTGCATTTATTTAAAGATATTTTTTGATATTACAGCTTCAAAGTTACACTAACTTGAATATTAGATGACATTTTTCTTGTGGATAGGTTCCTTGGCTTGTGTTTCTATGTTTCTTTGTTTCAGGTGAATCTTCAAGGCCCACTTATGGAATCAATTCCTCTTCACATTTCCTATTACTTCAAGATGACTACATCAAGACTTGAATAGAGACAAGCAAATCTCTTCCTTATATTTAAGACCAAGTTGCAGATTTTGTATAGAGACATTTCACTCTCATTGTAAAATTTTTGGGTTTGATACCCCTTGATGTAAATACCCCAAGTAAAGATTAAAGGGGGGTGTTAGAATTTTAATCTTTCCTTGGTTGAAACTATGTAATTAAAGGATAAACCAAGGTATCCGTATTTGTATTTGTCCTCTATTCCAAGTAGGAGGACATGTCACTTTTTTGTAATTTCTTTAATAAGGAAATTAGATATTCCTCCTTAAGAGGAATCTCACATTTGGAAAAAAAACAATGTGAATGTGGCCTGCATAGAAGATAGGAGTTACATGCAAACTCCTCCACTCATCTCTATTTAAGAGATGCCTCTTACACACTTGTTGAATAATCTTCTCTCTTTTCTCACTTCTCCTCACATTCTCATCTTTCTCTCAATATTGTATTGAGCTCATTGCTCTCATTCTTTAGGCCTTGTGCCATATTCATATTATTCACAAGGGGTTTTTCTTGTTTTTCCCCTTTCAAATCCTTTTGTTCTTATCTTGGTTCTTGGAGAATTTTGGTGATATTTTGGCTTGATTCCTTGTAGCAATTCCTCTCTATCTCTCTTGGTGAACTTGGTAAATTCCTTTCATGCACTCACACTTGGATTCTTTCATTTTCTCTACTTTTTTTTTATGATTCCTAACATCATACTTGATGAAAATTTTCCCATGTAGCCTCAGTTTCCAGACCTTGGAATGGTTTACAAAACTCTCACTTGGTATCCAAACATTTGACAAACTTTTGCAAAAATTTATCCAGCACCATTCTTACAATATCTTACATACTATCACCATGTTGAATCTATGCAACACTAAACAACACATTGGTGAACCATTTGTCAAGTTTATCCAAAGGTGGAGAAAAATATTTGCAATATATCCTAGATAGATACTTGAATTTGAGAAAATTGACATCTTTATTTGCAACTTGGTTCCTGAAATGAACTATGCAACTCAGATGCAAAAACACACTTCCTTTAGTGACTTAGTCGACAGTGCCATCAGAATTGAGGAAGTCTTCATGAAGAAAGGTGAACTCACCTTGTGTAAAGACACTAAACCTTCCAACAATGGTAATGACAAGGACAAAAATAAATACTGGAATAAGAACATAAATGTGGTCAATGGTGCCATAGTTAACTCACCTAAGTACAAACCCAAAGAACTGATGTTTAATCTCCCTATTAGTATCTAAGCTGCTAAGCTCAATGCTAATACTAGGAATTCATCCAACAATACCTAGGATTGTAAAAAAGGCAAGGAACCATGGATACCGAGACCTAAGTGCAATTTCACTCCTCTTGGAGAACCCCTTGAAGACGCATTGAAAACATTGGTTTCCCACAAGATTATCACAATACCTAATTTGAAGCCTTGGGAACTAGCGATTAAGCCCAATTGGTGGAAGGATAACCACTACCATGAATACCACAAAAAATGGCATTTGACTAATGAATGCATGAAATTTAAACATGTGATACAAGACTTGATTGACAATGAGACTATCACAGTTGGTGGACACAGATTGAATGATGATCATAAGGCTTTCAAACAAACTTTACCCTCCTAAGAAAAAATGAGAGTCTTCAAAAAAACAAGGAGATAAGGTAAACCACACATACACAAGTACTGACAATGTTATTAACATGCTAGAACCTGTTGATCAATAAGTCAATGTCGTCATTATCAAAGACAAGGATGCTGAGTCTGCCAATGCTGCTACTTAGAATCAGTCTAAAGTTACTCTTAAGGGGGTATCATCTTCATCCAAGAAAACTATTATACCAAAAAACAAACCATGGACATCCAAACAACCCACTTTATCACTCCCAGCTATGAACTATAACTTGGTTGATCAACTACAATAGACTCCTGCTCAAATCGCCATTCTGGAATTGCTTAAGCTATCACCATTGCACAAGGAGGTTCTTGAGACAAAAAATTTAGAAACTAATGTGCCCAAAGATCTTGACGTCGATCAGTTTCAGACCATGGTGAATCATTTAACCTCTCCTCATTACTTATCCTTCTCAGAGGAGGATGATAAAGCACTCAGTCATCCACATAATCAACCCTTTCATATAGAGGTTCTAATCCACAAACATAGGGTCAAGCATGTTTTTATAGATGGAGGCACATGTTTGAACATTTGTACTCTTAAGATTGTAACGACATTAGGTTTTTTAGAACATGCTATTGATCCTAGAAGGAAAATCACTATAAAAGCATATGATGAAGAAGAAAGGTAGTCAAAAGGATTAGTAGTTCTTCCTATCATAGTGGGGCCAATTGAACAAGATGTCATTTTTCAAGTGTTGGATATACCTCTAGCATTAAACATTCTACTATGGAGACCATGGATCCATGACATGCAGGCAGTCCCTTCTACATACCATCAATGTGGGAAGTTCTCACACAATGGAGTGGAGGTCTCTATTCCAGATGACAATACCTACTCTAGAAATGACTTAGAACAAGAAAATAGGATGGTTCCCCACAATAAAGAAGCATCTAATGGAAAAACCTATGAAAGTTCTTAGATAGCACTCATGAAGATCTTCGAAGAAAAGCTGAAAATAAAAAATAAAGGTATGGGGGAATATTTGTTGACTTCTCTACCATCCATGAATAACCTCCCCACATCCCCCAGATCTTATGGGTTTCCCTCATCATTATTTAAACCATCTAGAGCTCAAAAATTGGAAATACATGAAGGGACCGGTATGGTAAAGGCTCGTGCCTCTCTCTTAGAGGAAAATGAGTAAAAGGTTGTTCTGGCATGGCTTTATAAGGGCAAAGACCAATACCAAGGGATTAAGCATGTTGAAATTTTCACAAATAAATATGGGAAAGGATACCAACTTGTGAATAAAATGAGATATAAAGGGAAAGGACCCCTGGGAAAAGGTAAAGGGTTGTTGGAACCCATACATCTTGAATTTTGAAGTCCCATAGATAAGATAGGGTTAGGATACCATGAACAAGGATCCCACCCTTCTAGTAGAAATATTCCTACTAATCCTCACACATAAGTGCCTAAAGATGAGAGTGAGGAAGAAGAGGAGATTGTCCCATTACATTTTGAAATATTGCTTCACATTCAAGATCCTAGATACCAAGGGGAACCTTACATCTTGTACTCATTCAGAGACCACTATAGAACTCTCTTCAAACCAAATGAATGCACATATCTGCTATTATAGGAAGATACTTAAATAATCTAAGAAGGGACAAAAAATAAAGCCCAACAAGGTGGCTTATCTTATATGGATGGGTCTGATCTAGAACAAGGAATAAAACCTAAAGATAAACATCCGAACTAGGGGAATATTTTCTCTGTCTCCCACACTCTAGAGATCCCTCATTTCATAGATGATAGAGTGCACACCATTGAGGAATCTCCAAATCATCTCACCCAGACTCAGGAAAGTATGGAATATAACCCAACACACCACGGTGAGACTCAACATGATGAAGATGAAAATAAACCTAGTGAAGATGTAGGTGTTTCTGTGACACTATCCCAATATTTGGAGACATATGACCATAGTCACATTTACTATGACTATGGGGAAAATGCGAGCAATGATTTAGAAGAGTGAAACACTAACTAGGGGAAAGCTATGGCTCCTACCCATGTGTTAGATTTACCTCACTTGATTGAAATAGACTCTAATGAATATGAGTGGGATTCCTTGTCTAATTCCATAGTAGATATTGAAATTGATGTCATTCATAAGTACGCTCCCCATCTTGAGCTAGGAGAAAGCTCTAATGCCACTCAAACAAAAACCTCTCCTTAGCACACAAATCAGGACTCTAACAAGGATTCTAAAGATGATGACAAAACACCCCTTCCTCCTAACATAAATTGGAACTTTGGAGACGGTAACATGGATACTCTTACATGGCTCAGATCCACTTCAAGAATTGAGGTTGTTCCCATAAGAACTTTTCTAGAAGGAATGTCCACTCATGAGGAGAATCGAAGCACTAGTGCTAGGTCAATTGCGTCAAAATCACATGATACTAATAATGAATCTGATAGTGATGCTAGGATGAGTCATAGTCTAGGTAGTCCTTCAGAGAATGTTGTGATAGATCTTCTCTTACTAGTTGAAAACCTTGATCTTGATAACACAGTGTTATCCTTGGAACCCGTTGGATCTTTACCCCTTGTCGATCCTGAGCTTATTGAATGGAACCCAACCAAACCTTTAAATTTGATTTCCTCACCATGTGACTATAACTTGGCCTATTACTTGAATGCCATTGAAACCCTCACCTCTTTCACTAGTGTAATGAGCATAAGTATGATAGAGGGGGACATCAAGTTTCTCAGCCTTAAAAATAAAAAAGAAAAAGAAAAAGAGATCTGGCGGTGAAAACCACTTTGTGGCAGTGTCAAAACCCAAAATAGTAAAAAAAAATGGCATATTCAATGGTGAAAACCTCTCTGAGGCGATGAAGGATGGTAAAATTGATCTCCTACCTAATCATTTGCAAGAATGGTCTTTAGTATTGATAGAACCTACACAATGGGCTTTAGTATTGATATATTTGGTAAAATCTTTATCTGAAGAAGAAAAATAGGAATTCACTCAATTATTCAAGAGAAAGAACATCAATTTTTCTTGGTCCTATTTAGACATGCCAGGGCTAGACACAGATTTGATCATGCATCACTTGTCGACTTCTCCCGGGGTCAAGCTAGTCAAACAAAAGCTTAGAAAGATGCATACCCATGTGACACTATTAGTCAAAGCTAAATTAGAGAAATTTCTTAAGGCTGAATTCATCCAAGCTATAGCATATGCCAATTGGATCTCCAACATTGTGCCTATCTCTAAGAGAGACAAATCAATTCAGGTTTGCATAGATTTCAGGGATTTGAATAAAGCTTATCCCAAGGATTACTTCCCATTGCAAAACATTGACATGATTATGGACCTCACAGTTGGATATGAGATATATTCCCTAATGAATGGATTTTCACGATACAACCAAATCAGGCTAGCTCCTTAAGATCAAGAGAAAACTACTTTCACATGTGCTTAGGGAACTTTATGTTGGAATGTCATGCCTTTCGGTCTCAAGAATGTGGGTGAAACCTATCAAAGGGATATGAACACCATATTTCATGATATGATGCACAAAAATATGGAGGACTATGTGGATGACACCTTGGAAAAGTCAACAAATAGAGTTACTCACCTAGATGATCTACAAAAGATTCTTTACTGAATTGAACAATTCAAGCTTAGGCTAAATCCTAAAAAGCATGCTTTCGATGTGACCTCCAGTAAGATCCTTGAGTTTATCATCTCACCTAAAGGGATCAAGGTTGAGCCTAAAAAAATAGCAGCATTCATGGAAATGTAACCGCCTCAAAACATTAGTCAAGTCAGGACTCTGTAAGGGAAGCTACAGTCAATCTGACAGTTTATCTCACAACTCATGAACAAAGCTCAACCATTCACGAAGACATTGTACAAAGGAGTGACATTTAAATGGGATGAAGGGTGTGAGAATCACTTATAAAAAATCAAGTAATAATTAACAAATCTACCCATGTTAATGGATCCAATACCAGGAAAGAATCTTCTTCTATATATCTCAGCCATAGAAACATCACTGGGAGCCATGTTAGCACAACACGATGCGATAGGAAGAGAAAGAGAAATATAATACATAAGCATAAAAATGGTTTTGTATGAGAATAAATACACCATCATTGAAAAGGCTTGTCTAGCTGTGGTATTTTATTCTAAAAAACTCAAACACTACATGCTGGCACATTCCATCAAATAGATTGCTAAGATTGATCCTTTGAAGTACTTGTTGAAGAAAGTGACTCTCACTGGAAGAATGGAAAAATGGGTATTGATACTTAGTGAGTTTGACATTGAATATATGGATAGGAAGGCTATCAAAGGATAAATTATTGTGGATCATCTGGAAAATGCTCCTCTTCATGATAATCAACCTCTGCTCATAGATTTTCCTGATGAAGCTATCTTGCACCTCACTGAGCATGCATGGGAGATGTTCTTTGAAGTATCATTCACACAACAAGGGTCTGGTTCCAGATTAAGCTTCATTAAACCACAAGGTTATAAGATTACCGAAGCATATAAGATGATATTCCCTTGTACAAACAACATAGCTGAGTACAAAGCTTTAGAAAATGGATTAAAGATGGCCATTGAGTGGAAAATTATAGGACTAAACATCTACAACAATTATCAGCTGGTGATCAACCAATTCAATGATCAATACGAAACCAAAGATGAAAATATCATGCCATACAAAAGGATGGTTGACGATCTTAATAAGTACTTTGTGTTTAACACCCTTCAACAAGTGTCAAGAGTAGCAAACAAAGCCACTAACACTATGTCTACTCTAGCCTCAATGTTACAATTAGAGGAACATAAATTTTGCTAAATTCCTGGTGGAAGAACTCCCCTTTCCTGCATATGACTCTCCTGAATCCCAAATTGTGTGCTCAATCATGGGCACTAAATCCTCTAAATATAGCCAAATTTACTCTTATCTCTATAACCAAATTATCCCTGATGAACTATCCAAAAATGAGAAGAGAAACCTCATAAGGAATGCCTCGTGTTCCTTGATCATGGATAATGTATTGTATAGGAGAGGTCTTGATGATACTCTCCTTAGGTGTCTAGAATGCGATGAGTCTGAACAAGCACTAAAGGAAGTCCACAAAGGTATTTTTGGGTCTCACTCGAATGGTATCTCATTAGCTAAGACACTCCTATGGGTAGGATACTACTGGCCCTCCTTGGAGAAAGATTCTATTTAGTTTGCCAAAACTTGCAAGAAGTGCCAAACTCATGGTAACCTAATTAATTCTCCCATGCGTAAGGTGTTACCTTTCATCACCCACTATGCATTGCAGTAATGGGCCTTTGATTTAATAGGCAAAATATATCCCTCCTCATCTGGTGGACACAAGTTCATTATCACTTCTACAAAATATTTTACAAAGTGGGTCAAAGAAGTTCCCCTTATTAAGGCAACTGGTAAACAAGTATCTATGTTCATCCTAAACTATATTATCTGCAGATACATGATACCTTCCTCTACCATCACAAACAATGGAGGACAATTCAAAAATAAGGATATGGATAAATCATGTGCTAAGTTTAAGATCACCCAACACTGTTCTTCTATCTATTATCCCCAAGGGAACGAATAGGCTGAAGCCTCTAACAATAATATATTGAAAGTCCTGCACATAATAGTAAGTAAATCAGGGAAGGATTGGCATCTTAAACTCAATCCATCCCTATGGGCTTATATAACTAGCATTCACACACCCAGAGGGGCAACTCCATTTTCCTTTCTATATGGCTCAGAAGCTGTACTTCTCATTGAAGTAGAGATACCATCACTTTGAGTCTCCTTCCATAGACTCATAAATGATGAAGACTATCAGATTTTAAGAATCCACGAGCTTGAGTTACTTGATGAAAGAAGAAGAGAAGCATTTGACCACCTAAGGGTCTATTAGAAAATAATTTCTAGAGGTTACAATAAGAAAGTGAGACATCGAGAATTTTAGGTTAGAGACCTTGTACTCAAAGAAAATCCAAAGAATCAACAACATCGTGAGAAAAAGGAAAAGTTTTAACCCAACTAGCTAGGTCCCTTTGTGATCACTACAAAGTTTGTCTCTAGTGCCTATCAAATCTCAACTCCAGAAGGGGAAACTTTTACTGACCCCATCAATGCGCTCCACTTAAATAATTTCTACAACTAGACTTTCTAAGCAGTACCTGTACAAAGAAAATGATCCTGAAAAAATACCAAAAAGAAAAAAATCCAAGAAAAATTTGGAAAAAGGTCCTAAAAAAAATGATCATCTTGGTGAAAACCTAGCAAATAGGTTCCTTTATGGATCAACCAAAAAAATTGAAAAAGAAAATAATACAAAAAAATTAAAAAAAAGTAAAAAGTAAAAAAAGTTAAAAAAGAGAAAAAGTGCCTCAGTGAAAACTTGGTAAACAAGCGCCTTGGTAGAAAAAATAGAAATTCTTCTGTTGATGGGGTTTTGCTAATTGGGTCCACCAACAGTCATAAGTTTTCATCAGGTTCCAGGGATACCGGCCAACTCCACCTGCAAAGGTTGTTCGGGGGAATTATATTCCCTGGGCCTTCAAGCACCTGGGTGTCAGGTCATGACGGTGCGGGGCTCGGTTGGGAGAAGTGACTATTTTCGAGGGGGATAGCTGGTTTCTTCAACTCATTACCTCTAGAGATTCAATAAAGTAAGGTTTCCCCTAGCATTCTACACTTAGTAAATAAAACAAAAAAAGATCATGCAGGGTTAGAAACATTTCATCTAACTATAGTCATGTTTAAACATCCAGAACATCAATAATACTTTGATAGACTACACTAAATACCGAAGAAATACATAACCGTCAGCTAGCATTTTTATTAGTAGCGGGAGTAAAAGAGGTCGTTAATCTATTTTAACATATCACAGTAGAAGACATAAAGAACATAAAGCATGAAATACCATTAACTCAAAAGTAGGAATGCCGACAACATCATTGCAAAGAATTCTTCCTTCTTCATTAATATCTCTTCCAGCAAGCACTGGTGCGTGATACAATGGTGGCTCCAGTGGAGCATCTAACTATTGAAAACAGAACAATGGAGTATTGAGCTCTGCAACTTAAAATGAGAAATTGCCTTTCTATTACTATGGACAACAAAATCATCAATTTCACCGACCCTTGGAAATGGGCCAATTTGGCTATTTATACAGCTCCTCTAACCCTAACCCTATTTTACATCATGTTTCAATAAAATACAATATCTCGGGGCCGGTACTACCTGCACCACCCTACAAAAGACCTTGAGATGGAATAGGTCTTCCATGTCAGAAGAATAAGACAAGAATATACAGTGGAAGAATCATCCTCGAGAAGAGAGCCGGGAAGGAGAAAGAAGAAAGTAGGTCCCTCAGGGATCAAGGCTACATGCCTCATAAATGGGAAATGTGGTGCCCTATCTCCAATGTGTCAGGTGTACCTCTAAGAGGCACCTCGAGAAGACCATCCTATCAGAAAACCAACTGCTGAGTTGACGCCCCTTGATGTAGTCAACCACATTCTGACAACCTTTATTAACCACTTCTGAAAGTGACCAGTCAGCCTCGGGGACCGGGACATGGATCACTTGAAAGAATACAAAATTTTTAGATCCGGGACTCTGGGATCCAGGAACTTACATCCCAAAAAGAATAAAGTGTATGTGATAAAAACCTACCTGCAAGAGACAACACTAAAACATGCAAACATTAGGATTAGTCATCAAAATAACAAGATTCAAATAAGGGTTAGCATATTCAAGTGAAATCCCAAAACAAGAGTTTAAACCACAACCTCCAATGAGCTTGAACAAGGGCACCCAATGCCTTGTTGATGTGCTCTTAGAGATGAATGTGGGTGTGCTCTCCCAACACAATACTAAATCCCACTAATGATTAAAATGCAAGCTAAAACAATGAAGGGCTCAAGAACAAGCATGAAGAGGCTTGTCTCAAGCTATCCATTTGAATGCAATGAAAATATGGATCAATGCTTAAAATGAAGATTCAAAGTATACTAAGATGATATGCAATGCTAGAAGAAACTATGATTCATTCCATTATGATCCTAACATGT
>MU224680.1:269902-322892 GCA_018584345.1 Thuja plicata | reverse complement strand
GCTCAAGATTTGCTCACACATGTGTGAGCAACTCTTGGGGAATGGAGTGGGGGACAAGAAGGTGGTTGTCTTTAAGGAAGTTGGTGGCTTCTTTTTTGAGGAGTTGCTCACACATGTGTGAGCACTTCATTAGTGCTAAAAAGTGTAGGAATCACACTTTAAGTGTGATTAGTGTGTGATTAGGTGGGAAAGTAGGATTATTTATGAGGAATAGGTAGTGTAGAGTAGGAATAGAGTAGGTTGCTAGGTAGGTTTAGTAGCTTTTATTAATTTAATCCAAATTAAATTTGAATTAATTGGGTTTAGAAGAATATTAAGATTGTGAGGGAATAAATAAATTAAAAATTTATTTAAAAAGGGATTTATGGAGGGATAATGTATTAGATAAAATCTAATACATTAAGAGGGATAGTATTTAAATTAGATTCAAATACTTAGGAGAATGAATCATATTTAATTAAATAAATTTAATTAAATAGATAGAATAATATAACAAATATAATTAATTTAACTATAATGTTATGGGAATATTAATTAAATTAATATAAGGACGCTTTTGGACGTCTACATAAAGAATACCTAACACTTGAGTTCTCCCCGAACTCCGGAGAAAGCTCAAGGTTGCTTATTATCGTTGAAATCCTGGAGGAGGCGGGAAATGCCATCCTCATCCACATCCTTTACGCTGGCTCTTCGGTACATGGCCACTTCAATTTGTTCCCCCAGGTCTGGAACATTCTCTTTAATCTTGTCAGCCATTCTAGCCGTGTCATGACCACTAAGTATCATGCGAGTTAAATTTGCCATCTGGGCCCCATCTATCCCCTCCAGAGATTGATACCGGGACTTCATTATTTCATCAAAACTCCCCAAAACTGAATCTTTGGGGGTACATGTATCTGTGCTAAGGGGATCAACGCTGGAAGTCTTTATTATAAAGGACTTGTATAAATTGAAAGAATACTTCATAGCATTTACCTTGTCTTGTAGAGACCCTACTAGATGTTTGATCACCTCCAATGTGAGGTCAAGTCTGGAGTGCTGGGTTCTCACAAAAATAAATGATTCATCCCCCAAAATTTTGGATTCAAAAATCATATCTTCTCCCAGGGTAAGGAGTTCCTCAAGCTCAACTTTCCATGCTTGATAATTCTCAGTATCACCCTCCCATAGTTCAATAAGAGTCTCCACCTGGTGAATGACCTGCTGGGCCATGTATAAATCTGGGAGGGTGGATACTAGGAACCGCCAGGTGTTTCCTATCTACAGGGCGACCCACTCATCCACTGCTTGGGATTTCTTCTTCATTACTCACAGGGAGTCTATGTCACTCTGCGGTAGATCTTTAGAGGTGGAGGCCTTTGGAGGAGCGACATTGATGGGTCGAGCTAACTCAGTGAGCAAACCCATAAAGTTCGCGTTCTTTTCCTTTTCTGCTTTGAGCCTCTAGGCTTCCTTTTCATATCGGGCTTCTACTGCCCTTGCTGCCTCCTTTAGCAAATCTACCTCACCTTTCTTTCCCCTTTTTCCTAGTGATACCTCTACAACATTATAGTCTCCAGGTTCTGTGGTTGCTTCATTGGCATTTGGGGGAGGTGTTGCCACAATGACAACTATTTCTCCACCCAGCCCAGTTCAAAGAGTATGAACTATTTTGGCTTTCTTGGCCTTTGGCAGGGCCTAGACTTGGGCCATCATTTCGGCCAGGGAGAGAGGAGTCATGGGAGTGGACCAAGCCTTTCTTTTCTTTCTCTTTATCAGCCACTGAGTTGGGAGGGGTGGTCTTCCTACCAGAATTTGTTCTCTTGATTCTTCCCCAGTGTCCTGTGACTATTGTTCCTCAGCAGCGTGGACCTCCTCCATTCCTCTCCCCACCTCAACTTCTTCTGTAGCAACATTTTCTTCAACCTCCATCTCCTCAGCCTTGTCCTTTGTATCTACTACGTGGTCTAGACTTTGGTAGGCTTCCTCGGGGATCTCTTCTTCGAGCTGCTCTTCCTGTTTCTCTTCTTCTACTGCCAGGGCCTCTTCCTCTGTTGGCACCTCCTTTGGCAGTAGGGGAGGTTTTGGGCCAAGATTTAGAGTTTGGGCCACTGTAATCACCTGTCCAAAGGTTTCTCCCGAGAGTGGCCCTTGGAACATGGTGGCTGGGGTTACGGTTAGTCCCGAAGGTCTGGTTACCCTAGTGGATGCCATTTGTTCACCTTGCTTTTGTTGGTCCACTCCCAGACCTTGCATCACTTGAGCCCTGGAGGCAATCTCCAGCTCTGGCTCTTTCTCTTCTACCTGCTTCTCTTGCTCCTGTGCAGGCTCTTGTTCAATATCTTCTTGCTCCGCAGCCTCTTATTCTGCCCCCGGGACTTCTATTTCTGTTTGTGTATTGTCCCCCTGTAAATTTCTGAACTTGTTGGTTGCAAATACATCATCAAATTATTCTTGCATAGGGGGACTGGCCGGGACTTCTGCAGGCTCTGTTTCCTTCTCGAGCTCCGGGGAACTGGAAGAGAGGATTTCTACTTGTTGGGGTCGGGATGTTCTCGGCTCTGGCTCTGCCTTAGGCTTCTTGCTAGGCTTCTTCTTTCTCTGGGTAACCAAAGGTGGCCCCACATCTCTTATTGCTGCCACCTCCATGGGATCCACCCCCGTTGCCCTTACCATTAAGGCTGCTAATGACGCGGAGGAGGAGGGACGAAGTGGCCTTAACATGAGTGGGGGAGTGGCCAGCCACGTTATTAATTGCTCCCTCATCTGCTGGGAGGTTGCCACTGATTGTTTTATTTTCTCTGTGATGGGGAATTCTTGTGTAGGAGTGGTTGTCTCTATTCTTTTCCCTTTATCTTCTCCCTGCGAAGAAGTCCCAGCCCCAGGAGTCAACTTTGGTACCGGCTGTGGAGTTAGTTTCGGTGTCGGTTGGATTGCTCGGTGGGTACTTCTGAGGCACACATTCTTAAAATAGGTGTGGCTTTGCTTGACCACCTCTCGAGTGAAGTCTTCAATTGTGGGCCCTTCCAAGGTGTCCCAGTTCACTGGTGGGAGAGCCCTTGTATCGATCCCCTTTGCCTTGTACTGGGGATCGGCAGTGGGAGCGGCGTTTGAGAAGTCTATCAGGAACCTCTAAAGCTTCAACTTCTGTATCATACCGGCCATCATTATGATGTAGTGCCTGCTCTACACCTCCACATCATCTTGGCAATCTACCCAGAAGTCCTCCATATGGATATGATGGGGCTCTGAAGCCCGGGGCAGTACCGTTGCAATCCTGCCATGCGGATCAAAATTTTTTCACGCTAAATAAAATTCCTGCAAGTTGTAACTTTTCAGCTCATTGTTTGCCTCCTTTGCGGTGGCTAAACTGCATGTGTAGTTCCCACAGGTGATTGGGAATGGGATGTTGGGGATCTTTTTGAGGGCAAAGAGGGTGTGCACCTCCATCATTTGCCTGCAGTACTCCAAGAGCACGATCTTGTCCCCACAGTGTTTGGGCAACAAGTAGGGTTTCCCAGAGAAGTCGATGACCCTAATGTAGGTGTGCTGTTGGAATTGAATATAGTAATGTCCATAACTATGGACCAAATTCATCACCTCGGAGGACAGGCGGTATCCAGCGTCCCAGGTGGGTATAAGAAGATGATAATAAATGAACGCATCATTTACTCAGCAAAAACTGGTGAAGCTAGCCTCCCATTGAACTTGTGGGAAATGGTCCCATGGTTCTTTTTGTCCCAGGCCAATCCCAAGCACGCCGTCTATGAGTAGGCCGTGGGCGTGGGGCCTTTGCTGCGCTACGACCCAAAAAACATAAGAAGACATGTAGAATTTCTTCTTCTTGTTTAGCTGCTGGAACTGGGAGTCGACATGGTTGGAGATTATTGTCGCCCAGTCAAAGTATCCTCCCTTGGTGGAGATGTCAAGGAGGAAGTAATACATCCATTGAGCAAACTCTTTGGCGGAGGGCTGCCCAAAGACCCGGGCCAATGCTATCATCCCCATCTGGATGCTCTCTTTGAATTCAGAGCAGGGAATCTCTATCTTCATTATTTTAGGGTCCCTCTTTGGGGCTTTGAGCCAATGGGTATTCATGTGTACCCAGGCGACATCCTCTGACTGTGTAAATTGAGCCAAGGCATCAATCCTTGTAACCACCGAGGCCTTGTCAAATTGTGGGATTCCCAGGCTTGCCTTGAATGTGACTGGGTCCAGGGACACCAGAGGAGTGGGGTATCCCATTGGTTCTACGGTCGCGAGCATAAAATCCCAGACAGAAGAGTTGTAGTTGGTTGCTAGTGTTAAGATAAGCTCCAAAGATTGCACAGAGCACGGGAAACAAGACGCCTTGAGGATTCCAGAGTTCCCGACATTGATTGCTAATTGATCCCCAGCTTGTCATTGGATGTGCATTATTTTCACCAAGGCCTGCATCTATGGCCATGTTCTGACACTGGTGTCAGTGATAATTTTGACCTTGGACTCAATCTTTGAGCCCATGATGACATTTTCCTGCATGAATTTCATTATCAGAGGCATCTTCTCTAGGGCCTTCTCCATCTTGGATTTTACTGCTACCCTGGTTTCTGCTGCGGAAGGTAGCTCCGAACTTCTAGGTGGAGATGATGCAGATGCTTCAGACATGTTTGGAAAATGAACTCTGAGAACCTGCGAGACAAAGCAACCATCAGAACACATTTATCAAAATAATTATTCCGGGGTCCAGAGATCTTACCACCGCGATGCTTTCTTTTCCTGAAAAGTTAGTTTCATGCAAAGATAACCGAAAAGCAAACACATCATATAAACTTAAAGACTTTTATCAAACATTCGGGCCTGAAGATTTTATCACACTTGGTAAAGACACAGGATGGATGATGGTAGGAGACCCGGAGCCCAGAGAAATAACCATTGGTGAGGACGTGTAAAAGGAAAGTCATCAAGCCCACGTGGGTGCCACGTGTGTAGGTATTAAATGGAAGTTATGGTGATGACAGCGGAGCCAACTATCTGAACGCACAAAAAGTGAAGGCCACTTGGTTGGAATTGATTTTGTGCATGGGACATAAATGAGGTCTGATTGGTTTCATGGAGGAGAGAGAAAACCACCTGTTTAAAACCGGCCGAGAGCCGAGTTTCAAACAGGTGTTTTTCTACTCTGAAGCAAGTTCATGGGCAGAAAACTAGAAACACAGGCGACTTGACCACCTTGTCAAGCTACCTGAAAGGATATACATGAAGGTCAAAGGAATATATACATAGAAATGAAGGGATATACAAAGACTATACACAACTATACACATATATACATAAATACATCGCGGAATGACGCCCGCAGAAAACCAGACAAGGAAGAACAAAAATAGCTATCTACAAACCGATAGACTTCTACACAGAGGGTGGACAACCCTCTGGTAGAGCTGACCCACCAATAGGTGGTAGAACCAGAAAATAGAAAACCAGACAAAACAGACGACAAAGAAAACAAGACCAAAGAAACTAAATAAAACAGAAGAAAATGAGAGAGGCGGGAACGGAAAGACCAACCTGAGAATGCAGAAGGTGGAGGAAAGGAAGGAGTTACTACCATGAGAGCTCTACAACAACTACAGCTCACTAGAGGGTTAGAATCACCACCACGAAGCACTCGCAATTGCCTGAAAAGGACTGGAATGGTTAAGCATTGATTATCACTAACTCTCTACAAATGCTCTATTAATCGTTTTGAAATCACTCTGTTAATTTCTCTGAGTGCTCGAAATTTTTAGTCGCGGTAAATGTGAAAATGATAGGTAAGTTCTATTTATACCTGTGGTAAAGAGGCAATCCTCCTCCTTCCAGAAATCTCCAGACAAGAAAACCTCCAGACCCCAGGTCCGGGGATTCCCCACGATGATATCCTTGAGAACATCGGGGCGAAGAATCCTGGAGTCCGGAGTCCAGTTCCCAATGAAGAACAACCTCCAAGACCGGAGTCCCGAAGATGAAAACCAAACAAACACAACACCACACCGGGGAAGAAAACCCCAGAGAAAGAGAACAGAAGGGAAAGAAAGGCAAAGGCAAAGCCGCAAGCAAAAACAAACAAAAGAAAAAAGGGGGGACCCAACATTTTGCACACAAAATGTAGGGACAGGGATGCAGGGCATAACAAATGGTGACTATTTGGGACAAATGCCTTAGCACATTTGAGAACTATAGAATCTCTGGTCAGCAAAATTGGAACAAGCCGCTTCTCGAAGCGCCTGACAGGCAAAGAGCGACATATCTGAGAGAATCCAACCACACAGGAATTAGTTTGTAGTCCTTCATCAGTGGTGTCATGTATTCTTTGGAAGGAAATCAAGCCGATGACCTCTAGTAGAGAAGGGGCACTAATTACATCGAACCAGTCATCATTTTTCTCGCTTCCCCCAGAGACCGGAGTTTCATCCCACTTTTCCTCTTGTTATTTTGTTTATTTCTGGATGGGGAAGGTGGTACTTCTTTCACCATTAAGCTTAAGCTTAGCTAATTTTAATGGAAGTACTTCTTTCACCTGTCCACCTACACTTAGATGTTTGAAGAGGGGATAAAGCTCTGGACCTGGAAAGAATTCTTTAAATTTTCAGACTTGGGTCAACCAATCAGTACAACCAATCTACCCTCGGCATGTCCAATTACTCGTTCCTTATATTATTTGTGTTCACTGATTGCCAGACTCCCGGAGACAACACCCAATGGAGATTGCTCAAAATGTGCCATAACCCATGAAACAACCCCAGAGATCGGGCCGACTCCATCGTGCTAAAGATAGATTCTAAAGTTCACCATGCCGTAGACATCGTACCGAAAACTAGAGTTTATGTGAAGCATTCCAATTCCTACAAGATAGAACAAAATGCTAGGACCCAAAAATAAAACCAGAAGACGAAAGCAAAAACAATGAAAGAGGATTTCCCCGGAGGATAGCCGACAAGGCTATTTACAAGATAGGGTACCTCACAACGAGGCACCCAGAAGAAATATTTTCAAGTGGAAGGCTTTACATATAATACAACTTTGGGCAAACTTACCCTATTCAAAGTAGTGTTTGAGAAACTGTCCATTAACGGGCAATGCGATAGGTTCACTAGTCAGGGTGTTAAGGTGGTAAGTATATGCCCCGCAAATTTCTGAGATGAGATATGGTTCGAGCGAGAGCCATTGGAACATGATATGCTTTCCTTTTTTCTCCCGGGCCTTGTCCCACAACAGGACTAAATTTGAGATCTGAAAAGCCTTGTATTGGGCTCTTCTGTCAAACCATCATTTTACCACTGCTTGATGACGCACGAAATGTCCAAGGGCTGCGTCTTGCTGTTCTTCCATTCACACCAGATTTAAGAGCCGAACCTCCACGATGTTTTCCCTATTGCTAAATTCCTGAATGAACTGTAAAACTGGGATCTATAAGTTAACTAGGAATACGGGGTTCTGACCATAAACCAGATAGAACAGGGATGTTCCCAGGGCAGCCTTAACATGAATGCAATCCGCCTAGAGGGCGAATTTCAACTTTTGATGCCAATCCTAGAGATTCTGTTCTAGCAGATGTTTGATCACTTCAATCAAATTTTTGTTCGTTGATTCAGCAACGCCATTTCCCTGGGGATAATAGTTGCTGGAAAACTTCAAAGTGATCTTTCGATTGTAGGTCCATTTGAGTAACTACGCCAAAGAAAAAACCAGACCATTGTCACATACCAAAGCAAAGGGCATTCCAAACCGTGTGACAATGTTTTCTTCTAGGAATTTGATAACCATGTCTGCCGTGTTATTTTTGCAAGGTATTGCCTTAGACCACTGAGTGCAGTAATCAGTAGTAGTGAGTATGTATCGGTGATTGGTAGATGATTTGGGGTTGATTTCCCCGATGAAGTCAAATGCCCACTGGGCAAAGGGTCTAGCCTCATAGACTGGTTGTAAAGGCATGGCTGGGTTACGCTCACGATGCACCGTGGTTTGGCAAGTGTGGCATTTCGTTACATGAGTGTAAATGTCCTTGAATATATAGGGCCAATAGTATCCATCCCGGAGGATCTGATGGGCAGTGGCATCGGCTGAGCCATGCCTGGTTCCAAACTGTCCATGAAATTCATTAATCACTCTCATAGCTTGGTCTCTGTCGATGCACCAGAGGTAGACTCCCTCATGATTTTGACGGGTCTCTGTCGATGCATCGGAGGTACACTCCCTCGTAATTTCAATGGTAGAGTGCGTAGTTCTTGATCATGAAGTGGGCGCTTTTCATCTACAGGGCACGATGTTTGTGGGGAGGTAATCCCTCTGGAAATTTATTATTTAGCAGCAAATATACCAAATCGGTATACCATGGGTCTTGGGTGATGGACTCCACAGTGTAAGTCTGACATTCTATGCGGGGAGTTTCTTCTGCCATGGCTCGACTTAGTCCCTGGCCCTAGACTATCTTCACGGGCTGCATTTCTAAGTCATACTCCTGGAGGATGGCCATCTATTTCTCCTGTCTCTCACCCAATTCACTCTACATCGGCAGAGACTTGACAGCCTGGTCCAGAATGATAGCATGTACCTTGCTCCAGAGAATATAATGCTAGAATTTCTTCACGGTGCGAACTAGAGCGAAGGCCTTCTTTTCTAGTGATGAATATCAGACTTCGGCGTTCTTGAAGGGGGAGCTCATGAAAGATATTGGTTGTTCCTCCCCTTCAACCTTTTGAGTCAATACTACTGCGACAGAGTGCGGTGAAGCAAAGGATTAAATGTAAAACAGAAGGGAATATTCTGGACTATCTAGGACAGGTGCTTCCATTATTGTCTGTTTGATCTAGGCGAATGCCCGCTTTTCTTCAGGACTCCACTCAATCTTGGTATCCTTCTTCATCATCTCATTGAGCGGTTTAACAATTTCTATGAATCCTGTGATGAACCATCTTACGAAGTTGATCTTTCCGAAGAAGGATCGCATCTCTTTCTTGCTGCCAGGCATTTGTAAGTTTAGCAATGCTTCAACTCTATTATGGTCTATGGATATACCCTTCTCAAAGACGATATGCCTGAGCAACTTCCCCTCGGTGACCCCGAATATGCACTTCTTGGGGTTGAGGGATATTCCATATTGGCGACATCTCTCGCAGATCTGAGCGAGATGGGCAGGATGGTCACACCTATCCCAGGAAAAGATGGTCAAATCATCCATGTAGATGATTATGCATCGGTTCACAAGGCCCTCAAACGCAATGTCCATGGCCTTCTAAAATGTAGCTCCTGCATTGATTAGACCAAAGGGAATTCTTCGGTATGCAAACATTCCCCACTTGGTGGTAAATGCTATTTTCTCCCTATCTTCGTACTTAACCATGACCTAGTTATATCCCGAGTACCCATCCAAGAAGGACATCATCTGGGATCCATTCACTATCTACAACACCTCATCCAATGAAGGGAGAGGGTGATTATCCTTCTTGGAGGCCTTGTTCAAGTTTTAGAAATCCGCGCAAAGGCATATCTCACCGTTCTTCTTCCTCATAGGGACCAGGTTGGCAACCCACGTAGTGTGACATATTGGGAAGATTATCTGGGTTGACAGTAGTTTTTCTACCTCTTGACAAATCAGAGGCTCTATCAGGGGGTTGACTAGTCTTTTCTTTTTCCGAAAGGGCTTAGCATCAGGTTTCAGGGGAATAGTATGGGTCATGATGGATGTGTCATATGTTTTCAAGTCTTCATAACCCTAGGCAATCACGTCGATGTATTCTCAAAGAACCACAAGAATATTCTCCTTTTCCTTAGGGGAACAGGAGGTACCAATATGGATAATCTTTTCTTCACCGGGCTGGCCGATGTTAACCTTTTCAAACTTTCCTCCCTTAGAGGAGGATGACACCTTCTTAGGGGCCTGGGGGTCCGAGTTGAAGATTCATTTTAGTGCAACCATACCCTTCGGGATGGTGTTAGTGGGTAGGTCCATGATTCCATCATCTTCATCACCTTGCCCAGTATCGTCATGGTCTCGTTCTTCCACTATCTGATTTTCAAAGATGCCAACATTCGCCATGAAGGCCAGGATATGCTGGTCATCCTCAAAAACCTGAAAGTGGGTGACATTATCTAGAATGGACGGGGTGGGGACCATCTCAACTAAAAATCTCTGGAGTCTCGAGCCAGCCATCAGCTCAAGTGTGTTGGCAGAAACGGCAAGGGCATCCGGGACATAGTTCCCTCGCTGGGGAATGAGGTCAATGGAAAAGGCATCAAAATCTTCAATAAGGCTCCAAGCCCGATTGTGGTATGCGGCTAGCCTTTTGTCATGACATGTGTATTGACTCCGGACTTGTTTAACAATCAACTCTGAATCACCTAGAGCCCGGAGGCAGGTGACACCTTTCCTTAACACAAATAAGAGTCCAAGGACCAAAGCCTCGTACTCTGTGAAATTGTTTGTACAATTAAACTATAGTCTGTAGGATGCAAGGAAGGACTTCCCTTGCGGGTTGATTAGTTCTACCCCAGCCCCATAGCCTTGTTTGGATCAGGACCCGTCAAACTTGAGGGTCCACAAGTCATTGTTCGTAATCTGAGGCTGGGAAAGGGGGGGATTCTTTGGATTACTGTTGGGAGATTTGGGAGGGGCTCCCTCCCAGACTACTGGTGTGGAGGTAGAGTTTACCTCCAGAGATGTTTGGATTTGGGATTCCCGGGGAGACGACACCAAAGGAGTGCATCCCGTAGGAACACTAAGCCTTGGGGAATTAGTCACATGTTGTTTATTTCGGGAGGTATCGAGGTACCGGTTAGCGACCGAAAGACATGGTCCACACTTGAGCTCTGAATGTTTCTGGTAGTTTACTTGGCACCAAGTGCCAGATAGGAGTGTAGCAAGGGTTGCTGTGGCACCTTGAGAGTCGACCTCAACTCTCAAATTTTCTTCTAGGTCCTGGGCTCTCTATAGCACTGTGGGATCCTCTTCGAGGATGAAATCGAATGTTAAAATTTCAAAGGGTTGGTACACCCCAAGGGAAGTCTCAGAGAAAAAGACCTCATTGAACCTTCCAACCTTGATAAGGGCCTATTTCATCTGGGGTTCACTTTTGACCTGGATCTTATTGGATTCTCCTTCCCATCGAAGCCATAAATGGGTGAAGTCAGTCAAAAAGCATCCCTTCAGGGACTTAGACCAATTTTGACTTAATAACATCCCGTAAGTCTCTGGGATGTCCACCACTTGGATGTCAATTATGCTGGCTATCCTGGGGTCCTGGATAAGCTGTATCCGGATGTTCTTCAATTCCCCCACCATTTTCATAGCAGTCTTATCCAGCTGGATCATTGCACCATTAGATGGGGTGGGATGGAATCTGAGCTTCTGACAAATGGACAAGGGCATGATGTTACCTGAAGTTCCGGAGTCTACTAAGTAGTTGTGTATATTTTTGCCATGGATATTCAGGCCTAGTAAGAAGGGAGGATCCTCATTGTTCCCCCGGAAGATGGCCGCGTTAGCATCTTTGAATGAGAAAGTCTTGGGCGGGCGGCTGACGAATTTTGGGTTTCCTAAGAGCTTCAAAAGAGACTTCTTATGCTCGGGACAGTTTAGCAAAACCTCCATCAAGGTCATGGAGGTGGTGGTCTATTCTAACGCCTTCGTAATATCGAATCTTCCTCCCGGGAACTGGTGATTTTTCTCGGCTAGATCTTTTGCTTGGTTAGAGCTAGGACCTTTTAGAGGAGCGGGTCGGTTAGTCATGTTATTCTGGGGAGGAGGAGTGTCTTTGATAGGAGGTGTGGGCATGTAAGTTGGTCCTTTACCAACCTGACTCCGAGTGTTGTATGGAGTCTGCAGGTTAGTAAAGGCATTGGCCTCAAAGGGCGGGATAGATTCATCAAAGAATCCCTGCAATTCGGATTCTTCTTCATCCTCCCTGGAAGTTCTGAAGAAGATGGTGTGATAGGTGAAGGCACTGTGGGTTGGATCTTGGACAGGAGGCTTTGGAGGGGTGGTGTCATGCGACTGCTGCCTGTCTAGCTGGGAGATCATGATGACCTTTTCCAAAGTGGCACAATTCACCTTGTTGTGTGAGCCTGTGTCATGCAGTCTGCACCAATTAGTCATGGGCTGGAAGTCTACAACTGGTGTGAAATGTGATGGTCCAACACCATTTTGGTTGGCATTTTGGTTCGGAGGTGGGCCTCCGCTGTTCACGTTATTATTCGATTATTGTTGATTAGGCCTAGGCCCGTTATTGAAGTTTCTTCCTTCAGCGTTGTTGTTTTGCTGGCCGAAGAAAATGTTTCCCCTCTAGGAATTTGAATTTTGGGGTGCGTAGGACCCCGCCTTTAGTTGGCCCATGTCCACAGTTAAGGTAGAAAACATTCACCAGAGGGATTTGACCTCGGCGGTCAACTGAGTGTTGGTGTCATAATGTGATGGTTGTTGTTGTTGGCTTCCCAGGAAGGCAGCAGTATTAGCCGGAGTCGAGGGCGGCAATCCTCCAATCGTGGATGACTGAAAGAAGGGCACTCCAGATGGTTGTGTCTGAGACTATTGTGCCTACTGCGGCTGATTCCAAGGGAAAGCTTCCAGACCTGGCACCGTCTGGGTCTGAGTTGGGTAAGCATACCGGGCCTGCTGGTCTATCAGGGGTGGCGGAGGATTCATTGCCATCGAAGGGGCACCCATTGCCAAATTGGGGTTGTATCCCCTGGCATATGCAGTTCTGCCAGGGATCATGTTAAAGGGTGTGCTCTGCCCAATCCTGCTCGGGGATTTGTTGAGACCACGGGACGATTCTAAGGCTAGGTTATAAACTTTTGCCAAGGTATCCCGGTCGCCCACGACGATTGTTCTCAAAAGGAGAGTGACAATGAAAGGGTCCATTGCGTTAAGATAGGTCTATATGGTTACTTCGGGGGATGGAATAAAAGGGCCCGTGCACCACTTCAGGGAGTGCTAGAACCTATGGTTGAATGCTGCAAGAGGTTCATTGGGTTCCTTCCCGATAGAGATGAACTGGCTATGGGACCAGGCTGGGTCCACATGCACACGAAAGGCATCCTCCATGTCTTGCCAACTATTTATGGAGTTGGCAGGAAGGTTAAGGTACCAGTTCAACTCACCTTGACCTAAAGACAAGGGAAACATCTGAGTTACAATGTCTTCATGTTGGATCCGGTGTCGATTTGTGGCATCCTTGTATGCCTGTAAATGTTCTTCTATGGTCTGTGAGCCTAAGTGCTCGTATCATGGGAAAATCTTCTCTGGGTGAGAGGGTAAGTCATTGATTATGCCCAGAAAAGTCCCCATTGGGGACCCAATATTTCTAAAATATGCAGCCATTGGGGGAACTATATGTTGGGTAGTTTGGGAACTGGTTCTTGGGATTGCTTGAGAAGTTTGGGTATTCTGAGGTAGGCTAGACCCCCAGACAATAGTGGCGGGTATGATTTTTGAGGTCCACTTCTTTCGAGCAGGAGGCTCGAGTTTGATAAACCTTCTGGGATTCAGGGCAGACCTAAGGTTTCTTTCAAATTTTGCTGGGGAGAAAGACCCAATCCCGCTGAAGGTTTTCCTCTTAAAACTATAACTTGGGGAACCCTCAGGAGGTGTAAAATTAGAATCTCAGGAGGGGGATGAGTTCATGCCCTCCTTCTAGCACCACTTTCTATTGATGGGGTTTTGCTAACTGTGTCTGTCAATAGTCATAAGTTGTCACCGGGTTCTGGGGATACTGGCCAACTCCGCTTGCAAAGGTTGTCCGAGGGAATTATATTCCTCGGGCCTTCAAGCACCTAGGTGTCGAGTCACGACGGTGCGGGGCTCGGTTGGGAGAAGTGACTATTTTTGAGGGGGATAGCTAGTTTCTTCAACTCATTACCTCTGGAGATTCAATAAAGTAAGGTTTCCCCTAGCATTCTACACTTAGCAAATAAAATGAAAAAAGATCATGCAGGGTTAGAAACATTTCATTTAACTATAGTCATGTTTAAACGTCCAGAACATCAATAATACTCAGATAGACTACACTAAATACTGAAGAAATACATAACCATCAGCTAGCATTTTTATCAGTAGTGGGAGTAAAAGAGGTCGTTAATCTATTTTAACATATCAGAGTAGAAGAAATAAATAACATAAAGCATGAAATACCATTAAATCAGAAGCAGGAATGCCGACAACATCATTGCAAAGAATTCTTCCTTCTTCATTAATATCTCTTCCAGCAAGCACTGGTGCGTGATACAATGGTGGCTCTAGGGGAGCATCTAACTATTGAAAATAGAACAATGGAGTATTGAGCTCTGCAACTTAAAATGAGAAATTTCCTTTCTATTACTATGGACAACAAAATCATCAATTTTGTCAACCCTTGGAATGGGCCGATTTGGCTATTTATATAACTCCTCTAACCCTAACCATATTTTACATCATGTTTCAATAAAATACAATATCTGGGGGCCGGTACTACCTGCGCTACCCTATAAAAGACCTTGAGACAGAATAGGTCTGCCATGTTAGAAGAATAAGACAAGAATATATAGTGGAAGAATCAGCCTCGAGAAGAGAGCTGAGAAGGAGAAAGAAGAAAGTAGGTCCCCCGGAGATTGAGGCTACATGCCTCATAAATGGGAAATGTGGTGCCCTATCTCTAATGCGCTAGGTATACCTCTGAGCGGCGCCTCAAGAAGACCATCCTGTCAGAAAACCAACTGTTGAGTCGACACCCCTTGATTTAGTCAACCACCTTCTGACAGCCTTTATTAACCACTTCTGAAAGTGACCTGTCGGCCTCGGGGACCGAGACACGGATCACTTGAAAGAATACAAAATTTTTGGATCTGGGACTCTGGGAACCAGGAACTTACGTCCGAAAAAGAATAAAGAATACCTAACTCTCGAGTTCTCCCCGACCTCCGGAGAAAGCTCAATGTTGCTTATTATCATTGAAAGCCTGGAGGAGGCAGGAAATGCCATCCTCATCCACATCCTTTACGTTGGCTCTTCGGTATTTGGCCACTTCAATTTGTTCCCACAGGTCCGGAACATTCTCTTTAAACTCGTCAGCCATTCTAGCCACGTCATGACTACTAAGTATCATGCAAGGTAAATTTTCCATCTGGGCCCCATTTATCCCCTCTGGAGATTGATACCGGGACTTCATTATTTCATCAAAACTCCCCAAAATTAAATCTTTGGGGGTACATATATCTGTGCTAAGGGGATCAGCCCCAGAAGTCTTTATTACAAAGGACTTGTATAAATTGAAAGAATACTTCACAACATTTACCTTGTCTTGTAGAGACCCTACCAGTTGTTTGATCACCTCCAATGTGAGGTCAAGTCTGGAGTGCTGGGTTCTCACAAAAACAAATGATTCATCCCCCATGATTTCAGATTCAGAAATCATATCTTTTCCCAGGGTAAGGAGTTCCTCAAGCTCAACTTTCCACACTTGATAATTCTCAGTATCACCCTCCCATAGTTCAATAAGAGTCTTCACCTCGTGAATGACCTGCCGGGCCATGTATAAATCTGGGAGGGTGGATACTAGAAAACACTGGGTGTTTCCTATCTACAGGGTGACCCACTCGTCCACTGCCTGGGCTTTCTTCTTCATTACTCGTAGGGAGTCTATGTCAC
The DNA here is from genome assembly GCA_018584345.1 of Thuja plicata. Classification (NCBI taxonomy): domain Eukaryota; kingdom Viridiplantae; phylum Streptophyta; class Pinopsida; order Cupressales; family Cupressaceae; genus Thuja; species Thuja plicata. The sequence continues at coordinate 307,270 of MU224680.1, read as the reverse complement.
TCTGCGGTAGATCTTCAGAGGTGGAGGCCTCCAGAGGAGCGACATTGATGGGTCGAGCCAGCTCAGTGAGCAACCCCATACGGTTCACATTCTTTTCCTTTTCTACTTTGAGCCTCTGGGATTCCTTTTCATATCGGGCTTCTACTGCCCTTGCTGCCTCCTTCAGCATATCTACCTCACCTTGCTTTCCCCTTTTTCCTAGTGATACCTCTGCAACATTATAGTCTTCGGGTTCTTTGGTTGCTTCATCGACGTCTAGGGGAGGTGTTGCCACAATGACAACTATTTCTCCACCCGGCCCAGTTCAAAGAGTATGAACTATCCAGGATTTCTTGGCCTTTGGTGGGGCCTGGACTTGGGCCATCATTTTGGCCAGGGAGAGAGGAGTCACAGGAGCAGACTGAGCCTTTCTTTTCCTGCTCTCTATCAGCCACTGAGGCAGGAGGGGTGGTCTTCCTACCAAAATTTGTTCTCTTGATTCTTCTCCAGTGTCTTGTGACTATTGTTCCTTAGTAGCGTGAACCTCCTCCATTCCTCTCCCTACCTCATCTTCTTCTGCAGCAACATTTTCTTCAACCTCCATCTCCTTAGCCTTGTCCTTTGTATCTACTACTTGGTTTAGACTTTGGTAGGCTTCCTTTGGGATCTCTTCTTAGAGTTGCTCTTCCTGTTGCTCTTCTTTTACTGCCAGGGCCTCTTCCTCTGTTGGCACCTCCTTTGGCAGTAGGGGAGGTGTTGGGCCAAGATTTAGAGTTTGGGCTGCTGTAATCACCTGCCCAAAGGTTTCTCCTGAGAGTGGCCCTTGGAACGTGGTGGCTGGGGTTACGGTTATTCCCAAAGGTCTGGTTACCCTAGTGGATGCCATTTGTTCACCTTGCTTTTGTTGGTCCACTCCCAGACCTTGCATCTCTTGAGCCCTGAAGGCAATCTCTGGCTCTGGCTCTTTCTCTTCTACCTGCTGCTCTTGCTCCTGTGCAGGCTCTTGTTCAATATTTTCTTGCTCCACAACCTCTTGTTCTGCCCCTGAGACTTCTGTCTCCCTTTGTGTATTGTCCCCCTGCAAATTTTTGAACTTGTCAGTTGCAAATACATCATCAAATTCTTCTTGCATAGGGGGACTGCCCGGGACTTCCGCAGGCTCCGTTTCCTTCTCTGACTCCAGGGAACTGGAAGAGAGGATTTCTACTTGTTGGTGTCAGGATGTTCCTGGCTCCGGCTCTGCCTTAGGCTTCTTTCTAGGCTTCTTCTTTCTCTAGGTAACCAGAGGTGGCCCCATGTCTCTTATTACTTCCACCTCCATGGGATCCACCCCCGTTGCCCTTACCATTAAGGATTCTAATGATGGGGAGGAGGAGGGATGAAGTGGCTCGGCCATGAGCGGGGGAGTGGCCAGCCGCGTTATTAATTGCTCCCTCATCTGCTGGGAGGCTGCCACTGATTGTTTTATTTTCTCTATGATGAGGAATTCTTGTGTAGGAGGGGTCATGTCTATTCTTTTCCCTTTATCTGCTCCCTGCGAAGAAGTCCTGGCCCCCGGAGTCAACTTTGGTATCGGCTGTGGAGTTAGTTTTGGCACCGGCTGGACTGCTCGGCGGGTACTTCTGGGGCATACCTTCTTAAAATAGGCATGGCTTTGCTTGACCACCTCTCGAGTGAAGTCTTCAATTGTGGGCCTTTCCTGGGCATCCCAGTTCACTGGTGGGAGAGCCCTTGTATCAATCCCCTTTGCCTTGTGCTGGGGATCGGTAGTGGGAGCGGCGTCTGAGAAGTCTATCGGGAACCTTTGGAGCTTCAAATTCTGCATCATACCGGTTGTCATTCTGATGTAGTTCCTGCTCCACACCTCCACATCATCTTGGAAATCTACCCAGAAGTCCTCCATATGGATATGATGGGGCTCTGAAGCCCGGGGCAGTGCCGTTGCAATCCTGCCATGCGGATCAAAAAATTTTCGCGCTAAATAAAATTCCTGCAAGTTGTAACTTTTTAGCTCATTGTTCACCTCCTTTGTGGTGGTCAGACTGCATGTGTAGTTCCCACAGGTGATTGGGAATGGGATGTTGGGGATCTTTTTGAGGGAAAAGAGGGCGTGCACCTCCATCATTTGCCTGCAGTACTCCAAGAGCACGATCTTGTCCCCACAGTGTTTGGGAAACAAGTAGGGTTTCCCGGAGAAGCTGGTGACCCTAATTTAGGTGTGCTGTTGGAATTGAATATATTAATTTCCATAACTATGGACCAAATTCATCGCCTCAGAGGACAGCGGTATCTAGCGTCCCGGGTGGGTGTAAGTAGATGATAATAAATGAACGCGTCGTTTACCTGGCAAAAACTGGGGAAGCTATCTTCCCATTGAACTTGTGGGAAATGGTCCCATAGTGATTTTTGTCCTGGGCCAATCCTGAGCATGCCGTCTATGATTAGGTCATGGGTGTGGGGCCTCTGCTGCGCTAGGGCCCAAAAAACATAGGAAGACATGTAGAATTTCTTCTTCCTATTTAGTTGCTGGAACTGGTCGACACGGTTGGAGATTATTGTTGCCCAATCGAAGTATCCTCCCTTGGTGGAGATGCCGAGGAGGAAGTAATACATCCATCAAGAAAACTCTTGGGTGGAGGGCTGCTTAAAGACCGGGGCCAATGCTATCATCCCCATCTGTATGCTCTCTTTGAATTCAGAGTGGGGAATCTCTATCTTCACTCTTTTAGGGTCCCTGTTTGAGGCCTTGGGCCAATGGGTATTCATGTATACCCAGGTGGCATCCTCCATCTATGTAAATTGAGCCAAGAAATCAGTCCTTGTAACTACCGAGGCCTTGTCGAATTGTGGGATTCCCAGGCTTGCCTGGAATGCAACTAGGTCTAGGGACACCAGTGGAGTGGGGTATCCCTTTAGTTCTGCGGCCGTGAGCATAATGGCCTGGACAGAAGAGTTGTAGTTGGTTTCCTGTGTTAAGATAAGGTCCGGAGATTGCACGAAGCACGAGAAACAAGCCGCCCTGAGGATTCCGGAGTTCCTGATGTTGATTGCTAATTGATCCCCAGCTTGTCACTGGATGTGCATTATTTTCACCAAGGCCTGCATCTCTGGCCATGTTCCGACACTGGTGTCGATGATAATTTTAACCTTGGACTCAATCTTTGAGCCCATGATGATGTTGTCCTACACAAATTTCATTGTCAGAGGCATCTTCTCTAGGGCCTTCTCCATCTTGGATTTTACTGCTGCCCTGGTTTCTGCTGCGGAAGGTAGCTCCAGACTTCCGGGTGGAGATGATGCAGATGCTTTAGACATGTTTGGAAAATGAACTCTAGGAACCTGCGAGACAAAGTGACCGTCAGAACACATTTATAAAAATAATTATTCTAGGGTCTAGAGATCTTACCACCGCGATGCTCGCTTTTCCTGAAAAGTTAGTTTCATGCAAAGATAACCGAAAAGCAAACGCATCATATAAAATTAAAGAATTTTATCAAACATCTAGGCCTGGGGATTTTATCACACTTGGTAAAGACACAAGATGGATGATGGTAGGAGACCCGGAGCCCAAAGAAATAACCGTTGGTGAGGACATGTAAAAAGGCAAGTCATCAAGCCCACGTGGGCGCCATGTGCGTAGGTATTAAATGAAAGTTATGGCGATGAAAGCGGAGCCAACTATCTGAATGCGTGAAAAGTGAAGGCCACTTGGATGGAATTGATTGTGCACATGGGACATAAATGAGGTCTAACTGGTTTCATGGAGGAGAGAGAAAATTGCCTATTTGAAACTGGCCTAGAGCCAAGTTTCAAATAGGTGGTTTTCTGCCCCGAAGTAAGTTCATGGGCGGAAAACTAGAAACACAGGCGACTCGACCACCTTGTCAAGCTGCTTGGAAGGATATACATGAAGGCCAAAGGAATATATACATAGAAATGGAGGGATGTACAAATACTATACACAACTATACACATATATACATAAATACATCGCGGAATGACGCCCGTAGAAAACTAGACAAGGCAGAACAAAAATAGGTATCTACAAACTGACAGAATTCTACACAGAGGGTGGAAAACCCTTTGGCAGAGCTGACCCACCAACAGGTGACAGAACCAAAAAATAGAAAGCCAGACGAAATAGACGACAAAGCAAACAAGACCAAAGAAACCAAACAAAACAGAAGAAAACCAGAGAGGCAGGAACGGAAAGACCAACCTGAGAATGCAGAAGGTGGAGGAAAGGAAGGAGTTACTACCACAAGAGCTCTACAATAGCTACAACTTGCCAGAGGGTCACAATCACCACCATGAAGCACTCGCAATTTCCTGAAAAGGATTGGAATGGTTATGCATTGATTATCACTAAATCTCTGCAAATTCTCTATTAATCATTTTGAAATTGCTCTATTTATCGCTCTGAGTGTTTGAAAGTTTTAATCGTGGTAAATGTGAAAATGACAGGTAAGTTCTATTTATACCCGTGGTAAAAAGGCAATCCTCCTCCTTCCGGCAATCTCCGGACAAGCAAACCTCTGGACCCCGGGCCCGGGGATTCCCCGCGATGATATCCTTGAGAACACCAGGGTGAAGAATCCCAGAGTCCAGAGTCTGGTTCCCAATGAAGAACAACCTCCAGGTTCGGAGTCCTGAAGAAGAAAACCAAAGAAACACAACACCACACTGGGGAAGAAAACCCTGGAGAAAGAGAACAGAAGGGAAAGAAAGGCAAAGGCAAAGCCGCAAGCAAAAACAAACAAAATAAAAAAGGGGGGACCGAACATTTTGCACACAAAATGTAGGGACGGGGATGCAGGGCATAACATCTTCCAAGTGATGAAAACCTAGCAAATGGGCATCACTTGTAATCAACGCTCCATCTATTAATGTGTGGCTTGACTATCTCACCTTGTGTTGTTTTGACCTTGTGCAGACAGTGAAGTTGGCATAGTAAGCTTGGAACCGATCAACATCTTGAGTCTTAGGGTATTTTTGGGATGTCTTTTGGCTCTCAAGTAAACATACCTTGTCATTTGTCCTTCTAATCAGAGTTAGTTATCTTGGTCTTCTATTCACTAGACAGTTTTCCACTGACATCACTGGTGTTTTTCAATACCTTAGTCAACCAGTGTTTCTTAACACTACCTATTTGGACACATCTATGTTTTTCAATACACGTCAGATAAAATGCTCAAAAGAATTGGCTCAATAACAAATCATAAGCACAATAGTGTTTCTCAATACCCATGCAGACACCTTACATGGATTGAACATTTGCTGAAATATTTTCTTGAATATTGTCTGTTATCAATGATTTTCTATATTTTCTTTGATTTCTACTTGTTGGTGTAGTTCCAATGATCCTTAATGCCAAGAAAGTAGGGTGTATATGGTAAGAGCTTCCATATTTAGGTGGATAAGCCTCACATCCCTCGATCCAACTTCCTTTCATGCTAAGGTGAGGTTGTAGCTATCTTCTTGCCTGTTATTCTGTCTGTTTACATAAGAACACACTCATGGTTATCCTGGCTCTGAAGGCCACGATACTAGTGTATCCTTGTGATATCAATTGGAAATGATGTTAAGGTCATCTTGGTTCTTATACCTAGATGCTTACATTATTTTCCCATATTTTATCCGATGAAGAGTCATATTCATATTCTTATGGTCGCAGTGGCACCAGTAAGGATTGTATTGACTTTGATGTCCCAACCGCCTGATGATGAAAATAAGGACTGTAGACATCTAAAATCATCCTTATATTGATTTAATTAATATTCCCTTAACATTATAGTTAATTTTAATTAATTAATTATATTTTTTATGTTCCTCTATTTTATTTAATTAAATTTATTTAATTAAATGTAATTCACTTTCCATAGTATTTGAATTTAATTCAAATACTATCCTTTTTGATGTATTAAATCTTATTTAATATATTATCCCTCATTAATCCTGTTTAAATAAATTTATAATTTATTTATTCCTCCACATGACTTAAATTCTACTAAACTAAATTAATCTAAATTTTAAATTTAGATTAAACGAATTTGAACCTAGATCCTACCCTACCTCACATCACTCTCACCAATTAGTCCTAATTATTTTCTCACACGTGTGAGCAAATTTTTAAAAATCCACTTTTTCAAATAATCCTTATTTGGTGCCAACAAGGTTTCTTACACCTATGATGACACCTTACACTTTCTAAAAGTGTCTCATTGGTCCAAAACTCTTACACCTCTTACAAGATCCTTCACATGTGTACTTTAAGTACACTTTGACCCATCACATCCAAAGTTGCTCACACATGTGTGAAAAAAGTTGGCCTCTTGCATGACTTATGTGTCCCTCATGTGGATGCCACATGAGCTCCACCTCATCCAAGCCCTCTCTCTCTTCCAAAAAATCTATAAATAGAGGCCATTGTCAAGAGCAAATCATCTCTCTTTTTTGCATTATTATCATGTTAAAATAGCTTTAGAATTCTTAGTTCATTTTTCATGTTCATGCTCTTGTTCATTATTGAATCTAGATATTACATGCTAGGATTAATGGTGAATGAATCTAGTTTGCTTATCTCTTGCATATCTTCTTAAGTGTAGCGTTTGCATATTCATCATCATCATTTGATGAAGGCTTGAGACAAGTTCCTCATACTTGTTCTTAAGCTCTTCTTCACATCCATTAGTTTGCATTGTAGGTTTTAATTCATAGCATGCAAGCAATCAAAGTGGGATTTTGATATTGTGTTGGGAGAGTTTACCCACATAGCATCTCTAAGAGGAAATCAACAAGGCATTGGGTGCCCTTGTTCAGCTCATCAGAGGTTATGATGGAAATCTTGTTTTTAGAGTATGTTCTTAGATATGTTAATGTAGTTTATTGATGTTTATCTTTAACATTTGCATGTTTGAGCATGCTCCCAATAGGTAGGTTTCTACCATATACATTTTGGTATGCCTGGTGGGACCCACGTCCCTTAAATTCTAACAGCTTTTTTTAGATTTTCTATGGTTCTAGAAATTTTCACGTAGACCCGTCTCCGCTTTGGAGTCGCCATTTCTGCAGATTACCATCTGCGCTTTTTGGCCATCTGTGATACTCTGTCATCTACGCCTATAAATCAGCATCTCCACCTATTCAAAAATAGACTCATAATATTGTGGTTTAAATTATTTTTTATTAAGTTTTCAGTATTTTAACTCTGGTTTTTTGTAGTAAGACAATTTTTAGGAGTTAAATGCTGTCTAATTTGATAAAAATCCTATTTTTATGTATGATTAAGTCTATTTTTAGTAGAATCTAACTATGTTTTTATTCAGCCATCTGTGCAGGTTAATAGCTATATCCGTATATCACCATTTGCGCAGATCACCGTCTGTGCAGATTGCCGGCGACACATTTTTCCTGTGGGTTACTATATTTTGTGACATTTCACATTTTAGAATAGAAAACTACTAACAATTTTCATGCAGGTTCCCTGATATTTTTTAACAGATTCTTAAAATGAACTTGTATGGTTAAACATTTATCTTGGAATGTATGTTGTTTAAAATTTACCTCACTCAATCTCGAATATTAAGGGAATGAACTTCAATCAATCTTGAATGACTTAAGACAAATAAACACACTTTTCCAAGCTTTCTTTTTTCTGTTTGGGAAATAGATTGAACTTGAATGATTAACCATACTATTGTGTCTTTTGATTAGGTAGAAAACACTTAGTTGCTTTTAAATAGGTTCAATTTGGAATGGATTCTTCTTGGTGTGTTTGAAGAAGTGTTTTTTAACACTTCTTTCAAGCTGATCTGTCATTAGATTAAATCCCTTAAGATATAAGCGACGCTATGATTAAACTATAGCTGTATCCTCTCCCCTCGCCTTCATGGATCTTGGGTGAAGAGAAAATTTAGCTTAATCAAGCTTCTAGAGAGGCTTGTCTAGAGGGTGCGCTTCCCCTTTAGAGGATGACCTCAAACCGATAATCCCTTCGGATGGTATAGAAATAAAGTGCGACCCAAAGGTCCTCTTTATCCCTTCAATCTCAGGCGGGTCATGTTCAATGGTAGTCCATACTGAGTGAATATCCTCATCATATTGGCATGGTTGAACTAGAGACTTAAGTGTCTCACACTATATAAACTGATTGCGGGGATGCCATGAAACCTTGCTAGCAATTGTAACTTAGTAGCCTACCCGATTCACCTTCGAACGGTGACTTATTATAGTGCAAGGGGAAGGAAGATTCTCCCCCCAAGATTCCCATCACACATGTCCCAGGGTATTGTGTTGCAAAAGAGATTTTCGTAGCACGACAACAATACCTGGCAAAAGGCAAAAACATGGGCACCCTTCCGGGGGTGACACTGCTCTGTGAGCTAAAGGACTACCAAGCAATGTGCCTATAATATTTCATGCGAAGCCAATTTCCTAAGGTAGCTACTATTTGAACTGTCTTCATTGTGGTATACGAAGTAAAAAAATATGTGCCTTGAAAGAGTCACTTGAACATACACACACAAGATCTTACAATTTGAATCAAGGTTTCCCAATGTCACATTTGCTTGTATCCCTCAAGGTTGCTTTGTTCCTTGTTGGATTGTATTGAGATGTGTGTCTATTATTTTTTTGGTTTGAATGTGCTGAAATTAGTTTTTGCCATCGAACAAATTTGCCCAAAACTAGACTGGAGATCAAAATTTGCTCAGAATTTCAACACACTGTCTTAGCAATAGTCAACCATCTCTACTCTGGATCCGCTATCTGCACTGATCACCATCTACGTAGATCACTGGTTGCATCTGAGATCACCATCTCTTCTTGAAAATAGTGAGCTTCCAAATCTGCTGAGACGTTCAAAATTTAATCTTTTGTAGGACCCCAAAATCATTTTCCCTATATCAATCAGTCATTTAGCCAAAATCAGATTTCTCACATGACATGACCAGTTTCAAGAAACATAAGAAGGTTAAGCTTCCAACACCTCCAATCTATAGAGAGTAGAAGGAAACCAATTGCAAGTCTAAGGAATATCAACATATTACCACATATGTCAAACAAGAGATTGAGCATCGCGAGAAAATTGATAAAATCCTTTACAACAACAAGGTCTGCAACTTCATGGATAAATATTCTATCAAGAGTTCTTTTATCACCATTGAAAAATGTTACTAGGATCATTCTTCCATCCTTCCATCATCATTCTTCCTTCTCTTGGAGCATTAGATCAAGTCATCAAATCAAATCAATATTTTTAGGTTGAAAGACCTTAATCAAAGTATTACAAACCTTCATCCTCAAACAAACACAAAATTTCTTGTAGACCATCAATCCATCTCAAGTGATTTAAATATCTTAGTAATGTCCCATTTTGATTGAGATCACAAGTCCATCTTCAAGTAGAACAGGTGTTTCTTTAAATCCTTTTGTGTTTGCATCATGTTAGTTCAAATCTTGATCTTTGACCTTTTGTTCAATTTAGAGTCGCCTTGTTATTTTTGTGGATCTCAAGCTACCTAAGCCCTCATGTTTAAAATCCCAGAGAAAGGATCTCCCCTGTATTTCACCTTTTCTTGTTAAAAAGAGAAAAATATTTTTCTAACGTGTCTTTTGAACATGTTTGAACAGGTTTGAACAACTATGAGCAACCTTGAACTCGGTTCAAGAGTGTTCAAGGGTGTTCAAGCTTGTTCATATTTTTATGAAGCCGTAGCAGGTGAATAGAATTTTTTCTAAAAGAGGTGTTTCATGATCACAAGCTATAAAAATTTGGTTATGGAAGTTTATTGATTAAGCATGTGACTCCTTGTACAAGAATGTAGGCAGGATATTAAGGAGCAGGCTTGAACAATGGTGAACACATATGAACAACCTTGAACTTAGTTCAAGAGTGTTCAAGGATCTTAAAAAGTGACATGTGGCATAAATGAAGGACAACTGCCATCTTTTCAGATGTGGACCCCACTCGGGTAAGGCTTTTAATGAAGAGATATATTGGTGGTGGTTAAGTCATGTCTAAGTTGTCGAATTAATGAGGAATTCGTGTGGCATAAAAGTTTGCACAAAGTGGCAGTAAATAATCATGTGTGGGAACGGTCACTTCTCTCTTCAAGATTTTATTGCCTTAATTATGAGCAATTAATTACTCATTCATGGTGTTTATTTTAAAACCCTTCTTGGCGTTTATTTTTCTTTTGAAAAACTGTCGCTGTCTATATGTGCAAAGAGTGGAGGTAAGGGTTTTTGGAGCTTCGGTTGTAGAATTTTCCTCAGAGATTAAGGTAAGTCAGGCTGTAACTCCTCTAGTGTTTAAATTTATGAGCTTGTGAATTTTATGGGAGTTTCTATAGCAATTTGCAGTCTGTTCTTGTAAAAATGAAGTTAGCATTTCATTTCTTTGGGAGTGTGTCTAGTTTGGTCTGCGAAAATCCTACTGTAACAGACAAAGATTTAGAGGGATATGATGTTGAGGGAATAGCTGATAGACTTACTACATCTATTGAGGAAAATTTTCCTTCTATGCAAATTTTAAGTAGTGGGTTGTGTAGCTGCTTGTTTCCCTCTTTCAGTGGTATGTTCTGAACTTATTCATGAGTGTATCAGACATTATGTTCAGTGAACCAAATCAATTCTTAAAAGGAATGGTGAGGTATTAATGGCTGTGAATAGAGGAATTGTTGCTTCATCTTTCCAAATCCAAGAGAAAACCTTTTCTTCTTTCTCTCCCACCCAATCTCTTGTTAAATTTAAGCCAAATGCTGACGCAAACCGAACTACAATAACAAAACACTAGTTACTAAATTCCCAAAGGGGAGGTTCTCGCTTACCCAAAAAGCTAAGCAGAAATCATGTGCATCCATACATTAGTGATATTATGGTAGTTCTACATAGAGTCAGAGGGTCACCTGAGGCTTCCTTATTTTCTAACTGGTTGTTCTGTTATGTAGAAATTATTATAGAGGGCAAACACAAGTTGGATTGGGCTGAATTAATTGCAGAATCTATGAGGGAACAACTGAATAGTTCCAAGCTTACTGGCTATAGCTTTTATATGTCTTCTTATCTAATGTTTGTCTAGCATGTAGTAGAATATGGGATGGTATGATCCATGAGCCTTGGATTGATGGCATGTGTGTTTTTGAATACTTCCCTATGCTTTGCAAAGACAATGTGATTCAGAATTATAGGAGGTTTCATGACACCTTTATGGGTAAGCTTTGTTCCGAGATGTCTAGAGTTTTAGCCAGGATAATGAGTTCAGAAGCTCAGCAGTTTGTCACTAGATTTGGGAGTTTTTATATTCAATTCCCTAGGTTCTCTTATATAAGAATTGGTGGTTTTGAAGATGCCCCTACCAAATTGCCTAGATATGCATTTGATTGTTTCATCCTTGCTGAAGTCTGTAGACAGCTTTCTATTATGCTCAAACATTTCCTTCCTGGGGAATGAGGTGAGAAAATCTTCCCATTGTAGCTAGGAAATCTTTCATGCCTTACCATTGAAGATGCAATAACTATTGGTAGTGACCTTGGTCATTTTGATTTCAAGTACTACACAGAACAAACAAGCTTTGATAACAAAAAATTTTCTAGCAGTAGCCTAGGTCTCAAGTCTCATATGTTTCTAGTTCCCCATTTAGAGGATTTCTCAGAGGACTGTGCAAATGAATCCCAAGTCATGACCATAAGTCATAGTAGCCTTTTCATTTTCCAAATTCTGTCCATGAGAATACAGTTCAGTATAGAGGGGGTAATGGATGATGGTTCTGATTTGATTGAACCTAATTTCAAAGGACTTCTAGACACTAAAGAGATAAATGTTGATTGGTCAAAGGAGGAGGAAGATGACATTGAATGAAAAACACAACATGTTCTCAAATTAACTAAAAAATGGCTGCAAGCAAAAAGAGAGTAGTCTAGTCCTAAAATGATTGGAGTTAAATCTTCAATTTTATTTTCCTCCCCCTCTGTTTCTAATATGCCTAAACCATATGGTAATGCAGGTTCCTCTAATAAGAAATAGAAGAAAGATTCTAGGAAGAAGTTCGTGGTAGAGCTTTCCCCTGTGGTCTCTCCTCAATGCATTACCAGGTTGAGATCCTGATCACAAAGGAAAGTAAAGATGGATCAGGAGCAGACAAAGACAATTAACCTAGAGGATGAAAAGTTTGGAGACTTGAACTATCAAATTGGAGATGATGACCAAATTGGGAAGGATCTCTTTGACCTCAATGATGTAACCTTGGATCTAATGGACACCCCTGCTAAAGTTGGTCCTCAACCAGCAACAACTAGTGATACTCCCAAAAGGTTAACTTCTTCAGTTAACAAGAAGCGGAGTCTGATTCCTGTGTCAATTCCAGTGCAAGATATTGTTAGTAAATATGCTCAAAATACTCCTAAAGCCAAAAAGGTGAAGAGTACAACATGCATGTTTGCTGATGCCAAAACCAGGAAGTAGACAGCTGAGGTAGCTACTTACAGACCAAAGGAAGAAAAACAAGATGTGGCAGTTGAGGATTTTGAAGTAACCAAAATTGAGTTATGAACAATGGACAGAGCCGGAAAGAACCACCTTTTCAAGGAAACAACTCAATGAATGCTGATTACATCGGTGTAGGATAGAAAAGAGAAGAAGGAATTGAAATAGACCATTGTTTCACTTTCTCAGTTTATTAATACATTCTGCAACTTTGATGCTACCCCTTTGTCGCAATCATCTCAGGTGTTTGATCTCAATTTTGAAGAAAGTAAGATGTTGCTAAATCAAGTTCAGAGGGGGTAGACTTTGGTTTCTTTAGTTGATGAATGGATGTCTCAGGTACTCAATAATGGTAGGCAATACATTAAAGATTCACATTCAATTCTTCATGATATTGAGATAGTGATAGGAGAGTTTCAGGCTCAACGACAAGTATGGGGTACAGATGAGGAAAAATGGGTGTCAACAATGACCAAATTTATGGAAATTGAGAGGCATGGATTTAATAAATTCTATGCAGAAAAGTCACTAAAAGGTGCCGAAGAGTCCTTTTTCTTCATTCTCAGGAAGAATATCAGCTGGCGCATTGCTCTGATAAGAAGTGCTATCACAGAGAATAAGGAATATGAAGCCGAAGCTAAACAGATCCAAAAAGCTACCCTAACTAAGTTGAAAGTGATTAATTTCACTTATACCTACCCCTCTGTCTTTGGTGAGAAAGAACTAAAGGGCTCTCTGGATTCTTTTGACTCAGCAATTAAGACTATCAGAGAAAAGATTCATCCTAAAGCCTCTAACTTAACTCAGATAGCGAGGATCGAGTCTATGCTTTATTTGTGTGTCGATCAGTTATCCAATGTCACTGAGAAGGTGAAGAAGCTGAGGTGGAACAAAGATGCCTCCATGCCCTAAATAGTGAACTCCAAGATTCCCCATCTATCACTCATGAAAGAACTGGTTCAGGTTTATAAAGAATGGAAGCCAACTCAATCAGTTACCGATGAAGAAGGAAGTCCAGTGGGAAGCGAGGATCGTGCCACAAATAAGGAGCCTGATTTGGCTATCTAGTTTTTTATTGAATTAGCATGCAAAAATTTTAGGATGTGTGTCCTCTTTCTAGTGGTTTAGTTATTTAACTATTTGCCTGAGAGGCCGTGTTTTTTGGGAGGCCTCTCGGTGCTCTGCTACTATTTATTTCAACTGCTCAAACTTTGAAAGGGTTTGAAAAACTTTTGACTGATAGATATAGTTATTTGATAATTATAGTTCAGATTGTTAAATATTAAGAAAATAATATATTTTAGACATTTATCTGTGTAGTAATTTCTAAAATATATGACAGGAAGGTTATTGAATCTGTGTTGTTTATAAACTAGAACAAGGTGTCCTATGTTGACATATTGTTTGGCCTATTTTATATATCTATCTGTTGTCTCATGATATCTAAATTCTAGGTTTTATCTATTTATTATTATCTATGGTCAAGAAGTTGTTTATGTTTTCATGAAATTCTATTGTGGAAGTGACTGTGTTTCCTTCCTATTCATTATTCGGTTATATTTCCTTCATGTTTTCTTAGAAGCAAATCATCAAAGAATGATATTGCAGCCTTTATAAGCTTTCTGGTTAAAAGCTAATCAATTAAATCATTATCTCATTTCATTGAATATCATATTAGGGAGTTGTACTTGTTATAAAATTTAGAGGGAAGTGATCACAAAAGATACTTACCCAACTGTTAGAAATAGTTTGTCTTTTAAGGGTGATAGAGTAAACTTAAAAGGTTGTTTGTAGAAAGACAAATCTATTCGCTAACATATTTTTGACGAATCTACTGGGGAGTGCTTATGGTGTAGACCTGTGTTTTAATACTCTATTTTATGAACAATTTATGGTCCTACCAACTGTGAAAATACCAAATTTGGAGGAGCAGCCTCCTGTTATTCAACCAGATCTTAACTTTAAAAATAGTCAAGAGGATATCATTTTTGATTTGAACACTGTTGCTTGGAATTTAAAGACCAGCTATCACCAATATCAACAAGTTCTCCTAGTTTTAGAAGAAGAGGAAGATATAGGAGAGTGGTTGAGAGGATTCCTGATTGCTCAAGAGGCACAAGTTGTTGATAGAATTGCTCAGAGGCAATAAGATAAAATAATACTGGATTCTTGACCTTACACCAGGTCTCAGAGGAAGGAGGGTATTTTTGATACTTTCTTTGAAAGTTTGCAAAATCTTCATTTTTCAACCTCTTCCATCTTAAGATCCAAAGCAAAAATTAGACCTTCTTCCCCTCCTAAAACTGCTCCCAATTCTTCTTCATCCTCTAGTGTCTGGCAAGCTTTAACTTTGTCTAGTATTCAAGCACCACCTCTAGTAACAATCTTTCCAAGTGTGGTTATGGCTCAGCCATGGGGTGCAGCCGTTGGTCCTTTAAATTTGGGAGCTCATTATCCTCTCCCTAAAGGTATTAAAGAAGTCTTACCTAAATTTTCCAGAGATGGAAAAGTTTTGGTAGATTAGCACTTGAATGCATTCAATGTAGCTACTGCCATTCTGGCAGTGCAACATGAGGATGTAGCTATAAGAATATTTGCTCAATCTCACTTAGAAGGAGCTACAGAATGGTTTGGCCATTTGCCAGCTAGATCCATCACAACTGGCAAACCATGAAGACCGCATTTGAAGGACATTTTAAAGGGGCTGATGATGAACATTCTTTTCTAGCATAATTAACACAAATGAAGAAAGAGATTCATGAGCCCATGAGAAATTATGTGGCAAGATACAACAAAGTTATCCATAGAATTCCTGTTGCCAAAAGACCGACCCCTGAGAACCAACAGTGTTTCTTTGTAAAGTCTATGCCCCTGGACATAGGATTTCACTTAAGAAGGAGTAGGCCAGCTGGTTTAGCTATTGCCCAAGAACAGGCTACTAAGTTAGAAGATGATCTTATTACAGCCGGGAAATGGAGAAAATATGTTCAAATTTCTCATTCTCAACCTTCTAATTCAGCTCCTACAGATCTAGTTGTTCAAAGACTCATGAATGACGTAATTGCCTTGAAAAGACAATTACCAAAACAAGGATCTTCATTCCCTTCTCCTTATCAAGATATCAGCCGAAAGCAGCCTAATGAATGGCGTAATAAAACTCCTCTGTTTCCTTCTACTCAACCAAGATTGTCCTTAGAAGCTTCACCAAAAGAAGCTGTCATGTGTTCTTTTTATCTAACAATAGATCATGATGGTAATTCTTGCCCTGATATGAAAAGACACGTACAAATGGAGGCCACTAAAGATATTTTAGGAGAATGCACTATGGAAGAGCTCCCTCAAGATAGACCTGGTGACTCTGGTTCATACTTTTTAGAATACGAATCTGACTCAGAAAGAGGAGATATTCTGGTCACTCTTGGGGATCTTGCTTGTGCTATGCTTACTCAAAATCAAAAGTTTTCAAAGAACACTTCAACTTCAACTAATCCTATCCATAAGACTCGGGACCCTATAAGTAATGCTTCTTCTTCTAGTCCTTTGACTTCTGATGTTAAGGTTGTGCAAAAAGATTCTAGCATGTCCTCTTTTGATATTGTAGAATTTTGCAAGTCTTCTGCTATCCAAATCTCCCCTACAGAATATCTAAGGTCAAATCCCAAAGAACTAGATAAATTGGTCAAATACATGAAAGGTGACCTTTTGGACTCATCACAATCTAACCAATGTACCATTGACCAAACTGATGATCTAGTTGATATTCCCGTAGTTGTTTCACCATTTGTTATGAATCAGAGCGACACTGCTGTCACTCCTACCCCAGAACTAAAATGTGAATTTGATGAAACCAGGAAGGCTGATCCCTTTTATATTTCTCTACTCCTAAATGGTCTTAAATTGAGTAATTACATTATAGATTCTGGTGCCTTTGATAACATTATTCCCTCATCTATAGCCAAATCTTTAGGTTTAACCATGACCAAAACTTTTGGGAGGTGCTATTCTATGGATGGGAAACAAGTGACCTTAATTGGTCAAGTTAAAGATGCTCAAGCTATTTTAGCAGCCCATCCCGATAAGAGACTCAAGCTAACTATTTTAGTAGAAGACATACTTCCAAGTTACGGTATGCTCTTGAGTAGAACTTTCTGCAGAGACATGGGTGGGGAAATAAAGATGGATTGGTCAGAAGCCATCATCCCTATTGGGAAGAAAAAGGTCAAACTGGAACCTGAAGCCAAGAACAAATACACTATAATTCCATCTGATGATCCTAAGGCACAAATTTTATTTGAAGATTGTGAGTTTGGTAATTACATGATTTTCTTAGATGAAACCCCTCCTGTCTGTGAACACTCTAGTGGAAATGAGAAAAAATTTGGTTGATGGAGTTTGATGGTAGTTGCGCTACTGCGGGGTCTGGAGCTGGTGTTGTTTTTAAAGGGCCTGCTGATCAATATATTCCTTTCTCTTACAAATTGGATTTTAAAAATACCAATAATACCACCGAATATGAGGCTTTTTTGTTAGGGTTATGAGAAGCCAAAGCATTGGGAATAAAGGCACTTGTTGTGAAAGGTGACACCAAGCTTATCGTCAAACAAGTAAAAGGTTAGTTTTCAGGAAAAAATGAGCATTTGAGGCATTACAAAATTTGGTGTGGGGCGAAATGGATTATTTTGAAGCTTTTTCCATAGAAGCTATTCCCAGGAGTCTAAATACAAGGGCTGATTCCCTAGCTGTATCATCATCTCTACTCCTCCCTCACCCAGATTTCAAAATAGGAACATATAGGGTTGAGATGATATATAGACCAGCTATTCCAGATAACATTGAACACCTGCAAGTTTTTGAAGATGATACCAGGATAAAGGATTTTATGGCCTGTGTAGAAGATTTCTCTTCCATGTACTTTGAAGGAATGAATGAAGACAATGAGCTCAAAAGCATTGTACAAGGCTTACAAAATGGGGGCAAGAAAGAGTTTTCTTTTGAAGAGATTTGTCCCTATCCATTTGACAAGTCCATCACAATGCAACCATTCCCTCCAAACTTTGAGATGCCCAAATTTGAGAAATACAAAGGTGAAACATGTCCTCTACAAAATCTCAAAGAGTTTTATATTGCATGTAAAGAAGTTTCCTATAATGAGAATTACTTAAAAATACTCTTCACTAGGAGTCTTGGAGGCACAACTTTAGAATGGTTCATGGCCCTTCCTTATGGGTCAATCTCTACTTTCTCTAATCTTGCAGAGAAGTTTGTTGGAGAATATTCATATAACATTGAGCATCAAGCAACACTCAGTGATTTGTGCAATAATAAACAAAAGAATGGAGAAACCTCTTCTAGTTTCTTACAATGATGGAGACATATTGAAAATCACATGCCATGGAAAATACCTGATAGTCACTTAATTGACATCTTCACAAAGAATTTAATCTCTAAGATGTCTTTCCAAATGAAAATGGCTTCACCTGACACCTTTGAATCCCTTGTCAAGAAGGGAAAAGACATTGAAGATGGCCTATTGCAAAGAGGTAGCATCAAACATTAAACTCCCTCCAACAATGGTAAATCAAAATTTTGGAGTAAAAACAAAGGAGTTGTCAATGATGGAGTGACCGATGCCAAGCATGTTCAAAATGTTCAAGCATCCAACAATAACAACCAAAACAATCCCAATAACAATCATAATCAAAATCAGAATTGCAACAACAATTAGAATCAGAATTAGAGAAATTAGAATCAGAACAACAATCAGAATCATAATCAGAACAACAATCAACAACCGTGCAATCAATCATTCTTGTTTCCTTGCAACAATAACAACAACAATAATAATGACAATAGACAACAATGACAATTCACAGCTTTGGCAGAACCTCAAGATGTGATCTTTAAATAACTTGCGGATCAAGGAATGATAGTCTATCCAAATACTCGACCTTTTGATGAGAATCAACCTAAACCTATTTGGTATAGAGATAATGAATATTGTGATTAACATCATATCAAGGGACATGATACCAAGAAATGCATGAAGCTTAGACACTTTGTGCAAGATCTCATTGAGGACGGGAAAATTGAAGTTGAAGGTCAGAATGCATCCTCATCTAATGCAAAACTCAAAGTCTACAATCAGCCCTTCCCACCTCACAATCAAAACAATGCATCAAACGTGATCCCATATGACTATTCTACCAATACTATAACAGGCCATGATAGAACATATGGGAGTTTAAGTGAAAATGATATCTTTGGGTTTGACTCTCTTTGTGGCCGCATTGAAGAAATTGACACGCATGTTAATACCATAATCCTCAAAGGTGCTGATTGTAATGCTACTACACGTAGACTTAGAGTCACTGTCCAAGCTACTGATAAACCTTCTAAATCTACAAATCCACCAACTACACCATCTACTGCTGCTCGTCCTGCCTCGCACTATGACCTATTGGCCCAGTTAGGGAAGATTCCTACACATATATCCATTCTAGAGCTCTTAACAACCACACCAATTCACAGAAAAATCCTTGATAAAGCTTTAAATGAATCCTGTGTCCCTGACAACATCAACATTGTGCAATTCTAAGATATGATAGGGAACTTAGCTGCACAAGAACATCTTGTCTTCACCGATAAGGACTTTCGTGGTGCTGACCTAAATCATAATAAATCCCTCCATATAGAAGGAAAAATCCAATCCACAAGAATAAAATGAATCCTTATAGATGGTGGATCTGGCTTGAATTTGTGCATATTGAAAATGATTCATAATATTGGTCTTTCTGAGGACCTCATTGATGCAGACAAATGAATCAGAATAAAGGCCTATGATGATCGTGTGTGAGAAAGCAAGGGTCTGATCACACTACCCTTACAAGTGGGCTCGACCTTGATTGAAACTGTTTGCCATGTATTGGATCTAGATCTACCTTATAATATCTTGCTGGGATGACCATGGATACACGCTATCAAAGGTGTACCCTCTACTTATCATGAATGTCTAAAGTTCCCACATCTCAGTAGAGAAATCACAATCCCTAGAGATCTTGAGCCCTTTCAATATTGCAAGAGATTGGAAGGAAAACAATTTAACTACTATCCATTGAGTGAGTTTGGCCGATATTCTAATCAAGAAACCCCTGTTTCAAACACTCCATCAGTTCCAAAAAAGACATTAGAAACACCAGCTGAGAAATCCAAAGGAAAGGAAAATGTTACTAAAGACAAGGTCATTGAAGAGAAACCCTCCTCATCTGAAGCAAAGGCCACATTTATAGATCAAGACATGGGAGAGTATAAATTTGAAAGTGCTCTATGTATTGGGCAACTCCCTTTGTCTCCAAAGTCTTATGGAAGATCATCACCATTACCCCCCTCTA
This sequence comes from Thuja plicata, assembly GCA_018584345.1. Classification (NCBI taxonomy): domain Eukaryota; kingdom Viridiplantae; phylum Streptophyta; class Pinopsida; order Cupressales; family Cupressaceae; genus Thuja; species Thuja plicata. The sequence goes on along the minus strand of MU224680.1, from coordinate 287,420 downwards.
AAGATAAAGCACTTATGCACTACAAATCAACTATTTTTGAACATTGGGGGTCCCTATCAGATGAACACATGGAATATAATGTCCTCGATTGGCTCTATAGTGATGAAGAAGAATGACCTGTAATTTTCCCCAAAGGAAAGTATCCTAAGGTTACTCCCATTGTCAAAAGCATGGGATATCATGGTAGTGGCCTTAGAGAAAATGAAATAGGTAAGAAGAAGATCATAACAGCCAATGGCTATCCTAAAGGACACATATTGGGTTATGTAGAGGCCAAGAATAACTTTGCTAAGGATTATTGTCTAGCTGCCTCAGATTCAGACACTAAGGAAGAGTTCTTCAAAATTACTTTCCACTATATTGAAGATGACCTAGAAAACCAAAACCATCATGTCTTCATTATCACTCAAGCTGACCTTTCATCCCCTTGTCTACCCCTCACAAACCCTGAATTAATTGACTGGGATCAGCAAGACTCACCACCAACTTTAAACGTTTGTGATTCAGATGAGGCAATTTTAACCCTCTTTGGAATTAAGAATCTTCGAGAGTACGAACATCAGATCCACTATAGAAAACAAGCCTACTTCGATAGCCAAGTCAACTCTCTCAAAGAAAAAAATAAATCAAAAAAGCATAAAAAATACAAAAGCTTGAAATGAATATCAAAAAAGAAAAAGAGAAAGAGAAATAAATCCGTCCATCTGTGAAAACCACTTTGGTGGTGCAATGGATAATTACCATGGTGAAAACCTATTTTAGGTGCCATGTGTAGTCAGATCCACCATCTATTCCCACATTTTTTCCAAGCAGCCTACATCGCCTTCCATAATAAAAGTCACCACCCATATCTGTGCAGGTAGTTCCTTGACCATTTTCCACGTACGTAATTAAAAATACCGCATGAATGAGCTTACCATATCAACACTGAGATTTTTTCTAGACACAGTGATCAAAAAAATTTCCAAAAAATCAGTAGATAGATTGACTTTCCTAATGATCATTCTATTCACAAGCAATTTCCAGCGAATGCCCATTTTTATCAATCAATCTTTGACCCATCAGGATGCATCCTTCCAGTGTCGGCTATTCTATCAATCCTCACATCAAATTTGTTCATGGCAAGAAATTCTAGACTGAATGATCGCTTGGTTAGGATGCCTTTTTTGTTGCTTTTATCTTGTGTTTTACTATGTCCTTATCGCGACAGCCTTGATCTTTTATATCTTGGTTCATTATGGTGAGTATCTAGTGAAATATGTGTCATTTGTGGTATGATCTGCTTGTCATAGTTTGTTAGTGCATTTATGTTTTGATATTTAGTTATGACTATGTATGCCTCACTGGGGGCAGGATACATGCATCTCAAATCCCTCAAAAGATCTGATGTACTCCGTCTCCTCACGAGTAACATTTCATAGATATCATCATACCTGACATCTGACATTCTTGTTCCTAACAACCTATTTGTCTGAGAGTCTAGTCCACGCAAAGGAACCATGTCACTTGTATTTTATAGCACATGGTGCATAACTCCTTTTGCAATATCAAACTAGGGTGTGCTCTCCAACATTAACACGGTATCAATCCCACTATCATCATGTAGTTAGTATTTGCATTTTAGTTAGGTCATATTGCACTTTGATTTTGCTCTTGGAAAAGGTTTCTATTTATTCCCCCTATCCAGTCACCTAAGTGATTTTATTAGACCTATTTGATACACACAAAAATAGTGTCCTCATGTGTCTCATATTACATTCATTCATTAGGTTACTTTTATTCATTAATCATTAATCATTACTGTTATATTGTTGCTTCATTCATTAATCATTAGTCATTATAGTTATATTGTTACTTCTTTCATTAATCATTACTCATTAAGGTTGCATTTAGTTCCATTACATATTTTAGTTGCATTGTTACTTCATTCATTAAATCATTATTCATTATAGTTGCATATAGTTACATTTCATTCATTTAGTCACATTATTAAGTCCTTAACATTGTTTTAGGATCCATTCATTTTAGATTCATTACACATTTCACCAATGATATATGCATTTACATTTATTAATCATCACATTACATAAATACATGTAAAAATATATCCATCTAAAAGCATTAACACATCACATCTAACATCTATATATCTACATCTCAAACCTACATCACAAATACGTCAGCATAATCATATACATTCATCTCATCCTGCATGTTAGTCATAAAACATGTGTAATATAAAATCATAATGCATCCATACATATTGCATAAAAATCATATCATATAAGCATCATAAATAGAGTCCATACAGTCCCAATAGTCCACAAAGTCCATATATATATCTTAAAATGTCATACATCATGTGTCACATAAATCATACAAAAATGTGTATCAAAAACTGGTCTAAGACAAATCATGGTGGTGGCCGTGATGGCTCTACACTACTGCCTAGGCATGGTGGTAACCACATCAATCCCTGTGAGCCTCATCCTATGCTTTTTGTCTGTGCTCTCTCTGAGTAAGTAGGCTATCGTGCCTCCTCTGGCATTGACCCGTAGTAGAGACCCATATAATATGCAGCCTCTCGTCCCCTTTGACTAGCCTCTCTCTGTGCTGCCATAGCATCTGCCATCATCTGTCCCACACCTGCAACCCTACCTGCCAAACAAGATATGTCTTGATATGCTCTATAATCCTCTACACGTCTCTGTGCTAGGTCTCACTCTAAGGTTAGAGCTTCTATCTGTGCTGACATCACTGCCAGCTCCTCTGAAGGATCCCATACTCCTCAATAATGGAAAACTCACCATGGTCAACCCGAGCCTATAATATATCTAGTTCTCTTTGTACACTATCCCTTCAAGTGGTCTCTATTTCCAGCTCCCCCTGTACCCTAGCCAACTCTATCTTTAAGCTACTTGGTGTGGCCTGAGCAATTGCTAGTACCCCCTGCAGCCTCTAGATATATGCTTCCGCACTCACCTCGATCACCCAAGATGTCTCTAACAAGCCCTGTACCCTACCCAGCTCAGTCTAAAGACTATCCCTCTCAGCTACCATAGTATCATACACCTCCTGGGCTATGTGCCCATCTAGTGGTCCTTATACCTATCCCTATCCCTATGGCTAATCAGGGGGTCCTTGCAGATCTTGATCCTGTCCCTGGTCCTATCCCTGTGTACTTGGAACTATGGGAGGCTGCCTCCCTATTGGTAGCTCCACATATCCTTTGCATCTCTATGTTGCCACCCTAGGCCAGAATCTCCTCCCCCTGACCCCTCCTCCATCCTCTTCATCATCATCTCCATCCTGGCCCTCTCCATCCCCTCCCTCTCCTAGCTGCTCATCTGCTTGTACGATCCCTAACACTGTCAATCTAATAGGTCTATGAGTGGCCCACCATTGAGTGTATGCTGGGACAATGCCTACATCCTGTAATGACTCCCGTGCTCTGATCCATGGGACCTCTATCATCCCCATAAAATATGCTCATGCTATCCAGGGATTTACCCCCATCCCTTAGATACTCCCCACCTCTAGGGTCACCAGTGGATGTGGGAACCCATCTGGAACTGCCTCCTGTACCTATCCCATCTATCTCCATACCCTAGATGACATATATCTAGAGATCATGTATGCTATCCTCCTGATCAACCAGTAGTCAGTCTGAACAAATCTCATATAATATGAGTCATAAAACTTATCCTCGGTATATCCGTCCTACTGTGGGATCTCATGACCCCAGGCCTCACACCCCACATAGGGTACCCACTGTATATCCCCCATCTCATCCAGTCTCCATCACCAGTACCTAACTAAATTTATGGCCTCATAGCTAATTTTTAGCTTGTATCTGCATACGAACAGCTCGTAAGCCGCTCTGGTCTCTCGGTGCCTAATCAGTTGTATGACTGCAATATGCTCCCACACCCATACCAGAAGAAGCATGCATCTGGAACCTAGTGCCATACCCTTATGGTAGGCACACATGTGTAGATCATAATAAAGCTGGCCGAGAATAGTGTATCCCCAGTAGTACTGGTCTCCATCCTCCACCATGCTGCTAAGAACCCGCGCCCAACCCATAGGGAATCCCTCTCCTGCATGATCAGGCATCAACCATCCCCTAATCAAATTGGAAAAGTATAAGGCTACCCATCACAACCCTGGCTACATCATCATCGCCCCCATCCAGGACATCCACTACTATGTGGTAGGCAGATCTGCATACCTTCGTCCAAACGCCATCTCCATGTATGGCTCCAAACCCTCGAAGTAGTACTCGAGTATCAGCCCTCGAATAGACACTTTGTAAATCCTCCACATGTCGTGGAGGCTAATAGTAGCTTACCCCATTGGGAAGTGAAATCTTGAAGTGGTACTGTGCCACCTCTAGATTAGAGCAGACATAAGTGCATTATGCGCTCATAGATGTGGCCAATGCTGTACATGCTCCAGCCCAAATAGTGTAATGATCCCCCACTCCACTACTGTCAGTTGCTGCTCCATCTCCATTGTCGCTGGGTAGCACTCCCTCACTCGAAAGGTGATGGTATCCTCCTGCATCTAGCAAGTTCATGTCAGACATCATATAGCATTCTGGGGCATCAAAAAATGTCCCAGGCCCGTTTGGGGCATCAAAAAATTCTCCTAGATCCTTGTCTTTCCTCTTCTTCCCCCCTTTTCTTCCATTTTTGGGTCAATCCACAGATGATGGTTGACCCTCATAGATGACAAACTTTTGCAGTCGCCAATCTGTGGAGCCAAAATATCTTCGCAGACACTAGTTTGCGGAGATGACAATTTTTGCTACCAACTCTTTGCCAGGCAGACGATGGAGTTTTAACTCCATCATCTCCGTTGTGCATTCTTCTTTCCCCCTACACTCACAGACAAAGATCAAGCGATCTTTGTCTGTGCAGACACCGATCCTTGATCGGTCATCTGTAAGGACGTCGATATGCCGATCACCATTTGCGCAGATAGTGGTCAGGCGACCGTCGTCTACGCTGCGCACCAACTTTTGGATGCATTTATTACACTTTCGACACTTAAAACAACATTAAATATGTAATGGACTAAGAGGTGGTCGACTACTCACCGATGGTCCTGCATCTACAGGTCGCTGGTGAACCCAAATGTGCTCTCCAAGCTGTGCTCGCTCTCGCTCTGCTACCATTGCTCTTCTCTTTTTCTCTCTTTTTGCTCTTTGTGAGTGAAAATGACTTGTCTATGGGCCCTAGTGGAATATTTATAGCCCCTTGGGACCCATTTCTTCCATCCTTATTCCCGTTCCCCATTATGGTCCCTATTTTTCCTCCATTTTCCTTGGACACACCATGCAATTGGTCTTCTTTCCCTGTTTTCCTGCTTTTTTTTGAGAAAATTTTATTAAAATTTTTTATTTTTCCTATTATTTTCTCGAGGGGGCACACTCCTCCCACTCTCGCTGTCATAGGTTTTCCTAACCTCTCTGGGGCATCTTATTTTCTTTTCTTTGACGCAATGCCACTTTCAACACCGCATCAAAGAGGGGCAAAATGGAGACGTCTAAAATTGTCCTTATATAAATTTAATTAATATTCTCTTAACATTATAATTAATTTAAATAATTAATTATATTTGTAATGTTCCTCTATTTTATTTAATTAAATATAATTCACTTTCCATAGTATTTGAATTTTATTTAAATACTATCCCTTTTGATGTATTAAATCTTATTTAATACATTATCCCTCATTAATCCCCTTTAAATAAATTTATAATTTATTTATTCCTCCAGATGACTTAAATTCTACTAAACTAAATTAATCTAAATTTCAAATTTAGATTAAACTAACTTGAACTTAGATCCTACCCTACCTCACATCACTCTCACCAATTAGTCCTAATTATTTGCTCACACGTGTGAGCAAATTTCCAAAAATCCACTTTTCCAAATAATCTTTATTTGGTGCCAACAAGGTTTCTTACACCTATGATAACACCTTCTTACACTTTCTAAAAGTTTCTCATTGGTCCAAAACTCTTACACCCTCTTACACCTTACAAGATCCTTCACATATGTACTTTAAGTACACTTTGACCCATCACATCCAAAGTTGCTCACACATGTGTGAGCAAATTTGGCCTCTTGCATGGCTTATGTGTCCCTCATGTGGAACCTATGTGGATGCCACATGAGCTTCACCTCATCCAAGCCCTCTCTCTCCTCAAAAATATATATAAATAGAGGCCATTGTCAAGAGCAAATCATCTCCCTTTTATGCATTGTTATCATGTTAAAATAGCTTTAGAATTTTTAGTTCATTTTTCATGTTCATGCTCTTTTTCATTATTGAATCTATATATTACATGCTAGGATTAATGGTGAGTGAATCTCATTTTCTTATCTCTTGCATATCATCTTAAGTGTAGTGTTTGCATATTCATCATCATCATTTGGTGAAGTTTTGAGACAAGTTCCTCATACTTGTTCTTAAGCTCTTCTTCACATCCATTATTTTGCATTGTAGGTTTCAATCCATAGCATGCAAGCAATCAAAGTGGAATTTTGATATTGTGTTGGGAGAGCACACCCACATAACATCTCTAAGAGCAAATCAATGAGGCATTGGGTGCCCTTGTTCAGCTCATCGAAGGTTATGATGGAAATCTTATTTTTAGAGCATGTTCTTAGATATGTTAATATGGATTATTGATGTATAGCTCTAACATTTGCATGTCTGAGCATGCTCCCAACAGGTAGGTTTCCAATATATACAAGGAATACTAGAATCAATGACTTGACTCATGTTGTAGGTTGCACTTCATTTTTAGGCTTGAATAATAGCATTATAACAAACACACAAAGAAGAGCAAGAATGGATCTTTTCCTCTAATCATTGAATCCTTTGCTGAAGTGGTCAACTACATTAAATCTCCTTAAGGTTATCTATCTGCAAACAAATAGTTAGTATCAACAGAAAAAGACATTACCCATTGCAACAAAAAAAATATTAGGGTACATACACATCACATATGGAACTAAGATCATATAGAGATTCATGTTCATCCAATATACACACAAAGAGATACTCAAAGAAATGATACAAGATAATAATATGCTTAGAAACCAAAGATGGCAAAGTAACATCACAGGACAATAAATGGAGCACAAAGATGATCATATATATGTGTGTGTGTGTGTGTGTGTGTGTGTTAGTAATAACTGCGAGGGGGGGGGGGGTGAATCAGTGGCCTCAAACTTTAATCCTTAAATCAACCTTTAAAACCTATAACCATAGATTATGTCTCTAGTTATCCTCTATCCTACAAGATGAGTGCCTTGAAATACTTTAATCAATTTTCTACTTTTTGGATTTCTTTGTTAATCTCTCTTCTCTATGATTACTGATAAGCAGTCAACTATTTACCAAAATACAGTAAATATGCAGAGTATATCGATCAATCCAGAATTGCATATGTGAAATGTAAAACAGTAAAGTAATAAAACATAAACACATAACACATGGATTTTTAACGTGGAAACTCTGTTAAGGGAAAAACCACTGGGACCAGTACCCCAAATTTTTAGTCTTATGAAGTGAGTCGTATTAAGAGACAACCCTATTAAAGGTTACAAATACACTGTTAAGTGTGACCTTGTTAAAGGATTTAAAAGATAGTTTGTCACCTAGTATCTGACATCTAATGCTACCATCCTTGATCAAACACTCACTTGGCCTGTCAATAGGTATCGGGCATATCCAATGCTACTTTCATGAACAAAATTTTTGATACTCCTTGGAATTTATCTCAATTGTAAAAGACTTTTAAGTCTTTCTCGGTTAAGAGACTTGATGCTTCAATGGTTAAAATGAAACACTAATGATCTGTTCATACATACAACTCAATTGCAGATTTTCAGATCTATTGTAAGTCCATTACCTCTCTGATCAATATAATCACTTATACCTTTTCTCCACATTGTTATTCTCTCTGATGCTTGTCTCATAGTTCATCAGTGTTTGTAGAATCTAGCTCTTTCCTCAGCTTGTTGATCAGGACTGAATGAAGACTTTCTTCTCCTTCAGATTTTCTTTAGCATCTTTCCTCTATTCTCTTGTTCACCCCACACACTAATTCATAATGAATTGTGTTTGTCTCTATATAGACATGATTTCCCCTTTTCTTGGCTTTCTTGAATCTTGGTGTGTTCCAAAATTCTTGCCAGTAGATTTAAAGCAAACTCCTAATTTATCTCAAGGAGATCTTCTTGCCAACTGGTCAAATCAGCTTTAAATCAATTACTTATCTCCGACTTTATCTAGATGATTAAAAAAATGATAAGTATCTGTTAAGCCTATTTATAGCTCTTGACAACTAAGCATTTTATCATTTCTAAACTCTCTGTTCTGTCGGTCAACACTTCAAATAGTCATCAGTGATAACTGACTGTTCCATCGGTGTGACTTCAGTTGTCATCAGGATCTCCATCCTTGTCTTCTTTTTCAGGCAACACTGAAATGTTCTCCATTGGTTTACTCTGTGCTTTGATCATCGGTCAACATTGTAGCTCTGCTCATTGGTAATGCTGTGCATTTCCTTATCAGGTAACACTGTGAATTTTTCTCTTTTACTTTGACAGTTGGCATGCACTCCGTCAGTGTATATAGTCACTTAGTGAATACTTGACTTATATGCATTACTAATAGCATAGTCTTGATTCATCGGTTCTTTGAAGTCTTTGGCAGTATTTCTATGACCATACAAATTATATCAACTTGACATCAATGACAATACAATACATTAACTGATTTAATGCCTTGCATAATCACCAACTTAACATCTTTAAACATTCAATTAGTTACATGTCATCAATCTCTCCCTTTGGCATTGATGGCAACACACTACATAATCATACTATACTATTACTAACACAATATGAAATATACAGTTTCATCAAGATTTCCTAATGTAACTATTACAAATGTCTGGCTTTTAATAAGCTCAAATAGCTTTGATTTGATTCTTGCAAATTTATTTCTATCTTCAATCCCTTCACTGGATAGATGTAGAATCTTTCTTTTTATGATGTGATGTGTTTTCTCTCTATGTCAAACTCTCTCCCTTTGACTGTTCTCCTTTCTCGTGATGTCTGTTGTCAGCAGTTCTCTTCCTTTGTGTCTACTCTCCCTTTCTTGTTACATCTCTCCCTTTGGATTCTTTGATGGATATGATCTCTCCCTGAGTTGATAATGGATATAATCTCTGTTTGATAATGAGATATCTCTCTCCCTTTGAAAGCAATGCCAAACAAACATATTTGTCAAACAAGCTTTTGACATTGATTCCAAACGGATCCTTTCTATCCATAATATATTCCTTGAATTTCCCAATCCATCGGTAATAACTCTGGTGCTTGAAGTAGATGAATACCTTGCCATGTATAGATGTATCATTGAAGTCCATTTATCTTCTTGCATCAACATGAATGATATTCTGATAATATGTAGGCTGATGCAGCCTTCTAGTCAGCTTACTGACCAGTAGACAAGGGTCTGACCCCTAGTCTCTTTCTCAAGTACTCAAATGCATCCTTGGGCAGTGGCTTGGTGAAAATATCAGCCAATTGTTCTTTTGATTTCACATACTCAAGTATCACCTCCTTTGCCTAAACTTGTTCTCTCAAATAATGATACTTGATGGCAATATGATTTGTTTTAGCATGCATGACTGGATTCTTGGAAATGTTTATTAAACTTGTAGTATCACAATAGATAATTACTGGTTCTAAAAGCTTCATATGCATACCTTCTAGTAACTATTTGATCCATGCAATATTTGAGAAATTTTTAGTAGCACCAACATACTCTACTTCTGCAGTAGACTGAGAGATGCATCCTTGCTTCTTATTGATCCATGTGACAAGTCTGTCACCCATAAATAATGCTCCTCTAGTTGTGCTCTTTCGGTCATCAATATTTCCAGTCCAATCAACGTTGGTAAAGACCTTAAGTTCAAATTTTCCTTCTCTTCTATACCATAATCCATATTCCTCGGTATTCTTCAGGTATCTTAGGATTCTTTTAACAACAGTCATATGTGATTCTCTGGGATTACCAAAAAATATTGCAACTATTCCTACTGCATGTGCAATATCTAGTCTAGTGTGTACAACATACATGAGTTTTCCAATCATTGATCTGTACAAAGCCTGATTTACCTCTAACAACTTGTCTTCCTTTGTCAGCTTACATCTACTTTCCATCGGTGTTCCAATTGGTTTGGATTCTTCCATCTTGAATATTTTTAGTACTTCTTTGATGTACTTGGATTGTGTAATGAAAATACCTTCATCTTGTTGCATGATCTATAGACCAAGAAAGAAATTTATCTCTTCAAACATAGACATCCCAAACTATTTTCTCATTTCATTTGCAAATAATTTTCATAGCATATCATTGCCTCCAAATATGATTTCATCAACAAATATCTTAGCAATCAAAATTTTAGCATCAGTATCTTCCTTCAAATAAAGACTACTATTTTTGCTAGTCCTTACAAATCCAATACTTATAAGATAGGAATGAAGTCTTTCATACCAAGCTTGGGGTGCTTGTTTCAATCCATACTAGGCTTTGTATAGTCTACAAACCATGTCCCTCTTGTCTGGATCAACAAACCCTTCTGGTTGTTCAATGTATACCTCTTCTTCAAGTATTCCATTTAGGAATGTAGAATTGACATCCATTTGATATACCTTGAATCTTTTACATGCAACATAAGCAATTAATATTCTCACTCCTTCTAGCTGAGCAACGGGTACGAAGGTCTCTCCATATTCAATTCCTTCTTCTAGTGCATACCCCTTGCATACTAGTCTTTCTTTATTTCTGGTGACTTCTCCATTCTCATTTAGTTTATTCCTGAATATCTATTTTATACCGATGACATTCTTGTCATCTAGTCTCGGTACAAGTGTCCATGTATTGTTTTTCTCTAGCTGCTTAATCTCTTCATTCATAGCACTTATCCATTCATCATTATCTAGTGCAACATTGACATATTTGGGCTCATAATCACAAACAAGACATCTTGCATTTAGAGACTTACTTTTGGTTCTCAAACTAGATTTCTTATCTCCAATGATCTGGTTCTGTGGATGGTTCCTTCTGACATATCTTAAAAGTACAAGTTCAACTCTTTTTCTATCAGCTTGATCATCATTTTTTTCTTCATTCTGTTCTCCATCACTTTGTGCATCATTTTGAGCAATATTCTAATTGTCAATATTTGCAGCCTGATGCTTGGGTGCAATGATCTGTTGCTTGGGAGCTCTACATTGTTGGTCAGGTAGAGTTTCAGGTTCCTCATTGTAAGAAAACCTAATGTAGTGCTCTGGTTCTTTAGTGCTTTCCTTTTCATTCTTCTCTGCAAATTCATCTATCTTTACATTTGCACTTTCAACAATTTTGTTAGAGGCTTTATTTAGACATTTATAAGCCTTGTTCTTGGTGGAATACCCTAGAAAGATTCCTTCATCACTCTTGGATTCAAGTTTTCCATTTCTATCATCTTTGAAGATATAACATTGACTGCAAATTTTTTTTAAATAACTTACATTGGGTGTGTATCCATACCATAACTCATAAGGTGTCTTTTTAGTGTCTTTCTTCAATTGTACTCTATTCAATGTATAAACAACAGTACTGAAAGATTCCCTCCAGAAGATTTGGGTGATGCCTTTCTCTATCATTATTGTTCTTGCACAATCAACTATGGATCTGTTCCTTCTTTCAGCAATTCCATTTTTCTATGGTGTTCTTAGTGCATAGACCCATCTTTTGATTCCATGCTCATTACAAAAGTTAGTGAGTTCATCTAAAATAAATTCCCCTGTTCTATCTGACCTTAAGCATTTTAATTCTTTACCACTTTGTTTCTCAACCATTTCCTTATACCATTTAAACATCTTAAATGCTTCTGATTTATCTTTTAGAAATATGATTGTCATCATTCTAGAGTAATCATCAATAAAGAGAATAAAATATCTATCTCCACAATAACTCTTTTTCCTCATAGGTCCACATAAATCAGTATGGACTAATTGTAGAATGACATCAGATGTTTGGGTTTTGCCTTTGAAACTAGAATTTTTCATCTTACCTTTTTGACAATTCTTACAAATGATGTTGTCGGGCTTGGTCATCATCGGTAAGCCTCTGACATTTCTCTTTTTTATAATCTTTATCATGTTGTCAAAGTTCACATGACATAATATTTTGTGCCACAACCATATGTCTTTGTTTGTAGCAATCAAACAAGTGGTGTCAGTATCATTCAGATAGAATAAGTTACCTTTTGTCTGCTCACCGATACTAATAAGATTTCTTGATTTATTGAAGATCTTTGCCTTCTTATTTTCAAATGCTACTCTATGACCTGAATTATTCAACTGAGAAACACTCAATAGATTATAATTCAATCCATTTACCCAATAAGCATTTTAACATTTTATCTGGTTATTCAACATTATGGTTCCTCTACCTTCAACTGGACAAGGTGTGTCACTACCCATTCTTACTGAACCACCTTTATAGTATTCAAAGTCTCAAACTTTTACTTATCACCGGTCATATGGTGAGTGCAGCCACTATCTATGATCTAGACGTCATTTTTACTAACTTTAGATATTAATGCAGTTTCTACATACCTTTCTTCATCATCTTTTACTGCCACAAACACCATCTTGATGTCTTCATCAGATTCTGTGTTAGTATCATCATCTTTGCATTTTTCTAGGTAATTGGCCTTCTTTCCTTTATCCTAGGTAACTGGCCTTCTGTAATCACCTCTGTTAGACTTCTTTTCAAATGACCTATCAATACTTCTATCATCTTTTCTTCTGTTAGGACATCTCTTAGAAAAGTGTCCAATCTCTTTACAATTAAAACAAACAAGTGGTAATTTACCTTTGTATTTACCTTTGCCTCTTTGCATTCTTCTAGCCATAAGTGCTTCAATTTCATCAAGATCTTCTTCTTCACTTTCACTATCACTATCTTTTCTTCTGTTAGTGTTTTTATGACTTGATTTACTTATTCTCGTAGAAGTTTTGAATGCAAACTCTATGTTTGGTAAGACATTATTATCAAAGCTATTCATCTCAAATGAAATCATTATTCCAATCAAACTATCTAGTGTAACATTACTATTTTATACTGCTCTCATTTCTTGAATGGAAGATACTCTAATATCATAATTAGGCAGTAAGGTTCTTAGAATTTTACTTACCACTGTATCTTCTTCTAGTACACCTCCAACTCCTTGGATAGAATTGACTACCTCTTTGATTCTTGTGTTGTACTAAGTGATGTTTTCACCTTCTTTCATTTTGAGATCATCAAACTTTCCTCTAAGGATTTCTGCCTTGGATCAAAAAACATTTTTTTCACCACCATGTACAAGTATCAATTTGTCCCACATCTACTTTACAGTCTTGTAGGTTTTGACATCTTCAAATTTAGCATCAGAGAGTGAGGAAGAAAGCTCTATCATCATGAAATTTTTCTCATGCTTCTCTCTGAATTGTTCAACTAATGGTGCTTCTATGGGAAACACATATTCAACATCTAAGTATTTACTATCATCATTACCAATACTTGATAAGTGGAGTCTTATTCTGCTCTGCCATGAAGAAAAATTATCTTTGTTCAACCTGGGCACATCTCGTTTGTTCATCTTGTGATCTTCAACTTAGGTCTTGAAACCTTCCTTCTATGAACAAAAGCTCTGATACCAATTGTTAGTAATAACTAAGAGGTGGGGGGGTGAATTAGTGGCCTCAAATTTTAATCCTTAAATAAACCTTTAAAAATTATAACCACAAATTATGTCTCTAGTTATCTTCTATCCTACAAGATGAGTGCCTTGAAATAATTTAATAAATTTTCAACTTGTCGAATTTCTTTGTTAATCTTTCTTCTGTATGATTATCGATAAGCAGTCAAATATTTACTAAAACACAGTAAATATGTAGAGTATACCGATCAATCCAGAATTGCATATGTGAAATGTAAAATAGTAAAGTAATAAAACATAAACACATAACACATGGATTTTTAACGTGGAAAAACTATTAAGGGAAAAACCACTTGGACCGGTACCCAAAATTTTTACTCTTCTGAAGTGAGCCCTGTTAAGAGCCAACCCTGTTAAAGGTTACAAACACACTGTTCAGTGTGAACTTGTTAGAGGATTTAAAAGATAGTTTGTCACCTAGTATTTGGCATCTAATGCTACCATCCTTGATCAAACACTCACTTGGCCTGTCAATAGGTATCAGGCATATCCAATGCTACTTTCATGAACAAAATTTTTGATACTCCTTGGGATGTATCTCAATTTTAAAAGACTTTTAAGTCCTACTCGGTTAAGAGACTTGATGCTTCAATGGTTAAACTGAAACACCAATGATATTTTCATACATACAACTCAATTGCAGATTTTCATATCTATTGTAAGTCCATTACTTCTCTGATCAATATAATCACTTATACCTTTGCTCCACACTGTTATGCTCTTTGATGCTTGTCTCACTGTTCATCGGTGTCTACAAAATCTAGCTCTTTCCTCAACTTGTTGATCAGGACTGAATGAAGACTTTCTTCTGCTTTAGATTTTCTTTAGCTTCTTTCCTATATTCTCTTTTTCACCCCACACACCAATTCGTAATGAATTGGGTTGGTCTCTATATAGACATGATTTCCCCTTTTCTTGGCTTTCTTGATTCTTGGCATGTTACACAATTATCACCAATAGATTTAAAGAAAACTCATGATTTATCTCAAGGAGATATTCTTGACAACTAGACAAATCAGCTTTAAATCAATTACTTATCTCCGGCTTTATCTGGATGATTAAAACAATGATAAGTATCCATTAAGCCTATTTATAGCTCTTGACAGCTAAGCATTTTTTCATTCCTGTACTCTCTATTCTTTTGGTCAACACTTCAGTTAGTCATCGGTGATAACTGATTGTTCCATTGGTGTGACTTCAGTTGTCATCAAGATCTCTGTCCTTGTCTTCTTCGTCGAGTAACACTGAAATGTTCTCTGTCGGTTTACTGTGTTTTTCTCATCGGTCAACACTATAGCTCTGCTCATTGGTAATGCTGTGCATTTCCTCGTCGGGTAATATTGTGACTTTTTCTCTTTTTTTTTGACCATCAACGTGCACTCTATCGGTGTATACAGTCACTTAGTGAATACTTGACTTATATGGATTACTGATAGCATAGTCTTGATTCATCGGTTCTTTGAAATCTTCGGTAGTATTTCTATGACTATACAAATTATATCAAGTTGACATCAATGACAATACAATACATTAACTAATTTAATGCCTTGCATGATCATCAACTTAACATCTTCAAACATTCAATTAGTTACATGTCATATATATATATATATCAAGAGTCTTAGTGTATACAAAAAGGTGCTCGAACAATCTCGAACAAAAATATACATCCTCGATGTAGATGAATCATGTACAATCAAATAGATCTCAAAACTAGAATGGGGCAAGAAAAGAGAAGGGGGGATAATCAAGTCTCTCTCCCTCCCTCACTACCATCTCAAGTAGGAGGAAGAGGATCATCTGGTCTAGGTGGAGGTCTTTCTCCCTCAGATCTTGCCAAAAACTGAGAATATGGTGGCACCAGCTGTGCCACAGGAACTACAACCCTATAAGCTGCTGTAGACACCTAAATACGATTAACATATCTAATCACATTTAGTGCCTTCTAGGACATTATCAACTAGGTAATTAGTCATTACCTAATTGATCTATGTTATCCTACTAACCTAATTAATTCATCTAATTAAGCTATAGTATGATTAATTATTAAATGGCAACCAATGGCCTAATAATTAATTAAACCCCTTTTCCCCTATTAGGTTTAATGAATGTATTTATTCATTTAGTTTAATTCATATTATCCTCTTTTCCTCCACTTATGAATTGAATATTCAACTTTATTTAATTTAACCCCTAACCTAACCAATCCCAACCACCTAACCCTAAGTTCTAACTCAACCCAGCACCTTCACACATGCTAACCTTTCCTTATTAGCTAATTGATCCTAATTAGCTAATTAACCCCTCCACTCATTCTCTCTCCTCCCATCACCATCTCCCTAATCACCCCTCTTAACCTCTAACTCTAATCCTAATCTCTTCCTAAGCTTGTCACATTCCTAGTCCAAAGATTAGGAATTCAACCCCAATCCAAAAGTCACACTTCTCAAGCCCTCTCATAAATTTACACACATGCCTCATTAATGTCATCTTAAATTCCCTTTTAGGCTTCTTACAGTCTTCTTACACACTCCATCCCTAAAGTCTTCCCTCATGCCCTTGCACATTTCCCTAAATGGTCACATTCCTCATCCCCTCACATCCTTTCTCCTTGTGACACTTGTCACAATGATGGAGAAGAACAATCCTTTTTCTCTCTCCCAAATGCATCTTGACCACTCTTCAGGTTTGCATCTTGACCCTCCATCTCTCACCCATTTTCCTATATAAGGAGCCCCCTTCCTTCACAAATTATCCCATCTTGTTATGCAGAGTTATAATGCTATTTTGGAGAACATAGTCTTGAATCTTGGAGCATGCATCATTGAACACACATTCTAATCAATGGACACATCCAAAGATCAAAATGTAGCTTTGAATCAATTTTAGGGAGGTTTGCACTCCTTATGCTTTATTATTTTTAAGTTTTCTTTTTAGTCCAATCATGAGTGTAGTTCTAATTATTAGGTGTTGAGTGCTTTATTTATGTATTGTATTCCTTTATAACACACTAACTTTCACCTCTCACATTTCTGGCACACCTAGTGGGACCCACTTCACAAGTCAGTTTCTACTAACATAATGATTTCTCTTGAGTTTTTGTGAAGTTTGTATATTTTTTAGGTTTAAAGGTGTCTTGGCTCAAAATAGACTTTGCCATTGTGTCTGAATTGATGTTTCCAATCAAAATAACAGTAAACTCACCCACATTTGGCGACATTCAAAATCAAGCCAATAGGTTGCGCCTCTAATTTCAACATGCATACCAAGGCCTGCATGCATATCGAGGAAAATCTTTGTCAAATTTGTTTTGTTTCAATTCAAACACCCTCTTCTTTTTCTATTATCTTGCTGTGTGAAGAATCCTAACACCTGAAACAGATAAGCCTAATAGCCCATCAATCAAGCTCAAACATCAAGCCAAAAACTGCACCAAGTCCTTTATTTTATAATACCTTTGTCGGCCTTAGTATAAAAACTAAGAAAAATATCTTTGCGGGGGGTATGTGGGACTAATATCCTACATCCCCGCCTAACCCACAACACCACCTCCCCTATAGCGCCTCCCTTTCACTCCCTCCACCCACCTCTCTTCCCTCCACCTAATGCCTCCCTTCCCCGCGCTACAACCCACAACCTCTCCTCCCATCCCGCTCCCTCCCTCCCCTCCTCC
>MU224680.1:258146-269837 GCA_018584345.1 Thuja plicata | reverse complement strand
CCTGTGCTCATCCCTCCACCCCCTTCCACCTCCCCGCACCCTCCCTGTGCATCCTTTCCATCTCCATGCGCTTCTCTATCCCCCATCACACCTCACTCTCATGCCGTTTACTCACCTCTCCTTCTGCCCCTGCCTTCCCTCTGCTCCGCCTCCATGTCCTGCACTTCCATTGCGCCACCGCCCACCTCCCTCTCTGCCCAACACCACTAGAAATACTATCCCTCCCCTCCTCCACTTCCACAACACCTCCCTTCTCCCCATGCAAAAAACCCTCCTATCCACTCTAGCCCTTCTCTCCAGCAACTCGTAGCCTCCTCATCCCTGCGCCAACAACTCCTCCACTTCCACCCCAGTCCTCTACCCAGCTCATAGCTCCACCTTTGCAAAACCAAAACCTTCACCCAAAACCACCAGCTCTGGCCAACCACCATTGGTGGCCACTTCACTTAAGAAGCCCTCCAAATGGGCAAATCACCACTGCCATGTGGCCTACTGCCACACGGACCTGCCAAATTAGAAGAGGGCCCCTTTTTTTGCCACACAGAACATTCTGCTATGTTACAATTGATGGACATTTGACCATCATTTTACACTGTTACTTGATTTCTATGACGGCCATGAAAGCGTCAAATTTAAACCATGCAGAGTGATGACATCATCAGGAACTTAGCTATTTTTCAACCTTGCAATTCATAAGAAGACACTTTTATGGAAACACTCATAACTTTTGCATACAAGCTTTGTTTTAGACAATTCAAAAAGTGTCAAAAAGCTGGTTCCAACCTCTTTTCAGATCCATAAGCCATTTATTAGATTCCTCATCAAAATCACCCCTTATTTTGTGCACTAATCTAATCAAATCGAACACAACTATTGAATGCCCTTAAGGAATCAAACAATTCAGGAAAAATCAATTTCGAATGCATAAGGAAATCAACACTTTGTTTTAGGTTTTGAAATTAGACACTGAATCAAGAATCTTTCATTTTGGATCTAAAATTGAACAAGCAATTGAACATCTCATTTTGGGCTTTAAAACTGAACAATCTATCAAAAATCTCATTTTGGGTTTAAAACCAAACAAGGCTATCAAACATCTCATTTTGGGCTTTAAAAACTGAACAAATAATCAACACTTTCATTTTGGATCTTAAAATTTAACAATCAAACAAACACAATCTTGAATGCACTAAAGGCAAATTGAACAACTCTAAAAAACACTTCATTTTGGGGTTAAAAATTGAACAAGGCAATCAAATAATTTATTTTTGGGTCCTAAGATTGAACAAGATATCAAACACTTTTTTTTGGGTCCTAAAACTAAACAAGCTATCAAACACTTTATTTTTGGGTCCTAAAACTGAACATGCTATCGAACATCTCATTTTGGGTTTTAAAAATTGAACAATCAAAATGAACTCAATCTTGAATGCATAAAGACAATTGAATAAGGCAAAATACATTTCACTTTGGTGCTCATTAAATGAACAAGCTTGCGATTTCACTTCTGTCTTAGATCAAAACAAACATTACCTAGCTTATCAAGGAATTAATAATGTGCTTTATGTGATTGGTGCACTTGCACAAACTTTTGTAGAGCGCAACCTCACTTCATGCGCTATCCTCTCCCACTAGATTTTGTGGTCATTGGTGCAAGAGAAAGATGATTGTGACCGTTCAAACTTTTTTATCTGCTTAGAGGGGCTTGTCTAGAAGAAGCATGAGTCCTTCTAGATAATGACCCAAAACTGGTAAATCCTTTGGCTGGTATAGAAATAAGGTGTGACCCAAAGGTCTATTTTACATCTCTTCAAGCTTGGGCGAGTCATGTTCGATGGTAGTCCATACTTGGTGAACTCCCCAACATACTGGCATGGTCAAAATAGGCTCTTAAGTGAGTCACATCGTACAAACCGATTGTGGGGACTCCATAAATTTACTAGCAAATGATAAAATAGAAACCTACCCGTTTCACCTCTGTAAGCTTGATAATAAGATTGGCAAGGAAGATAGTAAATTCCCTGAGAAACTTGTACATTTGTGCCACCTTGAGCATTTGGAGTTAGATAATATGACATCATGACTGGAGCCACGTGCTTGGTGATGGTTGTATTCTAATTAGCTCTTGTGTGTGTGCCTATGTATGCAAACAAAGGTTCAAGCTAACCAAATCCTTAGGTAGAATTTCTTGTGTGTGCATGCGATGTTACAAACCTTGTGAAAAATAGATCTTGAACATACACAAATATGAAAGTTTTGAAGTCCTTTTTCTAAAGAGATCAACATTTGTATGCTTCTTGCAAGGTTGCTTTGCCTCTTGCAATATTGTTTGCTCAAAATTCCTAAGATCATCTTTTGTTCCAAAAAAACAACCAACGCATACTTGCCATAGTCACTACCTCATCCTAAAACATCTTTCAAAATTGAGCTCATGTCCAATCCCATCAAGCATAAGAAAGTGAGGATCCTTTACCTGACCTCCCATATACAAAGAAAAGAGGAACACAACCAGAGAGGCCAAGAAATATCAACATATCATTTAATCCATTGAGGCAAAAAACCATAAGCATGGAGAATACAAGAAGGTCATTTTCAATTGCAAGATTTTCCATTTCCAAAGAAGATACCATCTGAACATGACCTTCATCGCATATGAGCAATATGACTAGCTTCATCATTACACATTCCTCCTCTTCTTAGATCACATAGTATGAATTTTAGGACATCCTTAGTGATCATCCTTAGAAGCACATCATACACATCCATGAGTAATCTTAGCATAATCTAACCCAATCAAAATCAATCCTATCCAATCTTAGTCAATCCTAATCAAATCCTGATCCAACATCCTAATCATCCTAGAAGCACATCCCTCACTTGGTGTCACGACCTCTTTTTGAGTTTCTTATCCTACATCCTAAATTAAATCAAACCCATCATCTTAGGTATCCTTAGATGATGCACTATTCTAGGATAACCCCCTTTATCATTTACACCTCATCACCTTGAGCAAAAGATCGGTTCACATTGATAGAGAATCTCATCTATCAAAGACCACAAGTCTTTCCTAGGTAGACCAATCATCATCAACTTGATCTTTCTTTTAAGCGATTAAGCACGCCTTCCAATTTTTTCTGACTTTCTCGATACATAGGGTGATGACGTAAAAGGGGCTTTACATAGCGGGACTTAGGAATTAATAAAATGGTTAGGATGATACAATCTTTTGGCAAAAAGTAACCCATTCAGCATGGACACGTGACTTAACATGAAAATAAATGCTAGACTCTCTTATACCCAAGTTAGATTCTCACAAGGAAAATGGCTAATTAACAAGGATAGAAAATCCTTCTACACTTAGGGCTCCACACACCCAAGTGGGTACACCTTGATAGATTATCAGCTTTCAGCAATTTTAATAGTGGATTAAGGATGGGAGATCCTTCTTCTTTTTATGTCATTTAGGCCTAGGAAGGCTAACCTATTGATTCACTCTCCAAGGAATCACAAAGATGAATTGTACTAAATAAAATTAACTAGACTTATACTTGAAATAACATGAGTACAAAGATTGATTGAATTTGAATTTGATGATAACAACCACATGCCAACATTTATGACCAGTGCCTAATCATAGGTGATAGAGTCAAAATAGAGCATACTTATACTAAAAATAATCAATGGAAATACAAATGAACCCCAGATAGAATGACTTACAAACTATCCTCTCATCCTCACACCCTTGTATACAATCCCTGCATAAACCATAATCCTCTGTAATCACCTACAAGATTTAAAACTTTCCTTGAAAGCAACTTATAGACAAGAACATGACTACCTTATAACCAGTATATTCAAATTGCCTTACAAATTTAACACACAAGAATTAATAATAAATGCAAGAAGACATCATAGATATCAAAATGGAGATTACATTGTATTTTATTAATATATATTTGAATACCAGTACATTCACAAAGACTTAGAACCAATAGTCAGACACAATTTGGTCATCTGCCTTGTAGTCTATTTTACCATCCTTATTACAATATTACAACTTGATACTTATAGGAAGCCACAGTCATCTTGGAATCCTTTTGGAAAATAAGGATGCAACAAGCTACAAATGACTGGACTAGATGACAAAATACAATTTCAAGAAGAGACAAAACTTTAGGTGGAAGGGAATAACAGATTTTGCCATGAGCCATGTAATCTTTTGTCTTGTGACCGCGTAAATACTTGAAGTTGATCCAAGGTAGTTGGGTCTTTGTGATCTAGATCTTGTTCTCTTGTTAGTGCAGAGGCCCCAATATCTTATTTTCTCCATTCACTCAACCTCCTTGGTGTTAGCTGTCCCCTTCATATTTATCATCTCATGTTACTGGGGTGACTATTCCATAATTGCTGACCCATGTAGTGAACACCTCATCACTTGGCCAACTGAAGCTGAGAAGTTCATCTTTTTGGATGCTGAACTCTTCCCAATCACCGTTAGCCTTCTCAACTTCTGCCTCCCATGATTCAAATAATGCCTTGGCTTTATTCAAAATATCTAAAGTCAGCACAAACCATCTAGTATTTGCCAATGTGACAATACTTTTTGTCCTGTTAGTCAGTGCTTCATTTAATTGCCTCAGCCATAGGGCTTCATTCTTTATGTTCCCACCTTCTTTGAACATATAGGGATACATATCATATCTATCCTTGGAAAATTCTCCTCTCAGAGTAGTGATCTTCTTCATGACCATGTTCCTTTTGGTGTCTAAATTGATCATCAATTTGAGACACTTATGAGTTCCTGTCAAGATAATATCAATTTTATTTTGCTCTTTTGAGAGGGAATAGAAAGATTTGACATGGGATGCCTTCCCTTTCCAGTTATTCACTATTAGCTCCCATTGCTTCTTTTCATCTTCATGCCGACTAATGATGCTTGCAATCTTTTTTCCCAGTGAGTAGAGGTTAGAAAGATCAACTTCACTGGCACACCTTTTGAGGTTTGAAAAGATCTGATCTAAACGTTTTTGTTTTACCAATTCCTTAGCCTCTTTGTATGCCTGGGAATCTTCAAGGTCTCTTTTACCCTCTTCCTCTAGACTTTTCCTTTCATTGATCAACTTGTTCTTCTTAGCTTCTAATTCTGCCCTCTTAGCATCAATGGCTTCCTGAGTAGTAGGAATTAGAGGTGCAAGGGATGGGGAATATGTTATAAATGGACTTGAAGAGGTGAGCTGATGAGGTTCCTGAGTAATTAGTCCTTGGGGCATAAGTTGGACCTTCTGTTTACCCTCCAACTCTGCTATTCTGTTGTCTTTCATCAAAGATTTAACCTTCTCTTCATTATAGGCTTTGAGCACAAACTCATATTTTTCATTTAGACTAACATAGGCTTCCTTTTCTCTTTCTAACACTTTCAAGCTTAAACTAGCTGCTTATACAACAAGGTTAGCCACTTCAGTTCTTGAGGTATCTGCAACCCTCTTCACAATTAGACTGCATGTGTCTTCACTCTCATCATCCTCTCTTATTTTTCTCTTGTCTTTCTTCTTCAGTGACGAGACAGCCAGAGCTGCATGATCCTCACTAAACTAGCCACCAATTGATGTCCCTGCAGTAGTCATAGGTTTCTCTTGTTTTCTCATAGCATCAAAGACTACTGCATCAGCCAAATCCCATTGTGGCAATATGAGAACTCCTTGCCTTTTGACCATCTGTCTACCCTCTTTAGGAGTAATTTTATCAAATTTTGATATCATTTATTGCTTAACTTCTTTCTCTATATCCTCTTTGGAAGAATTGGGTTGAGCTTCTATCATCTTTTGGCACTTATTATTGTACTCATTAATATGGCACCTCCATAGGAATTGAATGAAAGCCCTAGTTTTGATGAAACTATCATCACACAAGAATTCATCACTGGCTTGTTTGGTCATAGGATCTAATTCCTTTGCAGCAAATTCTACAATTGTGAGGTCAGATGCTATATGTCTAGGTGCCTCTAGCATCCCTTCTTGTAGTTCTTGAGTGGTAACAACCACTTCACCAACATTCCTCATTTTGACCAGTTGTTCAACAATGGTCTGGTCATCATACTACATGGGGGATTAGGAAGGAGAATACAATTCACTCCCCTATTCTTTTGTTTCAACTCTTTGCCTCTTGGGGGAGGGCACCTCTTGAGAATCAGTATCTATTGACCTCTTTCCCTTATGCTGAGGGGACTTGTCAACTTTGGGAGCAACAGTGGTATATCCTCTTCTCTTGTACACTACATAGTTCCCTGGTGGAACTATTCTACTCTATGGAAATTTATTCAAAATAGAAAGAGCCTTTTCTGGATCACTCTCAACTTCTCTCTTCTTCTTCTCATTTAGAGTTTGTATTATTCCCTCAAAAATATTTATCAGGGAATCAATTTTGTAAGACCATGGGAAAAAATCCTTTAAAGGATCATAAGTCTTATCAAAATTATGAACGAAGTCCAAAGACTTCTTGTATGCCATCCATTTTTATTTTTTGATTTCTTGAACATCTAGGTCAAAAATGTTCCTAATGATATCCTTTGGGTAATTGAATTGATCCTTCAATATTATGCAATTAGTCCTTTTCCTAAACATACCCATGATGAAATCCTCATTATCTGCACATCTAGACACTGAGGTGGCTAAGTGATAGGGCTCGAAATATTTATCAAACTATGTCCACCCACCTTTGGTTATTATAAAATGATGGGCTCTAGTGAGGGTAGGAAAGATACTTCCTTTCATCTTTCCGGTTAAAGCTTCTTCTTGTAACCCACCTAATTGTCTTATAATCTCTGCCAGTGCGATCTTGAGTGGTACTCTGTAAGGTAACACATAAGGGTTACCTCTGAAACCATAAACCCTAATTACTATGGAAAAAGGGTACAAGATTAAATCTCCCCAATTGAGCACAATTTTTAACTCTGGGGCATATTCCATAGGTCTTAAAAGCATCATCATCTCATTATGAACCCTAGCATTCTGATTACTCAGCCGTGACTTGAGTCTGGTTGAAATTTTTTTGTCAAAGTACACATAGCTAGCATTCTTCTTGTCCCATGATAAATCAACACTCCACATGTAGACAGGCAATTCTGTACCATCTTGGAATTTCTCCAATTCCATTTCTTCTTCAAAGAAATCAGCACTGTTGAATAAGAGCATATGCATCATGAGGGAATACCAACCCATTGGTTTCTGGATATTGCCATCTTGGATCCCTGACAAGCCATCATGCATTTCCTGAGCAATATAAGATGCATAGTCAAACACTACAGAAAAGTGGGGATGCAGAAT
This sequence comes from Thuja plicata, assembly GCA_018584345.1. Taxonomy (NCBI): domain Eukaryota; kingdom Viridiplantae; phylum Streptophyta; class Pinopsida; order Cupressales; family Cupressaceae; genus Thuja; species Thuja plicata. The sequence continues at coordinate 262,515 of MU224680.1, read as the reverse complement.
ATGATGTTGATGGTTGTTCATATTATCCTGAATTGCCTCATTTTGATATGAAACATGCTTTATACAGAGCACTGCACATTATACAGAGCACTGCACATTTTTTTCTCCTTTCCATTTAAAAGATCCAATTTGAAGGGTTCCGGGGTTCTAGGCCCTATCACTACCAAGTCTCCTATTTTGTTGGCATACCCCTTCACTACTTCACCCCTATAATGGTCTCTTTGGTTATTGTATATTTTGTTGAAATAATCAAGATCAATATCATCCATATTCTAGTAGGTGTCAATCAACTTGAAAATCCTTCTAATTTCATCTACTGATACAGTCAATATTATATCTCCCTAGGTGTCCCTAACAACCCTAGTCACCTTATCATAAGTGTTCGTGATTAAGATGAATAAATAAATATCCATGAACACAATGGGAGCTATCAATTTTCCCACATCTAATTCCCAAATATTATAGTCTAGGGTAGAGGCATTTCTTCGACTATAGGCCATTCTGAATAGGGTGAGGCCATCAAAACTGGTCTTAGCATCCTTTTCCCATCTACCAGAATCATACAATCCTTCTCCGATCTTAAAATGAGGATGCAATGGGACTATCTTTTTAGCTTGTGTGGCATCCCCTGAGGACAGTGGTAATTTCTACAATAAATCTTCCCTAACATTTCTGTTCTGGTAATCAACCTCTCTAGAGATTTTGATTCTAGGGGCCATTCTAAGGGTTTTCTATCAACACTGGAATTAGGTTTTCAAACAAAAGCTCTGATACCTTTCTAAACTACAAATTCTATCTCAATTAGAATGCTAGTGAATCAGTAAGCTTACCCATTCAACACAAAAGTCGCGTGAAGCTGGTTTTCTTCGCAATTCTGTGTTTGCTCAAATTATTTTGGTGAATTATTGAGGCTGCAGTTGGCTTAATCAATTTTACTACCTCAGTCAAATTAGTCTTTTGAATTAAATTCGATTGGAGATGTCACACATTCTGCAATTAATCTACAAGCTTCAATTTTGTGGCTTAACGGCTCTCTGCAACTTGTTTCATCAACTTTGAATTTGAACCGTCGATTCTGGACATCACTCTTCACATCTGATGGCTATCTTATTTTCCTGAAAACAACTGTCAACTGAGGACACGTGTCACCACCGCTTAATCTCTTATTTGTTAGTGTCGAGAAACTTCTCTTTAAGAGATTAAGCAAGCCGTCAGATATGGAACAACTTAACTACAGTTTAAACTCTCATCAACTTTGAATTCCTGGGCCCACCAACTTCCAGATGTCATCACCGCTTAATCTCTTACTCATTAGATGTCAAGAATCTTGAGTATAGGCGATTAAGCCAACCGTCAGATCTTTTCGGGCTTTAACACCTATGAACTCATCTATGAATGGACCCACATTCTTCCTTGGATAGGTGTCACCTTCGCTTAATCGCTTACCCGTTAGATTCTGTGCACTTCTCTTTTAAGTGATTAGGCGGGCCATTTGATCTTTTCAAACTTGTGCACTAGTTAACAGAACACCTTTACGACTGGTCACCCCCACCAAGGACACGCATCATTTCTACTTAATCGCTTAACCACTAGTTGTCATGCATCTTTCTTTTAAGTGATTAAGCACATCATCCGTTCTTTTCATAGTTTCTCACCTTTTAACTGAGGACTCTCTCAAAATGCTCGGCCCCACCAAGGACATGTGTCACTCCTTCTTAATCACTTAACCGCTAGATGTCGTGCATCTTGCTTTTAAGCGATTAAGCATGCCCTCTAATTTTTTCTGACTTGCTCGATACATAGGGTGATGACGTAAAAGGGGCTTTACATAGCGGGACTTAGGAATTATTAAAATGGTTAGGATGATACAATCTTTTGGCAAAAAGTAACCCATTTAGTATAGACACATTACTTAACATGACTTAAGTGACCGAAAAAGTAACACGAAAATAGAACCGGCCAGGGCATTAAGGGTTTTTTTTAGTCATTTTTAAACATTTTCAATTAGGTTAAGGGTTTGAGGAACTTTGTAGAGGCGTAAGGACACTCTGAAACTTGATTTCAAAGCCCTAGACATTATTAATGACAAGAGACCCTAAGAAAATTATAGGGCACTACTTAAGTAGGAAATAAAACCAACAGTGGCTCTCTCTGAGGATGTTTAAACACTAGGTTACAACAAGAACCGCAGATCTCTGGGGAAGCAGACCACAAAACAAACCAACCAAAAACTAGAAACAAACACATGATAAAAGGGAAACACACCTGTACAAACTACAAATTACTGTGCATGGAGAAAATCTCAATTAAAGAATTTTTTCAGGAATTGTCCATGCACTAGCAATTCCCGTTCTTCATCATCCAAACTCTTGAGGAAATAGGAATCTTTTACAAAAATCCGAGAAACAACAAAAGGTCCAATCCATAGTGATTCAAATTTCTTGTTATTTCCCTTCTCTTGAGCCCTGACATTCCATTGCAACACAAAATCACGAGGCAGAAACTTTCTCTCATCTTCCCTTTTGTCAAAAAGGTATTTCATTCTTTGCTGTAGTTTGATATTTTATGTCTGGCTTTCTCTCCTTATCTCATCCAACTCCACCAACTGAACCATCCTTTCTTCCATAGGTTCAGAGATTTCTATTCCTTCATCTTGGATAAACTTGTAAATTGGGACCAAATTGTTAATAGGCATTCTTGACTGAACACCATAAACCAATTCAACAGGAGACTCTTTAGTGGCTTTCTTGACAGTAATCCTATCAGCCCAAAGGCCAAGTTTCAATTTAATATGCCAAGCTCTCTTATTTCTCTCCAAGGTCTTTTTAAGATTTGCAAAATACTCTTATTACTAGATTCTTCTTGACCATTAGCTTGAGGATGGTATGGGGATGAATCAGACATGACAATTCCCATATTAGAGCAAAAGTTAGTGAATTCTTTAGACCTAAAACACATGGCATTGTCCATTACCAGTTTAATGGGGACACCAAACCTTGTAATTATGTTATCCATCAAAAAATTAATCACCATAGTACTTGTTGCCTTTTTGGTTGGGATTGCTTCTACCCACTTTGTGAAATAATCAGTTGCTAGCAAAATCTAGCCATGGCCTCCACTTGATTTTTCATTAAATTCTCCTATAAAATCCATTCCCCACATAGAAAATGGAACCTCTTCCACTACTGAGTTTAATAACAATGCCCTTGAATACTTCATCTTGCTTGAAAATCTCTGGCATGGCTCACATTTCCTGACAAAAGTGTGAGCATCTTGGAAAACACAAGGCCAATAATATCCAGCCCTTAGAATTTTGTGGGCTGTTGTTCTAGAAGAATAATGTCCACATATTCTAGAATGCATTTCTTTCAGTAGGTTTTTTGACTGACCTTTGTCAAGGCACAACAATAAGATCCCATCTCTGTTTTTCCAAAATAAATCACCCTGCAAAAAAACATACTTTTGTGATTGCAATTTCAAACTCCTCCTTTGGTTATCACTCAAGTTGTCTAGATATTTAGCATTTTTTAGGAAATAAACAATATTGGAATACCAGGGTTGCATCTCAATACTTGTCAAGCAGTTATCTTTTGCCCCAACACTGTTTATTTGGGCCAAATCCAAATTTTCTTCTGTCATCAACTTAGCCAACCCTAATCCCCTCACTAACTTGGTGATATGGATTTCTATATCAAATTCTTGGACTTTATTTATCCATTTACATCTTTTTCCTGTCACTTCATTTTGAACAAAAATATCTTGGACAACAGCATGAGGGACATATGCTTTTACTTTTGTACACACCAAATAAGGTCTGAAAGCCTTGATCTCCTTTACCAGAGCATAAGCTTGTTTTTCCATCATCTAATAATTTAATTCAGTTGATTGCAATGACTTACTAAAAAATGCAATGGGGTGCTCAAATCCCTCATCATCCTTCTGCAATAAGACTGCTGCAATAGTATGAAATGATGCAAAAGTAAACAAGGAAAATGGCTTGGTGTAATCTGGGGATACAAGGACTGGTGCTTCTTGAATACTCTATTTTATTCTTTCAAAGGCTAAATGTGCTTCTTGGCCCGATTCAAACTTCACATTTTTCGTTAGCAATTTGACAATAGGCTTAACTAGTTCTGCAAAATTGACAATAAATCTCCTAACAAAGCTGATCTGCCCTAGAAATGATTGTGTACTTTTCAAGTTCTTGGGAGCAAGTACCTTTTGGATGGCTTCAACCCTTTCAGGATCTATCCTTACACCTTCTTTTGACACTATGTGTCCCAAAAGCTTCCCTTCAGTAACAACAAAGTGACACTTTTTAGGGTTCAGAGACACCCCATATTCTAGTGCTTTTATCATGACCTTTTCC
>MU224680.1:204218-258096 GCA_018584345.1 Thuja plicata | reverse complement strand
CATATTCTAGTGCTTTTATCATGACCTTTTCCAAATGATTGCAATGATCCTCAACTCTTTTTGAGAAAGCTGTTAAATCATCTTGGTAAACCACCATCAAAACATCTATGAGGTCTTTGAAGGCTACCTCCATAGCTCTTTGAAAAGTAGCGCCATCATTTTTTAGCCCAAATAGCATACGAGCATATACATAGGTGCCCCAAGGGGTAGTAAATGTTGTTTTGAATTTCTTAGACTCTTTAACCAACACCTGATTGTATCCTGAAAATCCATCCATCATGGATAATAAGTCACATCCATTGACTTTATGCAACATAGCCTCCATATTAGGTAGTCCATAACTATCTTTCAATGAGGCTACATTTAGGTTTCTGAAATCAACACACAATCTTATTTCCCCATTCTTCTTTCTTACAGGGACTAAGTTAGAAACCCAAGATGAATGTCTAATTGGCTTGATTATGCCCGCATCCCTCAACTTCATCAGTTCTGTCTACATTTTGGTGGCTAGTAATGGATTGATTGGCCTTTGCTTTTGTCTGAATGGTTTAGTGCCTTCTTTTAAAGGGACATCATGTTGGAATAAATCTTCTTTGTAGGATTTCAAATCATCATAGGACTAGGAAAAAACATGTTTGTACCTTTTCAACAACTTTATTAAATTCTGTCTCACATTACTATCCAATTTCTTGCCAATGTAGACTAATTGGGGAGATGTTTCAGATCCTAAATTGAATTCCTTTAAGTTTTCCATTCTAACATTGGACTTCTGAGTCATATAGTTGTCATTTATGCTGAACATGCCCTCTAATTCAACTAACCCCTTGGGAATGTGATTAGTATTCAATTGGATGACTTCCTAATCAAAAATATATTCCTTATTGTCCATAGTTGACACTAGAGATTCACAATCAATCTTTTGACCATCATATTGGCCCATACATTGAATAAACTTGAGGATATCATCATCATCCTCAAAAACTTGCCAATTATGAATATTGTCAGGAACTGCTGGCCTACTTTTTTTTTCAACTACAGATATGCCAGTAAGAGTAGCATCATTATTTTTTAGAGCAACACTTGCCAAGAAATCTGCCATTATATTGTTTGATCTTTCAACCCATAATATATTGAAAGCATAAAACAATTCTATCCTATCCCAGACAACATATTTATACAACTTTAATCTTCCATCTTTAGCAGCATAATGTCCCCTAATCTGAGATATAATTAACTAGGAATCTCCATGAAATTTTAAACATTTAATACCATGCTTGATGGCAATATCCATTCCCAAGATTAAAGCCTCATATTCGGCAGTATTGTTTGTGCATTGAAAATTTAACATAAATGAATATTTGAAAGTGATACCTAATGGGGATATCAACAAGACTCCTGCTCCAGATCCTTCTTCTGAACATCCTCCATCAAAGTACATTTTCCAGAGTCCATTTTTTTGCAACAACAATTCATCCACAATTGGGTCAGTATTTTTTAACTATGGCTTAACTTCTTCAACCATAAAATTTTCCATATCAACATTCACACAACAATTTAATTGATCAAGAAAGACCACCTCAACCATAATAGATGACCGGGGTTCTCTGTACAATTTGACCTCATTCCCATTCACAGGGATAGTTGCATAGGATAAACCCAACTGCATATTTCTTCCTACTGCTGCTGCCCATTGCCTTGATAGAAGCATTCCATAATATGGTTTAGTATCCACTACCACTATGTCCATTCTATAAGTTGCTTCAGGGAAGGCAACAATTTTCACCTTAATATCCTTCAGTGTCCCTATCATAGGAACTTCCCTATTATCCATGGCATAGCAGCTTCCAGCAGGTGTAGTAACCTGGAGGCCTAATTCTTTCATCACATGATAGGACATTACATTTGCAACTGCTCCAGAATTGATCATGCAATTTTTTACGAGAAAATGATTTACCATTAAGGTGACATAGAATGGATCCACAGACAATGGTTCTTGGGTTATTATATTTCCAATACAAATGTTAGAGAATTCCTTGCTTTTTCCTTTTCCTTTCACTAATGGACAATCTTCTTTAGCACTATTTATTGTCAAAGGTATCTCCTCATGATTAGGGATAGATACATCATCTATTCCTGTTAATAATCCCAAAGAAACTTCCTTATGCTCTTTTATTTTCAACATTTCCATAAGTGGGACTGAGACTTTCATTTGGGTCAAAGCATGTTTCATATCAAAATGAGGCAATTCAGGAGGTATATCACTGAATTTATTCATTTTCTTGAGTTTCTCACTCGATATCATTTCCTCCTTTGACATCCCTTCCCTGATCTGATCCTGAGAAAATCCTTCCTGCTTGCAACATTCATCTTGGTCATCTTTCTTAGGATGGAAACCCTCACTTACTTGAGGTGAGTCTTTCTTAACATAAACAGGGGTAGACTTGCCTTGAGCTGGTTGTACTATCCTATTTCTTAAGTTGTAGGCATTTTTGGCTTGATTAATTGCCGCAACAGTTAAAGACCTTTTCTCTTCATCAATAGGAGTCCTAAAATGAGATTGTGAACTATCATCACCAACAGTGTTTATAGTTTCTTGTGAAACATATTCATCTTGATCATTTTGATATATTGAACTTTGTAACTATTTTGTAAAACAATAATTATCCTCTGAATATGAATCATCAGAGGATGAGGCAATATCAGGGAGCCATGGATAAGGTTTCTTTACTGTGAACATATTGATAGCAGGGCCTTCCTACTTTCCTTATTCTATTTGGTCAAACAAAGCCTGAGCTACTACACATTGATAGGGAGAGTGGCATATTACAAGCATCACACCAGGAAGTATTCTCAACATAGTTGGCACTATTTCTCTTCAGGAGATCTGGAGTTTCTTTTTCTTTTGGGTTGTCTTGTCCCTTAGGGACAGGTTTTCCATTATTCCAATTGGTCTTGTATGGATAATCTCTCAGGTTGGACTGTCTGTCAAATCTTTGGTTAGTATAATTATTATCTTGGTACCCTCCTCTATCATTGTTATCCATCTTGGAAACAAGGTCTTTCACTGCACTTACCAATTTATCCACTGTATCACCTTCTTTGAAATTTTTACTGAATGATCCCTTTTCTTTCCAAAGTTTATTGTCTTCTCTCTTCCCCAATTTCCCTGATGCTCTTCTATTACTTTCAATGTCAATAGCCATCTTGTAAGCATACCTTAAAGTGGTTAGGTTTTTATCTCTAAGAAGATAAGACATTTTTCCATTAGTAGCATTTATGTAAGCGGTAAGGCATACCTCCTCATCTAACCTCAGAACTTGGAACAATTTGTTCATGGCCTTTTGAAACCTATTGTTAAAATCAACCATATTTTCATTTGGGAACTTTTTGATGTTCTTAAACTCATTTAACATATATCCAAAATTAACATGCTCCCTATACTATTCCCTAAAGGATTTTACAAATTCATCCCAAGAGGCAATACTGTCATTAGGTAAGTTTCTGAACCAATCCCTAGCATCTTCAATTAAAGATTGAACAAATATTTTCATGATGACATCCTCATCTTCAATTTCAAAGTCAGTCATCTTATCACCAAAAGATTTTAAATGCTCCTCACAAGTAACAACATTATTTCCTGTGAACTTAGGGATTCTATCTCTTACCTCATTGGGGATCACATTAGGGTGACCAGGGATGCCTTTAAAGAAGAGAGCTTTGTATCTGTTCATGTGGACAGGCCTTTTTTGAAAATTCCCCAGCTCGTTATCACCATTTGGTCTAGCAATTCCTCCTTGATGTTGAACAGGTGGAGGAACATTATGTTTGGGCTTGGCAGTTTGAAAACCTGAGTGAGGACCCTTGATTTGAGCAGCTACATTAGGACCAGAACTCTAAATATTTTGGTTGTTTCCACATTGTTGGACCTTTGGAGAACCACCTTGATTGTTCACATTTAAATCAGTAGACGAGTTCAATCATTGTACTCCTTTATTGACATGCATTGAACTACTCACAGTTGTATTATTGGTAGCATGAAGTAAGGCTATCTTCATCTTCATATCAGCTATGGCAGCCTCCAATTCCAACTTTTCTAGTTGTTTTTCCAAGTCATCTTTAGCCTTCCTGGCTTGTTCAATATCCAAATCAATTTGGGGTATTCCTTTAGGATTAGAAACTTTCTGCACAGGCTCATTTATGCTGTTACCCATAACTTTTTGCTTACCTTTGTCAGGGGCATCTTTAGGTGTTTCTTTGAGTTTCACATTTTTCTCCTTCTCATATGGGAAAAGATGCCTAATTACAGGTCCTTCCTTCTCAAATTCATCCTTGTCAGGGTTTGAGATTTTATTTCTCTCATCATTGAGGGTACCAAACAATTTTGGATCCAGATTTTTGACTTCTTGATTCAGGCTTTTAGTCTTAAGGTCATTCCTTCTAGTCTCAGCTAAGAGTTCTTCTCTTTCCAATAATAAATCATATATCCTTTGCTCACATTTTTCCTTTTCTTCAGCTATTTCCTTTTCTCATTCCTTCTTTTTTCTTTTCAAAGCCACAACCTCATCTTGCAATCTATTAGAATCATATGATGTTGTTTCAGCAGCAGAGGTCTCTTCTAGTGGAGAAAGATTTTCTTCCGCCGGAAAGAACCCTATGTTAGTATTTTCTCCATCTCTAAAGGGATCAAAATTGGTATTAGCTCTATAAGCATTGACTGGTCCCACATGTTCTGCATCTTTAGATGAAGATGACTTCCTTTCTAGAATGGGAATATCCATTTTTCCTTTGGAGACATGTTGGGAATCATGTTTAGATGCCTCTCTTTTGGACCATTGTTTCTTTTGAGGTGTATGGAGCTCTTGTCCAAGATCCTTTTCAGGATTCAATTTGGAATACGACCTGGTATTTCTGTCTGCTCATCTTATAGAACAAACAAATATTTCACTATGCAATACTGGACTACGCAGAAGTTAGAGTCGCCACCTCTTTTCAGAGGATTAATATATATAAAGATCAAACACTTTGTCCTATCTCAGATATTGCCTTATAGTGAATAAGCAACAAGAAATTTTTTGCAGATATATTAAGTCTGATCATTCTTCACCTGGTAACTTGAAGAAAATGATCTTTCATTGCCTGTAACTACAAATCTTTTCCAGTTAGCGGATTTCCTCTTGAAAATAGAAAGGGATCATATCAGATATTTTAGAATTATCAACTATTCCAACTGAGACAAAATTTGTATCATCTTCAGAATCAGGACCTTCAAACAATGTGCCACAGTAGATAAGCATAATAAACTCACTCTAATGATTATAAGGAAGAACAAACTAATTCTTAATATTGTAAGGACAAATGCTTTCATGATTATGACTCTGAGAACATTACAAGATTCCCCAGTAGAGTTGCCAATTTGTTAGTGCGAATCGGATGGGCAAACTCAACTAAAATTTGATTTAACTTTAAAAAATATCACCAGGGATTTTGATTTCTTCAACAAGATTTTTGCATCTTAGTCCCTAGTAGAGTCGCCAATTTGTTAACTCTTTTTCTTACAGAATTGATTATAATGACAATAAATGCCAGACTCTCTTATACCCAAGTTAGATTCTCACAAGGAAAAGGGCTAATTAACAAGGATAGAAAATCCTTCTACACTTAGGGCTCCACACACCTAGGCGGGTACACCTTGATAGATTATCAGCTTTCAGCAGTTTTAATAGTGGATTAAGGATGAAAGATCCTTCTTCTTTTTATGCCATTTAGGCCTAGGAAGGCTAACCTATTGATTCACTCTCCAAGGAATCACAAAGATGAATTGTACTAAATAAAATTAACTAGACTTATACTTGAAATAACATGAGTATAAAGATTGATTGACTTTGAATTTGACGATAACAACCACATGCCAGCATTTATGACCAGTGCCTAATCATAGGCGATAGAGTCAAAATAGAGCATACTTATACTGAAAATAATCAATGGAAATACAAATAAACCCCAGATATAATTCCTTACAAACTATCCTCTCATCCTCACACCCTTGTATCAAATCTCTACATAAACCATAATCCTCTACAATCATCTACAAGATTTAAAACTTTCCTTGAAATCAACTTATAGACAAGAACATGACTACCTTATAACCAGTATATTCAAAGTGCCTTACAAATTTAACACACAAGAATTAATAATAAATGCAAGAAGAAATCATAGATATCAAAATGGAGATTCCATTGTATTTTATTAATATAGATTTGAATACCAGTACATTCACAAAGACTCAGAACCAATAGTCAGACACAATTTAGTAATCTGCCTTGTAGTCTTATTTTTACCATCCTTATTACAATATTACAACTTGATACTTATAGGCAGCCATAGTCATCTGGAATCCTTTTGGAAAATAAGGATGCAAAAAGCTATGGATGAATGGACTAGATGCCAAAATACAATTTCAAGAAGAGACAAAACTTCAGATGGAAGGGAATAACAGATTTTGCCATGAGCCATGTAATATTTAGTCTTGTGACCGCTTGAATACTTGAAGTTTCTCTGAGGTAGTTGGGTATTTTTCATCTAGATATTGTTCTCTTGTATGTGAAGAGGCCCTAATATCTGATTTTATCCATTCACTCAACCTCCTTGGTGTTAGCTATCCCCTTCATATTTATCATCTCATGTTACCGGGGTGACTATTCCATAATTGCTGACCCATGTAGTGAACACCTCATCACTTGGCCAACTGAAGCTAAGAACTTCATATTTTCAGCTGCTGAACTCTTCCCAATCACCGTTAGCTTTCTCAACTTCTGCCTCCCATGATTCAAAGAATTCCTTGGCTTTATTCAAAATATCTATAGTCATCACAAACCATGCAGTATTTGCCAATGTGACAATACTTTTTGTCCTGCTAGTCAGTGCTTCATTTAATTGCCTCATCCATAGGGCTTCATTCTTTATGTTCCCATATTCTTTGAACATATAGGGATACATATCATATATATCCTTGGAAAATTCTCCTCTCAGAGTAGTGATCTTTGTCATGACCATGTTCCTTTTGGTGTCTAAATTGACCATCAATTTGAGACACTTATGAGTGCATGTCAGGATAATATCAATGTTATTTTGCTCTTTTGAGAGGGAATAGAAATATTTGACATGGGATGCCTTCCATTTCTAGTTATTCACTATCAGCTCCCATTTCTTCTTTTCATCTTCATGCCGGCTAATGATGCTTGCAATCTTTTTTCCCAGTGAGTAGAGGTTAGAAAGATTAACTTCACTGGCACACCTTTTGAGGTTTGAAAAGATTTGATCTGAATGTTTTTGTTTTACCAATTCCTCAGCCTCTTTGTATGCCTGGGAATCTTCAAGGTCTCTTTTACCCTCTTCCTCTAGCCTTTTCCTTTCATTGATCAGCCTATTCTTCTCAGCTTCTAATTCTGCCCTCTTAGCATCAATGACTTCCTGAGTAGTATGACTTAGAGGTACAGGGGATGGGGGATATGTTATAAATGGACTTAAAGAGGAGGGCTGATGAGGTTCCTGAGTAATTAGTCCTTGGGGCATAATTTGGACCTTCTGTTTACCCTCCAACTCTACTATTCTGTTGTCTTTCATCAAATATTTAACCTTCTCTTCATTATAGGCTTTGAGCACAAACTCATATTTTTCATTTAGACCAACATAGGCTTCCTTTTCTCTTTCTGACACTTTCAAGCTTAAATTGGCTTCTTGTACAACAAGGTTAGCCACTTCACTTCCTGAGGTATCTGCAACCCTCTTCACAATTAGACATCCTGTGTCTTCAGTCTCATCATCCTCTCTTATTCTTCTCTTGTCTTTCTTCTTCAGTGACCAGATGGCCAGAGCTGCATGATCCTCACTAAACTGGGCACCAATTGATGTCCCAACAATAGTCATAGGTTTGGCTTGTTTTCTCATAGCATCAAAGACTACTGCATCAGCCAAATCCCATTGTGGAAATATGAGAACTCCTTGCCTTTTGACCATCTGTCTGCTCTCTTCAGGAGTAATTTTATCAAATTTTGATATCATTTCTTTCTTAACTTCTTTCTCTATATCCTCTTTGTTAGAATTGGGTTGAGCTTCTATCATATTCTGGCACTATTTATTGTACTCATTAATATGGCACCTCCATAGGAATTGAATGAAAGCCCTAGTTTTGATGAAACTATCATCAGACAAGAATTCATCACTGGCTTGTTTGGTCACAGGATCTAATTCCTTTCTAGCAAATTCTGCAACTATGAGGTCAGATGCTGTATTCCTAGGTGCCTCTGGCATCCCTTCTTGTATTTCTTGAGTGGTAACAACCACTTCACCAACATTCCTCATTTTGACCAGTTGTTCAGTAATGGTCTGGTCATCATACTACATGGGGGATTCAGAAGGAGAATACAATTCACTCCCTTGTTCTTTTGTTTCAAATCTTTGCCTCTTGGGAGAGGGAACCTTTTGAGCATCAGTATCTATCAGCCTCTTTTTGTCATGCTAAGGGGACTTGTCAACTTTGGGAGCAAGAGTGTTATATCCTCTTCTCTTGTACACTACATAGTTCCCTGGTGGAACTATTCTGCTCGATGGAAATTTATTCAAAATAGCAAGAGCCTTTTCTAGATCACTCTCACCTGCTCTCTTCCTCTTCTCATTTAGATTTTGTATTATTCCCTCAAAAAGATTCATCAAGGAATCAATTTTGTAAGACCATGGGAAAAAATCCTTTAAAGGATCATAAATCTTATCAAAATTTTGAACGAAGTCCAAAGACTTCTTGTATGCCATCCATTTTTCTTTTCTGATTTCTTGAAAATCTAGGTAAAAAATGTTCCTGATGATATCCTCTAAGTAATTGAATTGATGCTTCAATATTATGCAATTAGTTCTTTTCCTAAACATACCCATGATGAAATCCTCATTATCTGCACATCTAGACATTGAGGTGGCTAAGTGATAGGGCTCAAAATATTTATCAAACTGTGTCCACCCACCTTTGGTTATTATAAAATGATGGGCTCTAGTGAGGGTAGGAAAGATGCTTCCTTTCATCTTTCCGGTTAAAGCTTCTTCTTGTAACCCACCTAATTGTCTTATAATCTATGCCAGTCTGATCTTGAGTGGGACTCTGTAAGGTAACACATAAGGGGTACCTCTGAAACCATAAACCCTAATTACTGTGGAAAAAGGGTACAAGATTAAATCTCCCCAATTGTGCACAATTTTTAACTCTGGGGCATATTCCATAGGTCTTAAAAGCATCATCATCTCACTATGACCCCTAGAATTTTGATTACTCAGCTGTGACTTGAGTTTGGTTGCAAAAACTTTGTCAAAGTACACATAGCTAGAATTCTTCCTGTCCCATGATAAATCAGCACTTCACATCTAGACAGGCAATTCTTTACCATCTTGGAATTTCTCCAATTCCATTTCTTCTTCAAAGAAATTAGCACTGTTGAATAAGAGAATATGCATCATGAGGGAATACCAACCCATTGGTTTCTGTATATTTCCATCTTGGATCCCTGACAAGCCATCATGCATTTCCTGAGCAATATAAGATGCATAGTCAAACACTACTGACAAGTGGGGATGCAGAATCTGAAAAACCATCAACATTATATGGACAGGCATTGCCCCCTCTTCATCTATCCCCAAAAAATTACACAGAGCACTATACATTTTTCTGGCCTTGCCATTTAAAAGATCCAATTTGAAGGGTTCCAGGGTTCTAGGCCCTATCACTACCAAGTCTCCTATTTTGTTGGCATACCCCTTCACTACTTCACCCCTGTAATAGTCTCTTAGGTTATTGTATATTTCTTTGAAATACTCAAGATCAATATCATCCATATTCTGGGAGGTGTTAGTCAGCTTGAAAATCCTTTTGATTTCATCTGCTAATACAGTCAATATTATATCTCCCCCGGTGTCCCTAACAACACTAGTCACCTTATCATAAGTGTTCGCGATCAAGTTGAATAAATTACTATCCATGAACACACTGGGAGCTATCAATTTTCCCACATCTAATTCCCAAATATTACAGTCTGGGGTAGAGTCATTTCTTTGACTATAGGCCGTTCTAAATAGGGTGAGGCCATCAAAACTGGTCTTAGCATCCTTTGCCCATCTACCAGAATCATACAATCCTTCTCCGATCTTAAAATAAGGATGCAATGGGACTATGTTTTTAGCTTGTGTGGCATCCCCTGAGGACAGTGGTAATTGTTGCAATAAATCTTCCCTGCCATTTCTCTTCTAGTAATCAACCTCTCCGGAGATTTTGATTCTAGGGGCCATTCTTAGGGTTTTCTATCAACACTGGAATCAAGTTTTGAAACAAAAGCTCTGAGACATTTTTGAACTACAAATTCTATCTCAATTGGAATGCTAGTGAATCAGTAAGCTTACCCGTTCAGCACAAAAGTCGCGTGAAGCTGGTTTTCTTCGCAATTCCATCTTTGCTGAAATTGTTTTGGTGAATTATTGAGGTTGTAGTTGGCTTAATCAATTTTATGGACTCAATCAAATTAGTCTTTTGAATTGAATTGAATTGGAGATGTCACACAGTCTACAATTAATCTACAAGCTTCAATTTCGTGGCTTAATGACTATCTGCAACTTGTTTCAACAACTTTGAATTTGAACCGTCAATTCTAGACATTAATCTTCGCATCTGAAGACTATCTTATTTTCCTGGAAACAAATGTCGACTGAGGACATGTGTCACACTGAGGACATGTGTCACCACCACTTAATCACTTATTCATTAGATTTCAAGAAAATTCTCTTTAAGCGATTAAGCAAGCCGTCAGATATGGAACAACTTAATTGTAGTTTAAACTCTCATCAGCTTTGAATGCCTGGGCCCACCAACTACCATATGTCATCACCGCTTAATCGCTTACTCATTAGATGTTGAGCATCTTGAGTATAAGTGATTAAGCTGACCATAAGATGTTTCCAGGCTTTAACACCTATTAACTCGTCTGGGAATGGACCCACTTTCTTCCTTGGATAGGTGTCACCTTTTCTTAATCGCTTACCCATTAGATTCCATGCACTTCTCTTTTAAGCGATTAAGCGGGCCATTCAATCTTTTCAAACTTGTGCACTAGTTAATAGAACACCTTTACGATTGCTCAGCCCCACCAAGGACACACGTCATTTTCACTTAATTGCTTAACTGCTAGATGTCGTGCATCTTTCTTGTAAGAAATTAAGCACACTGTCCAATCTTTTCATAGTTGCTCACCTTTTAACTGAGGACTCTCTCAACATGCTCGGCCCCACCAAGGACACGCGTTGCTCCCGCTTAATCGCTTAACCACTAGATGTTGTGCATCTTGCTTTTAAGAGATTAAGCACGCCGTCCGATTTTTTTTGAATTGCTCAATACATAGGGTGATGATGTAAAAGGGGCTTTACATAGTGGGACTTAGGAATTATTAAAATGGTTAGGATGATACAATATTTTGGCAAAAAGTAACCCATTCAGCATTGACACATGACTTAACATGACTTAAGTGACCGAAAAAGTAACACAAAAATAGAACCGGCCGAGGCATTAAGGGTTTTTTTTAGTCATTTTTAACCATTTTCAATTAGGTTAAGGGTTTGAGGAACTTTGCAGAGGCATAAGGACACTCTGAAACTTGATTTCAAAGCCCTAGACATTATTAATGACAAGAGACCCTAAGAAAATTATAGGGCACTACTTAAGTAGGAAATAGCACCAACACCTCACTTGGTGTCACAACCTCTTTTTGAGTTTCTTATCCTACATCCTACATCAAATCAAACCCATCATCTTAGGTATCCTTAGATGATGCACTGTTCTAGGATAACCCCCTTTATCATTTCAACCTCATCACCTTGAGAAAAAGATCGGTTCACATTGATAGAGAATCTCGTCTGTCAAAGACCATAAGTCTTTCCTAGGTAGACCAATCATCATCCACTTGATCCTGTATTAGGGAAGTAACCCTTAATATTTTTTGCGCCAAGCACATCCTTAGTATTTTAGGAAGCATCCTCATCATCATTGACGCATCATCTTAATCCTAGTCATAGCATCATTATCCTTATTTTTAGGAATATCCTTTCATTTTCATCTTTCATTTCACATACCTTTAGAGAATTCATTTCATGCCACCCATCACACACACCACTAAGAAGAGGAAATACATGAAACCTAATCCAACAACTAGCTCATTTTATCCAACAATTAATCACACAAACGCAATGGATTCATTTGATTTGTAACAAAACACACCTATCCAACACATTTGGGTAGACACAAATGAGATTCCAACTGTGAGTACTATAGAGACATTCATAAATCTTCCAAGATATGGTCACATGGTGAAAACTATGAGTGGACGCAACAATAGTCATGTACTCACAGATATTTAGCAATAAGGAATCTAATTCCCACATTGGCTTATACCAACAATTATCACATGACCTATGGAACTTTTAGGAGAAATTCCTCATGCCATCTGAAATGAAGTTGTCGACCCCCTTCAACAAGCTCTATAGGTGGGAACTATTGTCTCACTAATATTCCAACCTTCCATCCTATTATCCATCATGCACACTACACCTCAATATACGCCGGTCACAGTCTTGGGAGCCCCACCTCCTAATCCACCATCAGTAGTGCAAGCAATATCGCCCATCATTACGCAAGCACCTACACTTATCCAACCCATAGTTGCTCAACCTTCACAAGCATTCCCATCATTTTTCGCGCAATTCCCACCACCACCAATCAACACTCAGCAACCTAGCATTCCACCCCTCACCACTCAGCCCATTCAAATGGATTCTACCAGTTCGCAATATCAAAGCACACAAATCTCCATGCCTGTTCTACCCTTTTCTTCCACAGCATACCAACTGCAGAAAACAAAATTCACCTCTAGTATATCGCTCACAGGAGCCTATAACCAACCCCTATTCCTGCAACACAATCCTAATCCCACTTTCTACATGCCACCCAAATCACAACCCCAACCCATTCCATAGCTTCCCATGCAAGCACAAGCCCAAGTCAATCCCAATCCGCCACCACAAACATCATAGGTTGGATAAATGCATCAAGGGACTTCTTGTTCTACATGGAATTACTCACAAGGTGCCCTGCAGGCCCTAGGAATTCCTACACCCTCACAGAGCACAAATTTTTTCACCTCCCAACCATAAAAAACATTCACCAACCCGTTTGCAGCCTCACAATCCTCTATCCAAACCAATCAGCAACAACCCCAGTAGAAAACCACTAATCCATTTGTATCCTAAGTACTACAACCACAATTCAATCCCTTCAATACAACGTAACCTCCTATCCTTCCTATTCAATAACAACCTCAGCAGAAAAAACCCCAACATGCACATCAGCAGACCACCAATCCATTTGCATCCTATGCACAACAACAAAAGTTCAATCCCTTTGCCGCCGCACAACCTCCTATCTAACCTTCCCAACAAAAACAACCACAACTGCAACAAAATAATCCCCTCATCGCCCAATTACTACAGTAGACTGCTAATCCTTTTGCAAGTGCACAACCCACCATCTAGCCCACTCTGCAACAGCAACCCAACTTTGCCAGTTACCTATCTATTCCATCTTCAGCTACATCACAAACTGTTCCACCACCACAACAACCCAGTAATCCCACCAACACCAATTTCTTCACTCCACCCACTGGGGGAATTCCACCACAAAAAACCTATCCCCTATACCTTAGCAATGCAACACCACCACCCTATGCAAGCACACAGTAGGCTCAGTCCACTTACCCAACACCAGTGAAAATACAAGCTTGCTTCTAGCAGTTGCAACAACAACATCAGGCCGTGCCACCTCCACCACTCAAATGCAGTTACCACCACAACAACACATCTATGTTGACCATCAACCTCCATATCAAAAACCACAATACCCTCTACAAAATCCTCCATATTCACCAGCTCCGC
The DNA here is from genome assembly GCA_018584345.1 of Thuja plicata. NCBI lineage: Eukaryota > Viridiplantae > Streptophyta > Pinopsida > Cupressales > Cupressaceae > Thuja > Thuja plicata. The sequence goes on along the minus strand of MU224680.1, from coordinate 244,086 downwards.
TAGACTCATACTTCACAAGCGGGATCAACATGATAGGGACTAACAATCCCCCACTAGTCAACCAAGAATGGGAAGAAATGAAGAATGGCGTTAAAGAGCTATGTACTGAGACTGAGACAAAGGAATTCAAGTTTGAGAAAGTATTTTCTTATCTATTCGATCGCTCCATCACGAGAATCCCCTTTCCTAAGCACTTTGAAACACCTAAATTTGACAAATATCAAGGAAAGGGAGATCCAGTTAGTCATATCAAGGAGTTCTATATGGCATGCCAAGAGGTGGCCTACAATGATAACTTCCTCATGTGACTATTCCCTAAGGGTTTGGAAGGAACCATTCTTGAGTGTTTCTACAAGATCCCCTATGGCATAGTGTCCACATTTGCAGAGCTATCTGAGAATTTTGTAGCACAATATGGGCACAACATTGAGAATGAACTCTCCCTTCTAGACTTATGTAACTCCAAATAGAAAGGTGGAGAGATTAGCAGCCTATCTTCAACACTGGAAAGGGCTTACCATGAGATTTTCATATCAACCTCTAGAGAAACATCTCACTACAATCTTCATTAACAATCTCCACCCCAAACTAGTCTACCACATGTGCATGAGCTACATACAGACGTATCAAGATATCAGAGGAAAGGGCATGGATCTTGAACAAGGTCTTGTAGAAGACAGTGCCATAAAGCACTATAAGGAACCACAACCTAATAGAAATAACAACGACCACTCACAATATTGGAAAAATAAAAAAAATGCCATCACAGATAGAGCCACATAAACTAAACATGTCCAGATCATTGTTGTAGGTCCTCCAACAATCACCCCAACATATCAACAACAAAACTACCAGTAGAACATACTAGCACAGACCTACCAGCAAATGCAATATCAACAAGTGCCACCTCCCCAAACATATCATCAAGCGACACAATATCAAGGAGCACAACAAAAAAACATACACCCATAACAGGATGCACAAACCAACTATCAACACAAGTATCAGAATCCCCAAAACCAGACAAATGCAATATCAGTCCAACAAGGAAAGAACAAACTGCACATAGATCAGTATGCACCTAAATGCACATTCACTCCCTTAGGTGAACCTATTGATGTCATATTCCATAGAATGGAAAAAGAAAACCTGATTGTATACCCACCACTGACGCAATCCTTTGAGGACTCTACTCCTAAACTGTAATGGTAAAAGGACAATGAGTATTGTTATTATCATCATGTTAAGGGACACACTACTATCAAATTCATGAAATTGAAGCACCATATCCAATAACTCATTGATCGTAATGAAATCGAAGTAGATTCTACAACCAAGGCCTCACCCAACAGTGATATGAAAATATACCAAAATGTGCTCCCTAACCATGGTGACATCAAGGGACCTACCAACACAAACACTGCTCAAACATCCAATCAAGGTAAAGGCAAACAAGGAGACAATACCAGAAATAATGTTGTAGCCTATGTCAACTTTGGAATCTTAATTAGTTGCATATCCTAGGTCAAACCATCGGTAAATGTTATCCATGTCAAAGGCATTGATACTAACTGTGCAGTCACAAAGCGTTGAGGACACATAACTGTTATCGGTGATAGTATTGCCTCATCCTCTGGGGCACAATACAATTTGTTGGAACATCTAGGGAATATGCCCATCCAAATATCCATCCTAGATCTCCTTCGTACATCACCCATACATAAAGAAATCCTGAACAAAGCTCTCCAAGAGTCTCGTATACCCAACAATATAGACACCAGCCAGTTCCAAAACATGGTAAGCCACTTGTCTGCTCCATGTAAAATATCTTTCAAAACCTCAAAAATTCCATTCATTGAGCCTAATCACAATCTCCCCCTTGGCATTATTTTCATGATCAAAACCTTTTCCATGAAATGGGTCATGATTGATAATGGTTTATCCCTGAATCTTTGTACTTTGAAATTTTTAAGCAACTAGGATACTCTAAGGAAGATATACTGAGTGAAATCATCACTATCAAAGCATACGATAATCTATAATGCACCTTAGAAGGTACAATCTCATTTCCTATCCAATTGGGACCAACCATATAAGAAACAACATTCCATGTGGTCTATCTTGACCTCCCATACAACATTATCCTTGAATGCTCGTGGATCCACTCCATGCAGGCCATCCCTTCCACCTACCACCAGTGCATCAAGTTCCCCCATAATGGGATTGAGATCACCATCCATGCAGATCCCTAGCCCTTTGCATACTGCCATGCATTGGAAGCCTCCTATCCATATTCAAATCATTGTCCCAGAACTAACATTGGCACATCCTTTGCTAGTTCCTCCAACACCCTTCCTAATCCAAACACCATCATTTCACCCACTCTTTCCACCATTAAGATCAATCACCAAGGCTATGGAGAATACAACCTCACCGATGATTTTTTTGTCAGATCCCTACCAATAGATCCACATACACATTGGTGTCCATCTAGTTACATAAAGCAGAAGAAACCTGAGCCAAAACAACTGGGTTCTACTACCTTTGTTTCCCACGACATTCTAAATAGCTAGGAAATTGAACTTGATATCAACAACTAGATACAAAAAGATCCCACATCTCCTGATATTGGCCTCATTGATCACTTCAAAGGAAAATATCCCTCTACCCACAAAATGGTCACTAAAAAATGGAACTATCAAGGAGGCGGACTAGGCCCTAAAGAACAAGGCATGAGAGCTCCCATTAAGGCCTCTAAACTAAAAGGACACATTGTTCTGGGATTCGAACATGATACATCTGAATTTGGTCATAACATGACTGGGGGAACTAATGAAACTAGTCTAACTTATCACATCCCCCTGGGCAACATACACAAATTCAAAGACATCCTGGAAGAGAAAATAGTGAGAGCTTATGACAATATTGATGATGATATCTTCCTCGGTAATGCCATCCTTTGCCAATTATCCTTCAATCTCATAGAACTTCCCCTCATCCATCTAGAACTCATAAACTAGGACCAACCAAGCGTCATCCCTAAAGACGAGTTCAAAAGTGAGGCCACACTCTTAAGATTCATGGGACCAATAGATCAATAGCCAGACTGGGGGCAGTCCTCTACACATGTATACAACTTGGACCCTGAGGCATACTTTGGGGGAGAGGAGGTCTTCAGCCAAAAAAGTGAAAATCAAAAGAAAAAAGAACAAAATGGATCTCTTAGTGAAAATCCCTCTGGGGAACTATCTGATCAGAAAAAGATAAAAAAGGGCATATCTCCTGGTGAAAACCTTTCTAAGGAGCCAGGAGATGGGGATTCTCCTCTCCCTGTTATCCATCATTATAGGTCAGAGTAATCATCCATCATCATTGAAGAAACCAAACCTATCAATTTGGGTACAGAAGATCAGCCTCGGCTCACTCACATTGTAGCATCATTAATAGAGGAAGAAGAAATGGCCTTCAAAGATCTTCTTAGAGAATATCCCAACATCTTTGCATGGTCCTATTCTCACATGCCTAGGTTGGACCCAGACCTCATTGTGCATCACTTATCAATGGATCCAAACATCAATCTAGTCAAGAAAAAACTCCGCAAGATGTATCCTAAGGTAGCATTACTGGTCAAAATAGAAATGGATAAATTTTTACAAGCTAAGATCATTAGAGAAATCGATTTCTCAGACTATATTTATAACATGGTGCCAGTCTCCAAGCCTGACAACTCAATCAAAACTTACATAGACTTCCGTAATCTCAATAAATCATGTCCTAATAACAATTTTCCATTACCCAAAAATGACATGATCATGGACCTCACAGACAAACATGAGATGTTGTCTCTCAAGGACATATTTTTAGGATACAATTAGATCCACATTGCAGAAGAAGATCAACACAAGACAACATTCACAACCCCATGGGGAACCTTCTATTATAACATGATGCCACTTGGGCTAAAGAATTCTAGAGCTACATATCAGAGGGCCATGACTGTTATCTTCCATGACATGGTTCATAAGATCATTAAAGATTATGTGGATGACATATTGGCTAAATCCAAAAAAAGAATAGATCACCTAAATGACCTAGAGATAGTATTTGATAGTCTCCATCACTGTGGCCTAATGCTCAACCCTAAGAAGTGTGTCTTTGGGGTCACCTTAGGAAAGCTCCTTAACTTCATTATATCAAGGCATGGCATCGAGATAGATCCTAAAAAATTCAAATCCATCATAGAAATGGCTCTGCCAAGGACACTCAGGTAGTTGTGCAGTCTACAAGGAAAGCTCCAATCGGTGTGTCATTTCATATCATAGGTCATGGATAATTTCCAACCTATTATGCATCTCCTATGGAAAGATATCAACTTCAAGTGGGATCCTTTATGCCAAAGAAGTTTTGACATGATCAAGGGATAGCAGGAAAATCCACCCATCTTAGTATCACCTACACCAGGTAAACCTCTCATCTTATACATATTTGCAATAACAACAACACTAGGGACACTTCTGGATCAATTGGATAATAATGGAAAAGAGAGAGCTATCTACTACATCATCCGCACTTTGGTAGGATATGAGGTTAATTACACACCAATGGAAAAAGCATGCTTGGAAGTGGTTTTTTACCACTTAGAAACTTCACCATTACATGCTCAGTCACACTTTTCAAATCATATCAAAAGTTGATCCCCTCAAGTATCTACTATTAAAACCAACTCTCACAGGCCAAATGGATAAATGGGTAATGCTTCTCAGTGAGTTTGACATTCATTACATCGATAGAAAGGCCATCAAAGGGAAAGTCATAATAGATCAGTTGGCGGAGGCACTATTGGTTGATTCTTATCCCTTAATCATGGAGTTTCCTAATGAGAACTTGTGCATGGTAGAAGAACACCCAGCTTGGAAACTATTCTTTGATGGATCCTATACAACTCATGGTTCTGGGGCAGGCATACTATTCGTCACCCCACAAGGTAACTATATCCTAAAATCATTCAAATTGGGATTTGCCTACACTAATAATATAATATAATATGAGGGAGGGTTGCAGGACTCAGCAGGGCCATCCAATGGAATATCACTGAGATTCAGGTCTTTGGCGACTCTCAACTCATCATCAAGCAAGACTTAGATGAATTCCAAACAAAAGATGATAAGCTGCTACCTTACAAGGAAATCATAGACAAGATGAAAGAGCATTTCCTCAATCTGTAGATCACACAAGTACCACACTTGCAGAACAAATCTGCCAATGTAATGGCTACAATCGGGTCCCTCCTGGAAATTCCGCACAACACAACATAGTATGAATTCTTAGTTGAGCAACTTCATGCACCAACATATGAGAGCGATGACATTAATCAGGTCTATGTCTTGGTTGGTACTTAGTCCCCATGTTACCATGACATACATGATTATCTAAAGAATGGTATCATATCCCCTCACCTCACCAACACCCAATGCCAAAATCTCATTTGCAGAGCTTCTCGCTACACTATTGTAGCCAACACCTTATATTGTTGAGGTTATCACAACATTCTCTCCAGATGTTTAGATGAAACTAAAGCTGCCTAGGCATTGCAAGAAGTGCACGCTGGAATATATGGTTCCCACACAAGTGGCATGGTATTAGCTAAAAAACTTCTCAAAATCAAATGCTACTTGCATACCATGGAGTATGATTCTTGTGAATTTGTAAATAAATGATTACCTTGTCAGCAACATGCTAATATGATACATGCTCCAGCACAAGAATTGCATCCCATTGCACCATCCTGGCCATTTTTATGTTGGGGTTTCAACCTCATTGGTAAGATCACCCCTCTATCCTCTGAGGGACATAAATACATAATCACAGCCACTAAGTACTTCACAAAGTGGGTCAAAGCAATCCCACTCACCCTCACAACATACATCCAAATATCCAAGTTTATCCTCTACCACATCATTTTCCGCTTTGACATCCCATCCACCATCTTCATAGATTGTGACACACCATTTGAAAACCAAAATGTATAAGATCTATGTGAGCTCTCCACATCCACCATTTCTACTCCAGTCCATATTTCCCCCAAGGTAATGCCCAAGCTAAGGCAACCAACAAAACCATTCTAAAAATCCTCAAGAAGGTTGTCAATGATACTGGTCATGACTAGCATCTCCAAATCAACTCACGTTTTGGCCTACCATACATCCTATCATACTCCCACATGCACCACTCCATATTATTTTGTCTATGGTGCTAAATCCATCTTACCAATTGAGATTGAACTACCATTTCTCTAGGTATCTCTAAAGGACCTAATCACTAATGAAGACTATATAGTAGCTAGACTCACACAACTTGATCTGCTAGATGAAAAGTGTCAGCAAGCCTATGATCACCTAGTTGTATATCAGAATCGAGTCAAGAAAAGTTATAATAAGAAAATCCACCCAGACCAGTTCCAAGCAGGGGACTTTGTGCTCAAATAAAATAAAAAAATGGGTACTGATCAAGAAAAGAAAGGTAAGTTTGAGGTAACTTGGCAAGGTCCATACATCATCACTGCATGCTTGAGATTTGGGGCCTACCATTTATCTACTCCAGAAGGAGAACCTATGAATGATCCCATCAACATCATTCATCTCAAGTGCTTCTATGCCTGATAACTAGTTATTCATTCCAGTCATCTGAAAAAATCCATAAAAAGTATAGAAAGTCTTGAAAAAATATTTATCTTGGTGAAAATATGGTAAATAGACACCTTGATAATAGCAAAAAAAAAGCAAAAAATCAAAAAAATAAAAAGAAAATAAATCTTCCAATGGTGAAAACTTGGCAATCAAGCGCCTTGGACAAGTATGCATGATGAAAACCTGGCAATCAGGTGTCACCCATAGTGGACCATATCATTATCTATCAAAATCTCATTCTCCTCCATCTCCCTCATCCCAATCCACTTTGTACTAATCATAACCTATATTTCCTAGATGTTCCACCATCACGTGCACCAGTTCACATCGGCCCTTCTATCTTATATCCTGAGCTTTTGTACATATCCATCATGTATATAGTCGTCCATCCTTTTCTTTATATCCATTGTCCTATCCCTAATCCCTGAGATTCCTGTGTCTTCAATTTTGATATATCTTGTCTGTGTTAGTCTAGTCTTGAGTCCGGTCTCACCTGTACATATCTTGCATCCTTGGTCGGTCTCCTTGCAGAAAGTGATCCAGTTCCATTTCAAATATTGTGCTACAACAAGTCCCTTTTTACAAAATCATGCTTCAACAATTTGATCTCAGTACATCTTTTCTCCAATCAGATACACACTTGACATCTCCATGGAAATGGTTCCATTAAGGATGTATCCTTCCTCACATTGACCTAAATCCAATCATCATCATCTTCATCAGAGTAGGCCTGTGTAGGATGTATCCTTCCTCATGTCTAACCTAAATCCAATCATCTCCATCAAAATGGGTCCTTGTAGGATGTATCCTTCCTCTTGTCTGACCTAAATCCAATCAACATTCCATATCATTTGATCTCTCTGGCAAAAGGCATCTTATGGTTGAATTTTTGTTCTTGAAATTTGATTTTGGTTCTTGATTATCATTCCTTATTATTTTTGGTTTTTCTCCTCCTCAAAGTTGCCATGATTCTTTATATCATGGTATGCTGCGAATGGATGCACCTCGGATAGGGAAGCTTATATTTTTGTTTTCTAGTTGTGAGTCAATCAGATATGACCCTTACATGTGTGTAAATCTGTTTGGGTTTGCATGCTGCACTCGGGAAATGTCATTTTCTTGTGGGCTTTTCTAGCATCATTTTGACAATGGTTCTTCTTGGGAATCATGTGTGATGCTAGGGAAACCCTCGTGTGTTTGTCGTGTCATTCCTCTACAACACCGGTGACAAGGCCTCATGTTCCTAGTAACCTTGGCATGGTCTCTAGTGTTTCTATATCAAAATAGGTGCTCAAACTACATGGTGGTATTCCTTCCCAAAATACCTCTTGCTCAAGCTTCAAGGAACTCCCCCCCATCGAATCCTCAACAAAGCAATCCTATCAAACAAAAAAAAATCATATCTTCTAATTAATGCTTGCAATGATCCTACTCCTACCTAATCCCTTATAATCCTCCACACCTCATCCCTCATCCCTAATGCAAACTTGAATCCCACATGGCGTACCATCCTCCTCTTATTCCTTTGCTTTCCCTTTCCTGTCGCTCTTAGTCATCTTTTTGAGACACCATGAGGGATTCACTATTTTTCCTATCACCCTCTTAAGGGGGCATCACGCTGGTCAAATTCTATTCTAATTCTATCCTAATCATCACTCTGGGGCAACTTCGTTTCCTATGTCACATCTTTGCGTCGTCTATTATTTTAAACATCTTCAAAATAGCCTTATTCTAACACTATGTTGAAGAAGGACAAAATGTAGACACCTAAATCTGATTAAAATATCTAATCACATTTAGTGCCTTCTAGGACATTATCAACAAAGTAATCAGTCATTACCTAATTGATCTATGTTATCCTACTAGCCTGATTAATTCATCTAATTAAGCTATAGTCTGATTAATTTTTTAATGGCAACCAATGGCCTAATAACTAATTAAACCCCTTTTCCCCTATTAGGTTGAATGAATGTATTTATTCATTTAGTTTAATTCATATTATCCTCTTTTCCTACACTTGTGAATTGAATATTCAACTTTATTCAATTTAACCCCTAACCTAGCCAATCCCAACCACCTAACCCTGAGTTCTAACTCAACCCAACCCAACCCCTTCACACATGCTAACCCTTCCTCATTAGCTAATTGAACCTAATCAGATAATTAAACCCTCCACTCATTCTCTCTCCTCCCATCACCATCTCTGTAATCACCCCTCTTAACCTCTAATCTTAATCCTAATCTCTTCCTAAGCTTGTCACATTCCTAATCCAAGGATTATGAATTTAACCCAAATCCCAAAGTCAAAATTCTAAAGCCCTCTCATTAATTCCCACCCATGCCTCATTAATGCAATCTTAAATGCCCTTTAATGCTTCTTATAGTCTTCTTACACACTCCATCCCTAAATTCTTCCCTCATCCCCTTGCACATTTCCCTAAATGGTCACATTCCTCATCCCTTCACATCCTCTCTCCTTGTGACACTTGTCACAATGAGAGGCATTTGGAGAAGCACAATCGTTGTGCTCTCTCCCAAATGCATCTATACCACTCTTCAGGTTTGCATCCCGACCCTCCATCTCTCACCCATTTTCCTATATAAGGATCCCCTTTCCTTCACAAATTATCCCATCTTGTTATGCAAAGCTATAATGTTGTTTTGGAGAACATAGTCTTGAAGCTTGGAGCATGCATCATTGAGCATACATTATAATCTATGGACACATCCAAATATCAAAAGGGATCTTTGAATTATTTTTAGGGAGGTTTGCACTCCTTGTGCTTTATTGTTTTTAGGTTTTATTTTCATTCAATCATGAGTGTAGTTCTTATTAGGTGTTGAGTGCTTTATTTATTTATTGTATTCCTTTATAACAAACTAATTTTTACCTCTCACATCTGCCACATAGTAGGCCTCGCTACTATTCTGATTAGTAATCTCCCTCTGAAGAGTGGCGGGCTCAACCACGAACCCTTGAGTCAATCCATGGATCCTATCATCATGCTTGGCAATAGTGCGATCTCGCTCTACAATATGTTCTTGAGACACTACTAGATATGTCTATAGGCCTTAAATCCATCCCCTCAGTATCTGGATTAAGTACTGTGGGGTCTAATCTCTCTGTACACCCTCCTCATGTGTGTGAGCATCTCTACACTAACGCACATATCTAACTGCCTCATCAAGACCAAGGTCTAGCTATGCGTCTCTCATCTCCTCATCTACAACCTCTACAATAGGAATCTCTGATCCAATGGAAATAAGAGTACCTCCCTCACCATGTCGTCACTACTACCCTACTATCGGTGCTCTACTAGAACTAGCACCTGGGACTGTAGTTCTCTGTGGTACTCTCTCTAGACCCCTTCATCCACCTATAACCCTCTAGGGTACATCTACCTCCTCTATCCAAGGTTCTCTCTCATTTGAATCCCTAAATCTTGAAAAGGGATAATGTGAAAGGTAATCCCTATGCTGGGGTGTGGCCCCTACATATGCTATGTCCTCCAAGTAGTCCCAAGATGGATAATGTAACCCCATAATATCCTATGTGCACAAGGCCAGAGATAATCAGTGAGACCACCCTCGGAACTCCTTATCAACAAAATGAGCATAAGCTATAAACACCTACGATATGCTCTATGGACGGTCATACTACTGTTGTACTCTAGTAACTACAAAGTGCTCAATGGTAGTATAAGTCCTCCCAAAAAAGGAAAGAATACAAAGAAGTCTCTCCTCTAAGCCCATGAGTCAGTCCAGGCCTCTGTCCCTCTGTATGGCCTCCAAACAACCAAAATGAGATCATCAAGCTGATATCTCCAATATTTTGTCTTCCCCAAGTGGGGAAATTTAAGGAAACCTGCATATCTATACACAAAAGGCTATTCACTCCATCATGGATCCTCTATCACTGACTTGCATATTGGGAGATGCTTCCAAGCCCATACTAGTAAAACAAGTACTCCTATAGCCATACCTCGAGCTCCTCTGTAAGTCATCTCATGCATATCATGGTACATATGTGCTAACATGCACTAACCCCAGCCTAACTACTTCGGCTGGGTCACAAGTCTCTCTAACACCCTGCCCCACTCACAAAGGAATCCCTGTTGGCTCCTATCTATCATTAGGAAGCAACCTATGGATCCTTCTATAATGTAAGAAAGTGGATTATCTGTTCCATACTAGATCAACATGTCATCCCAAGAAATGACTCTGTCTAAAATGGTGTGATCTTGAAACACTCAGATAAGTGCCTATGTGCTGAGCTGCAGAGCTACATCATACTCTACATGCTCTCCTACAAATGGAATCCAAAGAATCCTGTACACATCCTCGAGAGTGATGGTCATCTCCCTGATGGGAAGGTGGAAGGTATTGTGCTCACTATGGAATCTCTCCACCAACATTGTTAATAAGCCATGGGTTACTTAGATGTCAGGCATATGGGTCAACCGTCTGAAGCCACAGTCTCGCAAGTGACCTCTCTGATCATCTGACAAGTTCCTCACCAACCACATGGTGGGAGGATATGTGGAATAAAATTGAATGTCTAGCAACTATGCCTACAAGAAGACAAACAGTGAAAATGCATCAGTAACTGAGTAAAAATAAGCTACATCCAACAAGCATCGATTAGACAAGCTAGAAAAAAGGGTAAGAAATTAGAAAAACACGCAATCAACAAAAGAATTATTCAAAAAAGTGCCACTTCCTCCCAAATGAAAAAAGATGGGTTTACCTTCATTGGCATAAAGACTCATACGATTCAGGATCAGGCTCTATACGAAAAATTCTTCCCATATGAAAAAACAAATGAATCCATACGACATAACGGGTTTGGATGAATGTGCTTGTACAAATTGTGGGTACCTACCAGATGACAAAACCTATGGTCTCAAATGATAAAATAAATTTTCCTAGTTTTTCCTACAAGCCCTCTCACCAGATTGTACAATGAACTGAGACCTTATGACCTAAAATAATGAAAAAAACATTCAAACATTCATGAAAAACTTGAAAAATTGAATGCAAAGGTGAAGTTAATCAATTACTTACTAGAGGCAGGTAATCCTGTAGCCATCCATGCCTCCACATGTGCGCTCTAATTGATGCTCTACTACTAGAACCACCATTTTTTCTCAGAGAAGGCTTCTCAAACTTTTAACTTGGATGGTGAAAATGATTTGAAAATGACCCCCTTGGGCCTTATATAGGTTTTGACCTAATTTTTTAAAGTGCTCTGATGGTTGTAAAAATTGCACCCTTGGCTAATTGGACAACACTGAATCCATTTTCAGGACTGAAATTGAAATCTGATGACATTTTGATACTCAAAAACATAGATTAACCTATTTCTCAAATGCAATTGATCATTGACACTTTCTTCATAGGATTCCACTTTGAGATTAATCCTAATTGATTCTATCAAGAACTTCCCACTTCAATCAAAAATGTCAACATTGGTCAACTCGTGGTCAAATCTTGGTCAACATTGGTAAACTAGACCTCAAATCAGGCTCACACCTCATTCCCTTAATCTTGAGGGGGAAACACCATTACATCAACAATTTGATTAACATTAACAAGTTCAATCTCTAGGGGCATCTAGGCTCCACATCAAACCAAAATCTCTCCAAGTGATTCCATCACTTCAAATCAAGTCACTTGGATCTCTAGGAGAATATCAGATTCATCGCACCACATCAATCTGATAAGACCTCCCAATCAGGTAATTGGCTTCATGAGGACCCATATCAAGTCACTTATCCCAAGCAATCAATCAAATGAAAATCAATCTTATCGCACCACATCAGGTTGATTCATCATTTAAACCAATCCAAAATTAGGAAATCTATTTGGAGGATGGACATTCAGTTTCATCACTTCACATCAAGATGAATACTTGAACTCTTCTACCAGTCTTCGCTCAGTCAAGCCTAAAGCTGATATGTTTAGATCTCTTCTATCAGTCTTCTCTCAATCAAGCCCAGAGCTGATATTTATGGATTTCCCTATCAGTCTTCTTTCAATCAAGTCCGGAGCTTATATCTTTAAATTTTAATCGATCTTTGTTCAGTCAAGTTAGGAATCAGTTCTAATTAGTGGGATAGTTTCATCGCTTCATATAAAGTTCTTTCCTGATCCAATCAAACATCATATATTCTTTGAGTCAATGTGTTTCTCACACATCAATTCAAAGAAGGGCAAATATAATCACCTAAATTTTGTCTAGAAAACCTATAGCCCTTATTTCTGATTAATTGGTCATAAAAAATCTTAAATCATAGACATTCATAAGCTAGAGCCTAAACCCTAATTATGAGAGCACTTAATAAAATTTTCTTACATAATTTTAATCTCGACTTGTTGAATCAAATCATCAATTCTAAAGCCTAAAACACTTAAATTGCATAAAACATTGGGATAAGTCAAAAAGTCCTAAATTCCTTTTTAAATAAAAAGGAACCCATTCACACATGTGTGAGCACATGAAAATCAAAATAAAATAAATAAAAAAGGGAAAATACCAATTTTGTCTCATTCTCCATAAGTTTGACCAATCAAATCTTTTGGATCAAGCTCACATGGATTGAGGGAAGTTTCATCTCAACCACTCTTCCTGGATGAATATCAACCATCCATCTCTTGGAATTTCCTCTAAAAGGGATAGCTCCCCTTGCTCAACATAATAAGAAGATTTGGAGAGTAGAGTTATAATGCTATTTTCATTCTAGGGTTTTCACTGTGCACTCATAGCTCTTTCTTTCGTAGTAGTTTACTTGCATTTTTGCATTTGTAGCTCCACTTCTTAGTTTAATGGCATCTTAGTTTCCTTTCATAGTTTAATGGTAGATTCATTTCTCATATTCTTGATAGTTTGCACTTTTATTTTAGCTTCATTCTTCATGGAAACTATGCATTTAGCTTCCTAGATCACACATTCCATTTTCAAAGCTATTTGAGAGCAAAGTGTGTAATTATATGCATTTTTGTTCATTCTTGCATTTGAATCTTCTATTTTGGGGTAGTCAAGTCACTGATTCTCCATGTACAACCTAATGGGAGCTGATGAGAATCACAATCGCTTCAATTAGGAAGAAATAAACCGATTTCAAGGCTATTTTACAATGTTTTGATTCTTGTTTTGATGCTAACCCCTCTTGATGTAATAGTTTATTGAAGTGTTTGGTTACATATTTGATAACACATTTTACCACAAATTTTTCAACACCATTAACTCAACAATTTGATTCACATCAATAAGTTTAATCTAAGGGGGCATCTGGGATCTACATCAAACCAAAATCTCTCCAAGTGATTCCATCACTTCAAATTAAGTCACTTGGATATCTAGGGGCATATCAGATTCATCACACCACATCAATATGCTAAGACCTCTCAATCAGGTAATTGGCTTCATTAGGACCTATATCAAGTTAATTATCCCAAGTATTCAATCAAATGACAATCAGTCTAATTGCACCACATCAAGTTGATTTGTAATTTAAACCAATCCAAAATTAGGAAACCTATTTGGAGGATGAACATTCAGTTTCATCGCTTCACATCAAGATGAATACTCAAACTCTTCTATCAGTCTTTACTCAATCAAGCCCCAAGATGATATATATGGATATCCCTATCGGTCTTTGTTAAATCAAGTCTGGATCTGATATCTTCAAATTTCAATTGGTCTTCATTCAATCAAGTTTTAAATTGGTTATGATCAGTGGGATATGTTGGCTATTTTAAAATGATTTTATGCTTTGTAAGCTACCAATATACCTATAGATATATTTTAAAGAGTGGTTAATTAAAAAAATGGGAAATATAAGGTAAATCGACCAACTATAGGGACAAGACCACCCTCTACACTTTTGGTTCTGCAAGACCAAGGTGGGTACACCTAATCCAGCTCAACATATAACACTTTACAACTTTCTCTGGATTTAGAAAAATAGAAAAATTATGAGAAAAAGTTTAATGAAAACCACTCATTCATTAATTCTGATTTATCATGAAGAACATACAACAATAACATTAAAACTTAAAAGGATTTTGAAGTAATTTTAGATTTACAGAATATAGAAAAACCCAACTAGATATGTATCACTATAGAAAGTACTAATCTCTGACCAGTGCCTTATCCATTGGGAAATATCTTTTATGCAGATGTAGAATATAGAAACCAACTGTTGTCAAAGATTCAAAGCCATAAATACATTTTACAAGTGAGTGACGGCTCTTGGAATCATTTATTTTTATTAGTCGCGCACTCGCTGTATTTTACTTCCTCATGCTTGAGACTTTGTGAGTGAGCGCTGAGTAAACAACTGACTAAAATTTCACCTTGTCGCATACCCACAACATACTTCTAAAAATACTTTATTATCCTTGCAAGTGAGAGAAAAACCTTATGAGAACATACCATTAACTGAGTCACTCAATCACTGTCCATTCTTTGGTACCCACTAAGCCTTGGCAAGTGAGCGACAATCATAAAATTCTTTACCCGCACACTCGCGGCTTGAAAAACATTACCCATCAATGCATCACGAATGAGGGCTGATACGATAATCTCCTTTGGTAACATAATTAAAATTGAAAAATAATTAAGTTCCAAGCATATGTGGGTGAGTGATATGATTCAAAATCTATCTGGTCACACACTCACAATAGTTATCCTTTTGATTATAAACCTTCCGCGAGTGAGCGATGGAATTAATTTAATTGAATCTCCCTCAGTCGCACACTTGCTATGAAAATTTGATTTTATCTTTATCATTTGTGGGTGTGTGATATCTAAAATATCTCCTTCATAGATCACTCGCAGACTGGAAACACTGAAAATATGATCAACACGACTGAGCGATGACCATCAATAAGTACTTAGTTATCTAGTGTTGCCTATTCGCACAAAGAAAAAACATTAGAATGAAACAATAGCGAGTGAGCATGGATCATTTTCAAATTGGACTCCCACACTCGCACAGTAAAAGTCATAAAACCTAAAACATGAATGAGTGAGAAATTAACCATAATACTTCCCTACTCGCACACTCGCGAGCTAAAAAGTTAAAAGCTTAAAAACATTGTGATTGTGCAAAATACCTTTTCTAATAACTCTCTCACTCACACAACTTATGAAATCAAACCAAAGATACAACATGACTACGTGATTACCCTTTTAATAAATTTTCCACTCACTCGACGAACCAAGTCAACCTTTTACAAAAACATCGCGACTGCGCGATCACATACTGACTGCTGAGCCGCTCACTCGCACAACCATTAAAACCACTTAAAGGACATAGCGCAACTACATGAATAGGTATAAAATGATAGCTTAATGACTTAGCACAAATTTAAAACCCTCTTCAAGAGAAAAGACAAAGCTCTGACCAACATTACGTGGGAAAAGACCAAAGCTTGAAATATGAAAACTTTATGGATACCGTGCCAACAATGGCTCTGACTGGGGAAAGTTGATTGCAAGTTTAACATTAGAAACCAAAAATTTGGGACGCAGACCAAAACCTCAAAAATAAACTTTACATACACACACCACACAACTGAAACCTAAAACAGGGAAACCTAAACTACTATGCATGGAAAAGTAGAATTATGAGAAATAATATTTCACGAACTATCCATGCACTGGCAATTCCTATATTTCACCATTATAATTCTCAAGAAAATATGAATCTTACACATGAAAATATAGAATTACAAAGGGGCTCATCTAGAGTGACTTAAACTTACCATGCTTCCCTTTTTCTTCTTTTCTTGCATTCCATTGGAGCACCATGTCATTTATTTGAAACTTCCTTTCAGTTGATGTTTCGTCAAAAAGGTATTTAGATTGCTGCTGTATTTTTAAATTTATTTTATGTGCTTCTATTCTTATTTCTTCCAATTCAACCAATTGGACCTTCCTATCCTTCATAGCTTCCTGTATATCAAATTCTTCTTCTTGCATAAATTTATAAACAAGTAACAAGTTATTCAAAGGCAATCTTGCCTGAGTCCCATAGACCATTTCAAAAGGGGAAACCCCTATTGCTCTCTGTACTGTTACCCTATCATCCCAAAGGGATAAATTTAACTTTGAGTGCCAAGACTTCTTATTTTTCTCCAAATTCCTCTTGATGATCTTCATTATGCTCTTATTACTAGACTTATCCTTCCCATTCACTTGTGGGTGGTAGGGTGGAGAATAAGATAAAATAATGCCATAATCCCCACAAAAATATTTGAATTCATCATATCTAAAACACATGGCATTATCCATTATCAATCTGGTTGCGACACCAAACCTAGTCAAAATATTATCCATTAAGGAATCCATTACCACTTTACTGGTTTCCTTCTTAGATGGGATTGCCTCAATCAATTTGGTGAAATAGTTTGTTGCTACAAGAATCTAGCTATGACCTCCACTAGACTTTTTTGAAAGTTCCCCAATAAAATCAATGCCCCATTGGGAAAAAGGTGCTTCAACTATCATGGGATTCAACATCAATGCCCCTAAAAATTTCATCTTAGAAGAAAACCATTGGCATGGCTCACATTTCTGCACAAATTTTTGGGTATCTTTAAAAAGGGATGGCCAATAAAACCCTAACAATTTTATGAGCTATATTTTTGGTAGAGTAATGCACTCCACAGACACCATCATGCATTTCATTCAAAACTCTCTTAGATTGTGATTCATCTAAATAGATCAACAAAATACCATCTCTAGTCTTCCAAAATAAGTCACCCTATACCAAAACATATTTTTGGGCTTGCATCCTGAGAGTTCTTTTTTGAGTATCTAACATGTGTCCTGGGCATTTAGCATTTTTTAGAAAAAAACACAATATCAACATACCATGACTGTAACTCAATGCTATTTGGATTCATACATACATACTAGATATTATTAATTTGAGCCAAGTCCATGTTTGTATTGGTCATGAGTTTAGCCAAACCCAAACCTATAACTAATTTGGTGACTTGAATTTCCAAATTGAATTCCTGAATTCTGTTGATCCACCAACATCTTTTTCTAGTGACTTTAGATTGAGATAATATATCTTTTACTATTGCATGCGGAACATAAGAAATCACTTTTGCACAAACTAGGTAGGGCCTGAAAATCGTGACTGCTTTGAGCAAAGCATAAGCTTTCTTTTCCATTATCTCGTAATTTAGTTCTGCTGCCTACAGAGATTTACTAAAAACCGCTATGGGATTCTCAAATCCATCACTATCCTTTTGCAACAACACTGCAGCAATAGTATGAAACAAAGAAAATGAAAATAAAGAGAAAGTCTTCTCATATTCAGGGGATTTTAGAACTAGTGCTTGTTGTATTGCCATCTTTATTTCATCAAAGGCCAATTGAGCTTCCTTATCCCATTTAAAATCAACATTCTTCTTGAGAAACTTAACTATGGGTTTTACTATTTTTGCAAAGTTGGCAATGAATCTTCTTACAAAATTCACCTTTCCCAAAAAAGACTCTACACCCTTGATGTTCTTGGGAGGCAGAACCTTGTTAATAGCCTCTACCCTTTTAGGGTCAATTATGACTCCTTCTTTTGAGACTATATGTCCTAATAGCTTACGCTTTGTCACAACAAAATGGCATTTCTTTGGATTTAATGATATTCCATATTCTAAAGCTTTAACAATTTTTTTTCCAAATTCTTACAGTGATCCTCAATCCTTTTGGAATATGTAGTCAAATCATCTTGGTACACAATGATAATTACATTTATAAACTCTTTGAAAGCCACATCCATGGCTCTCTGGAAAGTAGATCCTACATTCATCAAACCAAATGGCATCCTCACATAAACATATGTACCCCATGGGGTAGTGAATGTTGTTTTGAACTCTTTATATTCCTGAACCAACACCTAATTATAACCGGAAAAGCAATCCATCATGGATAGGAGTTCACAACCAGTAAGTCTCTGT
This sequence comes from Thuja plicata, assembly GCA_018584345.1. Lineage (NCBI taxonomy): Eukaryota > Viridiplantae > Streptophyta > Pinopsida > Cupressales > Cupressaceae > Thuja > Thuja plicata. The sequence continues at coordinate 225,424 of MU224680.1, read as the reverse complement.
AGCATTGCCTCCATATCAGGAAAGGAATAGTTATCTTTTAAGGAGGATACATTTAGATTTCTGAAATCCACACATAACCTGATATCACCATTCTTCTTCCTAACTGGCACTAGATTAGATACCCATGAGGAGTGTTTTATTGGCTTTACTATCCTAGCTTCTCTAAGTTTTGTTAATTCTTGCTGCATTTTAGGGGCCAGTAAAGGATTTATTGGCCTTTGCTTTTGCCTAAAAGGTTTAACATCACTTTTCAACGGGACTTCATGCTGGAAGAGATCTTCCCTATAATCCTTAAGGTCTTCATAATACCAAACAAAAACATGCTTAAACCTTTTCAGCAACTTGATTAAATTTGTTCTTACATCAGGGGCCAACTTTTTTCCAATATATAGAAGTTTGGGGTTAGATTCTGACCCCAAATTTATCTCCTCAAATTCATCCATTTTAGGTGCAGACTTCTGGGACATGTAACTATCATTATCAATAAACATTCCTTCTAGTTGAGTCAATCCCTTAGGGAGCTCATTTGTTTGCAATTGCACAATTTAACTTCCAAATATTGTTTCTTTTCCATCAACCATCTCCACCAAATTATTACAATCAATGATCTGGATTTCATAATTGTCTACACACTAAATAAATGTAAGGATATCATTATCATTTTCAAAAATCTTCCAATTGTATACATTATCAGGGATAGTAGGCCTACTCTTAGTCTCAATAATAGAAATTCCTGCCAATGTCATATCATCATTTTTTTATAGAAACATTAGCCAAAAATTCTACCATAATATTTTTAGCTCTCTCTATCTATTCAATGGAGAATGCATCAAAAAATTCAATGGTATCCCAAACATCATGCTTATATTGTTTCAATCTATCATTCTTGGAAACATATTTTGACCTGATTTGGGATATGGTTAATTCTAAATCTCCAAAATCCCTTAATAACTTAATACCATGATGAACCACTACCTCTTGTCCCAAAAGTAATGCCTCATATTTAGCTATATTATTTGTACATTGGAAAGCCAATAGAGAAGAATATTTGAAATTTGTACTTGATGGAGATACAAATAATACACCAGCTCCCGATCCTTCATTTGAGCAGGCTCCATCAGAATACATTTCCCACAATCCATTTTCCTACAATTCTAACTCCTCTATTATGGGGTCAGTATTTCTTAACTGATGTTGGATCTTTTCAACTCTGAAATTTTGCATATCTACATTAACAAAAAAATTCAACATATATGGTTCAATATTTTTAGCATATATAGGAGCCCTAGGCTCTCGCAATAACTTAGCTTCTTTCCCATTCATAAAAATAGTAGCAAAGGATAGATCTAGTTGTACATGTCCTCCAATAGCTGCAACACACTGCCTTGATAAAAGCATCCCATAATGAGGTGGTGAATCAACCATAACAACATCTATTTTAAAAGTGACCTCAGGGTATGTAGCAAGTTTCACTTCTATTCCTTTTAGAGTTCCTATTACAGGTACTTCCCTATTGTCCATGGAATATCATTTACCAAAAGAAGTATCCACTTTTAAACCCAATTGTTTCATGACAATATAAGTCATCACATTAACAAAAGCTCCCAAGTCTATCATACAGTTCTTCAATAAAATATTATTTACAAGGAGTGTCACATAAAAAGGATCAACTTGGAAAGGTTCATGGGTAATCACACTCCCAACATAGATTTGGGGTTCATTTTTCTCTTCATTACTCTCACATCTTAAAACATTTACATCAGGAATGTCGGGTAAGGATGAAAGTAATGAAAAGAAACTTCTTGGTGTTCTTTTATCTTTAGCATTTCAACTAAGGGAACAAACACTTTTGTTCAAGATAGTGCTTGTTTCATATCAAAGGCTAGAAAACTTAACACAGTCTTAGAAATAACTTTACCTTTATTTCCCTTAAGTTGTCTGGTTTTTTGTTCATCTATAGGAGCAATTTTACTTTCTTTGACAAAAGCATCCTTAAGCTCTTCTTTATCCATTTTACCCACATTTTGTGTAGGTTCTTCATTAGTAACCTCTTTGATAAATAGTTAACCAAGATTTCTCTTTCCTTCATCAACTTGTCTATTTCTAAGGGGATATGAACTTCTTGTTTGATTCACTCAAGCTATGGTAAGAGATCTCACTTCCTCATCACTAGGTATCTAAAGTTGAAAACACTCCAGTTTAGTATTTGCAACATTAATGTGAACTACACATTTCCTTGTGACTCATCTTCTGATTCACCATTGTCATATTCAATAGTAAAAGAGGAATGGTAGCAGAAGTTTTATTATCATTTTGGCTTTCTTGTATTCCAATGTTTCCATGTGGTTTTGTCAACACTTGAGCAATTGCACACTGAAAAGGGGAATGAGGCATATTGCAAGCCATACACCAGGGATTACTCTCAACATTGTGTGTATTGTTGTTTTTTAATGGATCAGGAACATCCCTATTCTTTTCATCACTTTTTTCCTCTGGTAGAGGCTTACCATCTTTCCAATCAATCTTCTAAGGAAAATCCTACAGCTTGTAGGATTTCTCTTGCCTTTGATACTGCTATCTATTATTTTGAAAACCCTTTTCATTCTTATCAACCTTTGTAGTCAGATCTTTTACCACACTTACTAGTGCATCCATTTTATCCTCTTCCTTGGGATTTTTGGTGGGCTATCCTTTTGATTCTTTCTAGAGTTTTGTATCATCTCTTTTTCCAAGCTTTCCAGAAGCCCTTCTATTTCTCTCTATGTTTATGGCCAATTTATAAGCATCCCTCATGGTATGAGGATCTTTATCTCTCAATAAATAATTTGTCTTCCTATCAAGAGAATTGAAATATGTGGTTAGGAAAACATTCTCATCCAACCTCAAAACTTGGAACACTTTTTACATAGCCTTTTGAAATCTTATGTTAAACTCAGCTATGCTCTCATTTTGAAATTTCTTCATATTATTGAATTCATTCAACATGAAACCAAAGTTTATCTTGTCACCATATTGCTCTTTGAAACATTTAACAAACTCATCCCATGAATAGATACTATTATCAGGTAATCCCCAATACCAATCTCTTACATCCTCAATCAATGATTTCACAAACAATTTCATCACAACATCCTCATGCTCAATTTCATAGTCATTCATTTTATCAGTGAAGACTTTCAAGTTTTCTTCACCTGTTATAGCATTATTTCCAATGAATATAGGGATCCTATCTCTAACTTTGTTAGGGATAGAATTTGGTTGGCCAGGGATACCATGAAAAAATAATTGCCTATATCTTTCTAAATGAATAGGCCTTCTCTAAAAATTTGGGCCAATGTTTTGGCTACCAACACCAGTGCCTACATTTTGATGACCAATACTTCCATTTAGTCCAATTCAACCTAAATGTGATGCAACATTTTGTGTTGTACTCGACACATGGGTGTTTGTATTAGTATTAGTATTAGTATTCTAAATCTTAGAAGCAGATCCAGCCACACCTTGAGCAGTTGTAGTAGTATCAAATGTTGAATTTGTGCTAGTGGAAGAATTTAAGAAAGAAATTTTTCTTTTCATTTCAGTAGAGGCATCTTCTAATTCCACCTTCTCCAAATGTTTGACAATGTCATCTTTGGCCTTTCTAGCCCTCTCCAATTCCATATCAAGTGAGAAAAGATCTTGAGATATTCCTTCTTCCATCTTAGGCTCAGCAAAATGTATTCCAACAACCTTTTGTTTTCCCTTGTTAGTAATTGTCTATTTAGCATTAGTTTCTATTGTGTCTTGTACAAAGGTTTGCCCCTAGGAGTTTTATGATCTTCATGAGTTAGGATTTGTCTTAACACATGACCCTCACATTCATAACTATTCTTCATTAATAAATGTTCCCTCTCTTGGCATTCTTTTCTCAAGGCATTTACATCCCCAAAAATCTCTTTATCCAAACCATGGAATCCTTCTTTTGAACCTTGATTTTCCAATTTTAATTAGGAAACTCTTTTATTCAGATTTTCTCTCTCAGTAATAGCATTTACAATTTCCTCTTCTCTATTTTTGTTATTCTTCTTCTTTATAAGCATTTTCTCTTTCAATTCCTTCTTTAAAAGGTCATTGTCCCTAAGGATTTCTTCTATATCAGAGCTTGAAGAATCATATATGTTCAAAACATCATCCCCCCTTTGGTCTTTCACTAGCTTATAATGATTATCTTTTGTATTTGGGGAATAATTTCCTTTTTTCTATGATATTCTTTCTACTACAGTGGTACTAAATAGATCATCAAAATAACATTTATTTGCAGATCCTGAACTCTAGAATTCAGAAGCACCCTTTTCTAGGACAGTATCCAGGGACTGACTCATACCTATAGATCTTGGTTTCCAAGATGAACTAGTGTTAGATTATCCCTTCTTAGAATAGTTTCTTTTATGATTTTTAGTATTATCACCCTCTAATGTAGCTTCAGAGTGTTGTTTGATGTATTCTTTTGTATTCTTCATCCTATCCAAAATGAAATCCCTTGACACTTGATCTACTATATGTTTCCCTTAGAAACACTATAACCAATTACCCAGAGTCGCCACCCAAATCTTAATGGGAATAAAATAATGAGATTTCTCTTTGAAAGTGAAATTAAAGAATATGAAAATGAAATAGAGCATACTTTTTGATTTTATAAACTAGATTTCAAGGATTTAACTATCATGAAACAAGATTTTCAAACTAACCTTTAGATGTGTTCATTCCTTGAAAGTTCCCTAGTAGAGTCACCATTTTCTGTTAATTCCTTTTCTTGCTAACACATAAAATACTTGTATTAAGCTTACTCTATTATCCCACACACTGATCAAGAAAGAAATAGAAAGATAGAAACAGGGTTTCCAAAACCTCTACACTTCGAGTTCCACAACATTAGGCAGGATCACCCTTTTTGCACTTGAGATATTCAAATTAATTGACTTCATTGCATCAAATGCATAGTGGATTTACATATTTTGACTTCTGTAATATGAAAAAAAATGATAAAGATCAATTTTATGTTGATAGCCACTCACTTCAAATGAATAATAGGCCAATGTCTTATCCTAGGGTATGGGATTCACTCTTTGTATTCATAACCATTTTCCATGAACATAAACATAAACATAAATGCAACTACAGATCTAAAAAATGAATAGATATACCTAATACATCACCTTCACACATATGTTAAGGTCATCATCGGATTCATTACACATCTTAAGCTTCAAAATAATCCTAAGGTATTTTAATCGTTCCTTGAAAGAACCCCCAAGACAATTTTCATAATCTTCCTGACAGATATATAAACTAAATAATCCTAAATCACTCAATTTAAGCAAAACTCAAGACATAACAGTGAAGATAAATACTCATCATAAGTTTCATAAACTATTGATGGATTTTCATTTGTATTCATATCAAAAAATTCATTACAATTCAACAAAAAGCTTTCAGAACCCTAATCAATAAAAATTGGTCTCAAACCAAATTTTACAACATCATTGTATCTTCAAATGTAAAAATGACTATCTTGTTTCCCAGTAGTCTTGGAATCCTTTTATAACTAAGGATGCAACAAGCCTTGGAATATTTGGGAAGAATTACAGAACTTGCAACAACTTTAAAACTAACAAAGTAATAGCTTCAAAATAGAACATGGGTGGCAAAATGTTGGCAAATTCTGAACATAATTAGTTACTGCCATACAAATATCTTTTATCCCTTCATTTTTGCTTCCCACCTGTTTACCTCTTTAGTAGTGGGCCAATCAAAATTCTTCTCCTACTCCAGCTTTGTCATGACTTCAGTCCATCTGGCATCTACAAATGCCTTTGCCTAAGAAATGAATCTTGTCATGTCCACCTCTACTCTGAACAGGCTATTGATCAGATTGTTGTAGTAACTTACATCTATATCTTTCTCTATGTTGTATCTGATATCATTAGCCTTCCATATTTTATTAAAATATTTTTTCAAATCTGGCATTGAAGAAGGCATAGGTTTCATTCAGATGATTTAAAATTTTCATCACGAGTGAGCGACAAAAGCTCTACCTCTTATCTCCTCACACACTCACAACAACTTTATGATTTGATCTTGATCATCTGGTGAGTGAACGATGACTCTTGGCATCATTTATTTTTATTAGTCATGCACTCGCAATATTTTACTTCCTCATGCTTGAGACATTGCGAGTGAGCACTATGTAAACAACTGACTAGAATTTCACCTCATTGCATACCCACAACATACTTCTAAAAAGATTTTATTATCCTTGCGAGTGAGCGACAAACCTTATGAGAACATACCATTAATTGAGTCGCTCAATCACTGTCCATTATTTCATACTCACTAAGCCTTAGAGAGTGAGTGATGATCATAAAATTCTTTACCCGCACACTCACGGCTTGAAAAACATTATCCATTGATGCATCATGACTGACCGCTGACATGAAAATATTCTTTGGTTTCATACTTGCAACTAAAAAATACTTAAGTGCCAAGCATCGACGGGTGAGCGATATGATTCAAAATCTATCTGGTCACACACTTGCAACAGTTATCCTTTTGATTATAAACCTTCCGTGAGTGAGCGATAACATTACATTAATTGAATCTCCCTCAGCTGCACACTCACTATGAAAATTTTATTTGATCTTTATCATTCAAAGGTGTGTGATATCTAAAACATCTCCTTCATCACTCACTTGCAGAATGGAAACTTTGAAAATATGATCAATGTGACTGAGTGATGACCATAAATAAGTACTTATTTATCTAGTGTCACCTTCTCGCACAAAGAAAAAACATTAGAATGAAACAATAGCGAGTGAGTGATGACTCATTTTCAAACTGGACTTGTGCACTAGTGCAATAAAAGTCATAAAACCTAAAACATGAACGAGTGAGCGATTAACCATAATACTTCCCTTCTCACACACTCGTGAGCTAAAAAGTTAAAAGCTTAAAAACATCACGACTGCGCAAAAGACCTTTTCTAATAAATCTCTCACTCGCATAGCTTATGAAATCAGATCAAAGATACACCATAACTGCACAATTACCCTTTTAATAAATTTTCCACTCACTCACCAAACCAAGTCAACCTTTTACAAAAATTTCATGACTGCATGATCACATATTGACTACTGAGCCCCTCACTCATGCAACCATTAAAATAACTTAAAGGACACTGCGCGAATGCAGGAATAGGCATAAAATGATAGCTTAATGACTTAGCACAAATTTAAAACCCTCTTCAAGAGAAAAAGACAAATCACTGAGCAACATTACGCGAGAAAAGACCAAAGCTTGAAATATGAATTTTTTTTGGATAGTGTGCCAACAGATAGAACCCCTGTTCTTCCTAGTCAATGCAATCTCATGTAGACCACCAATTTGTCTGATAATATCAACAAGTCCAACCTTTAGAGGAACTTGGTAAGGAAGTAAATATGGAGTTCCCCTAAAACCATATACTCTGAAAATAGTTAAAGAGGATATAAGATAATATCCCCCAAGTTATGCATAATTTTGATGTCCTTAGCATATTGATTTGGTCTTATGAAAGATAATAAAGATTTTGGAATACTATGATTCTCAAGAAACAAAAGGGATCTAAGCCTTGAAGCAAAGCATCTGTCAAAAGAAAAAAAGATGGCATCTTCTCTGTCCCAAGATAACTCCAAACTCCACAATTGAATTGGCATTTCCTAACCATCATTCATCCTCATCAGATCGATTTATTTCTCAAAATAATCTGCACCTTGGTATAAAAACATGTGCATCAGCATTGAATACCATCCAAATGGTTTATCCACCTTTGATTTGTAGATACCAATTAGACCATTGTGAATTAAATCAGCAATAAAATGTGCAAAGTAAAAAATGACAACAAGATGAGGGTGAAGGATTTGAACCATCATGAACATATAATGGATATGCATCATTTCTTCTACATCTTCTCCAAAAATTTGATATAAGGCCCAATACATACCCTTTGCCTTCAAATTGAAATAATCCTATTTAATTGGCTCTGGGATATTAGAACCCACTACACTTAATCCCCCAATCTTGTCAAAATATTCCCTCAAAGGTCCACTCCTGAGATAATCTCTTTGAGATTTGTACACCTCCCTGAAAGATTCAAAATTTATTTCTTCAAGCTAGGCAGAGGGCTCACTCAAATGGAAAACTTCATGAACTTAATCAATAATGATGCTTATCAGAGGGTTAGTATCCACATCTCTCACCACCCTAGCTACTGTGCTATAATTATTTTCCACTTGGAGTAGGATGTCAACATCCATGAAGACATTCAGAACCATGACTTTCCCCACATCAAATTGCCAAATATTACTACCGAGAGAAAAGGCATTTCTTTGAGAAAAACCTATTTTGAAAAGAGATAAACTAGATACACTAATATCTGCATCCCTCATCTAGTGACCTTTATCGTATAAACCATCACCTACTTTCAAACAAGGGTTTTTAGGCACTAACTCTTTGACTTTGGAAGAATCATTAGTATATTTATCAAGTTCTTCTAGAAAATCATCACAAACTTCTCTTTCCTAATAATATAATTTACCCTTAAACTCCCTATGTGGTGCCATCTTGGAACTCGGGTATCATAAAAGAATAGAAAAACCCTACTTTCTTTAAACCTCACATTAAACCAGCACTTCAAAATCATAGAATGCAAAAGAAAATAGACAAAAAAACTTACCCACTTCACAGAATGCTAGCAAACAGACCAAATACACTAAAATTTATTTCCGCTTAGCTTCTCTAAAAATTGTAATGTTTGAAACATAAAATGGAATTCTTTACAGTATAACCTCGCCAACAATTTTCATTTATCATTGATAGGGTAGCCACACGCTTTGTAATTACTTCTTCTCTTTGAAAAATCCATGGCTCAAATTTGGTAAAACAAAGTTTCTTTCACCAAAACACTGAATTTAAAACACAACCGTCAATTTAGATCTATCTTTAGCATATCGTGAGGTTCACAAAAACTCAACAAAATGATGACCTCCACATCCCAAGAATAGTGGAAAAACAAACCCATCGACGAGTGACATTTCAACTCCATGTAGTACCTTCGGTCCCACTTTACTCCTCTTCATCAACCTACATAGGTGTCACTCAGGCGTGATTCCATGATGAGTATCCTTGGGGTAGTTTTGCTTAGTTACATCATGCCTACCATCAATTAAATTTGATCTGATTTGCCTTTAACTCCTTTGAAAACCCAGACCCATGATCATAAGATGATATGTGTCATTCAGGCATGATCCCACAATGAATAAAAATAGGTGCAACTTTCCTTAGTGGCATCACGCCAACCATTGGATCAACTTAAATCTGTGTGACACTTGACCTTTCAACCCCCCAGGGTGATATGTCTGGATGGACACTTTTCATCTAAACGTGATCCCACAATTAATAAACAATGGGCATCTTTTGTCCCAGGCATCATGCCTGCTATCCGATAAAAAAAAATGTCACTCAACTTTATGCTCCTTTTAGCTTAGCCAAGCCCCGCCACTTGCCACGCATCGTATAGGCATGCTGCCTTGAATAGTAACCTTCCTACATCTTTAGTTCATGGGATCGTGCCCACCATTATATAAAAAGAGATATGGTCGAACCTTATCCTCTCTGCTAGCTTTGAAGATGTTGGACACACAATCTTAGATGGACACTTGTCATCATTCTACGATGGTGCTATGAGTATTTTCAATGCATCTTTCCTTCAAGGCATTACGCCTATTGTTGGATCAAAAAGAAGTTGAACGACATCTTTTGATAAATAAAATACCATGGGTACTTAGGACTTAGGAAAAATTAAAATGTAGATCCCACTAGGAAACACGACTTAGAAGGAAAAAAGGCCCCGCTTATGAAAACTTAAGACACATGATAGAAAATGACTTAAGTGGCTCCAAAAATAATACAAAAATATAAAATACACAAGAGACTTAGGGTTTTTGAACCAAAAGGTAACTGGGGGTTTAATAAAATGACAATTTAGGGCTTAAGGACATTTAAATGGAAAGGAAATCAAGGGAACACATGAAAGTATGATATAGAGAGACTTACACCCAAATTGTTTTTCCATTCCTAACAGTGGCTCTAATTGGGGATGTGCATTTCTTGTAGACATAAAAAGATCTTAGAATATTAGGGTTAAGTAGACCATATAGAAATAAAAATACCCTACAACACACAACCAAAACACACAAACTACATAAAAAAACACATAAAAACAAAAACATACTTACAACCTATTGTTCATGGATATTAAGAACTTCACGAGAAGTAGAATTTTAGGAATTGTCCATGAATTGGAAATTCCAAAATGTTTCCAATTAAATGCTTGAGAATGTAAGAATGAGAACCCCATGTATTATCAATAATTTATGGTCCTAGCCAAAGAGGATCAAAATTACTATGTTTTCCTTTATCCTCTAGCCTGGAATTCCACATCAGGACCAAATCATCAATGTCCAAATTCCTTATAGTGGTTCTCCTGTCATATAAATTCTTATATTTGAGCTGCAACTTGACATTTTTATCATGTGCCTCCCTCCTTGTTTCATCCAACTGTATCAAGTCATCCATCCTAATTCTCATTTCGTCACTCAATTCCCCATCATAAATTTGGATAAACTTGTACATTTGTAATGGATTATTTTGTGGAAACCTAGCATGTATACCATATACTCAGTCAAAAGGCACACAAACAATAGCTTTCTTCACTATCACTTTATCAGCCCATAGTGCTTTTTGCAACTTTGAATCCCAATACCTTTTATTTTTTTCCAATAGTCTTTTCAAGATTTTTATAAGAGTTTTATTCCTGGACTCAGCTTGGCCATTCCCTTGTTGGTGGTATGGGGAAGAATAAGAAATTTGGGTCCCATATAGCTGGCAGGAATTATTAAATTCTTTAGATTTGAAGCACATCACATTATCTACCACCATAGTTTCTGGGCAACCAAACCTAGAGAGGATGTTTTGTAATATAAAATCAATTACAATCTTACTAGTGGCTCTCTTAGTGAGAATAAATTCAACCCACTTGGTAAAATAATCAGTTGCCACCAGAATCCATGAGTTCCCTCCACTAGATTTGTTAGGAATTTCTCCATTAAAGTCTATTCTCCACTTTTGAAAAGGTGCTTCAACTATGACAAGTTTTAAAGGGAATTTTCCACCAAATTTGAGCTTACTTGCATATCTTTGGCAAGCATCACATTTTTTGAGAAAATGGTGGGCATCCTTTAAAATGGTAGGCCACCAAAAACCAGATGTCAAAATATTATGTGCGGTGGTTTTAGCGATGTAATCCCCCCCACATACACCATTATGCATTTGTTATAATAGGTCCCTGGACTTGTTATGGTCTACACATTTGAGCAAGACTCCTTCATTTCTTTTCCACCACATCTCACCTTTCACAATGGCATACTTAACATCATGCAGCTTGATTGTTCTCTTTTTATTTTCATTCATCTTAGGAGGAAAAATCATTCTCTAAAAGTATCCAATAATATCCTTGTACTATTCACAACAATCCATATCACAAATGTAAGGCCTTTGATCCTCTTCCAACATTTTAACATGATTAGAATATAAGTTTCTCTAAGCCATAATTTTTTCAAGTCCTAGGCCTCTAACCAAATTTTTGATCTGAATATTTATATTTAATTCTTGGATTCTACTTATCCAGCTACATCTTCTACCTAAGACCTCCTGTTGTACCAAAATTTCCTTCATAGTAGCACTAGGAACATAAGAAACTATGGTCGCTCCCACCAAGTAACATCTAAATTCCTTAACAAATTTGACTAAAGAATATGCCTGTTTCTCCATGATGTCATATTTGAATTCTGCTGCTTGTAAGGACTTGCTGAAAAAGGAAATGGGTTGTTCAACACCCTCTGAATTCTTTTGTAATAATACTACAGCAACAATATGGTATGAAGAAAAGGAGAAAATTTGCATAGGCTTGCTATAATAAGGTGTCCTTAAGATAGGGGCATTCTTAATAGCTTTCTTAATGTATGAAAAATCTTTAGATGCTTCTTCATTCCATTCCACCTTAGCTCCTTTCTTCAACATTTTAGAAATTGGAGTACTGGTTTCTGCAAAGTTTGTAATGAATCTTCTCAAAATATTTACCTATCCAAAGAAAGACTGAATGCCTTTGACATTCTTGGGCTAAGGAAACTTGTTAATGGGAACAAATCTTTTAGGGTCAATCTTGACCCCATCCTTAGACATAATATTCCCTATAAGATTTCCCTTTATGACACCAAAAGAACATTTCTTTGGGTTAAGTGAAACCCCATACTCCAAAGATCTTATAATTATTTTTCAAGATGACCACAGTGTTGATCTTCATCTTCTAAATAGGCTGTAAGATCATCTTGGTACAACACTGAGTATTTATGAATGAAATCTGCAAACACCATATCCATGGCTCTCTAAAAAATTTCCCCAACATTTTTCAAGCCAAAAGGAATTCTAACATATGCATATGTACCCATGGTGTGGTAAATGCAGTCTTGAATTGTTTAGATTCCTTGACCATAACTTGGTTGTATCCTTAAAATCCATCCATCATTGACATTAGTTCAGACCTAGTGAATCTCTATAACATGGCTTCCATGTTGGGAAAACCATAATTATCCTTTAATGAATTAATGTTCAAATTACTAAAATTTACATAGAGTGTGATGTCTCCATTCTTCTTTCTTACTGGAACCAAGTTTGATACCCATGTTGAATGTCTGATGACAGGTTTTATAATTCTAGCATCTCTCATTTTCTTCAACTCTTCTTGCATCTTTGGTGCCAATGTGGGATTAACAGGTCTCAATTTTTTTCTGAAAGGCTTTGTGCCTTTCTTGAAGGGAATCTCATGTTGAAAAAGATCTTCTCTATATGCCTTTAAATCATCATAAGACCATCCAAAAACATGCCTATACTTCCTGAGAAGATTAATTAATAACTTTCTAATTTTAGGAGACAACTTCTTGCCAATATATACATTCTTAGGAGATATAGTTGTTCCTAAGTTTATTTTTTCTAGATCCTCTGGTTTGTTTACAGTCTTTGTAGAAAAGGATTTATCCTTATTATCAAATACTCTCTCAAGAACAACTAATCCCTTTGGAACTCTATTTGATTTCAAATGTAGGAATTCCTTACCAAAAATAGTATCTTTACCATTCAAGGTTTCCACACATCCACTGAAATCCATCTCCTTGTTTACAAAGTATGCTTCATAATGTAAAAATATCAGAATATCCACATCATCTTCAAAAAGCTGTCAGCTCTCAACATTACCTAGTATGGAAGGCCTAGATTGAATCTCTACCTTAGAGATTCCTACAAATGTGATATATTCTAGCCTTAAAGAAATATTGGCTAGAAAATATTCCATTCTATTTTGGCTTCTATCCATCTAGTCAATACCGAATGCATCAAAATCTTCCAACTCATCCCCAAAAACATTTCCGTACTGCTTCTGTCTTTGGCTCTTTGAAACATACTTGGATCTGATCTAAGATACTACTAATTTAGAATCTCCAATCACTCTAAGATTTTTTATTCCATATCTTGAGGCCAACCTCAATCCAATCAACAAAGCCTCATACTTTGAAATATTATTTATACATGTAAATAATAATGTGAAAGAAAATTTTGAAGTCTTACCACTAGGAGCTATCAAAAAAACTCATGCACCAGCTCCCTCCTTAGAGATTGTACCATCAAAATACATAACCCATAAGTCATTTTGGTTTATCAAATTATCCTTTTCTTCTGATAAAAGCACAGGATGAACTTTCCCTTCAACCTCTTTATCTTGCACTTGGAAAGAACCAATATTAGTGTCCAAAAAATAATTCATGTTATCATCTTCATTTTCTCCAATCATGTGAGAAGTTCTAGTTTCCCCAGACAATTTGATATTTTCAATAGAAATATTGAAAATTACAAAGGATAAATCACATTGAATACTCCCACCCATTGAAGCACTCCACTTTCTTGACAATAACATTCCATATTGGGGAATATCAACAACTAGAACACTCATTGTTAGCATTTTGTCAGGAATGTAGCCAACTTATAAGGCAAGGCTTTGATAGTACCAATGATAGGTACTTCTATAGAATCCATTGACTGACATCTTCCATGAGGAGTATCAACTTGCAATCCCATAGAATTCATTACCTTTGTAGGCATAATAATGTTAGATGCTCCAGAATCTATCATGCAGGCATCTTACCATTTACAACCCCCAAGGAAGTATTCACAACATTAGTATCCAAGTAAATCCAAGGAATATTTGAAAAAATTTCACCTGAATCCTTTCCCTTACTTTCAGACTTATCCTCTACATTTCCCATTTTCTTACTACCTTCTGGTTTCTAAATTTTTGTGGAAGTGACACCATTCACCCATGTCAAGGCCTTTTCTTTATGTTCCCCAATTCTTATCATTTCGAACAATGGAAATTTAATAGGAATATGTGACAGAAATTTCCCCATATCAACAGGGGTGTATTTTATGTTAGAGAAATCTTGTTTCACATTAAAAATATTTCCATCCTCAACTTGAGTGGCCAAATTTGTCTCATCTCTCTTTGGATTTTTATTATCCTTTTGAGGAGGGGGAACACTTGTTTCTGGCATCTTTGCTTTAACCTTATGCACAATACTTAGACCATTAGTATTATTTCCTTTCTTAACCATTATCTTCCTTACACCCTCAACATGTTTTACCTTCTCTTGTGTCTACTTATTGTCTGCTTTGGTTTCCTTAATGAAGATACTAGCTGGTTTGCCATTTGCATTACCAATGGTTCTGTTTCTTAAAATATAATTACTCCTTGCTTGAGTAACCATGTTAGCAGTGATATGTGCTACTTATTCATCAAAAGGTCTTCTAAACATAAGGCATTCCTCACCCTTTTCAACATTACATCTTATATCATCAATTTCCCCTTCTTCTTCATCAGAAGGAATTTCCTGATGATATGCTTTTTTTCTACTTGGTTAGCAAGATAAATCTTGTTTTTCAATCTCATCATCAAAACCTACCTCACCCCATAGATGTGAAAAAACCATAACACAACCACTATCATCATATAAGTAATCTTTCTCATCCCCTTTTTCCTCATGTTAGCACTATTCAAAAATCTCCATGGTTTTGAGTTTTTTTTTTTCTGGTCTCAGCAAAATTATTTTAGGTCTCTGGCCTAAATCCCTAAGTTATTCATGAAAAAATATTGCTAAAACCCTAAAATCTCTTGGAGAATTCTATTTTCAAGTTAATTTTTGTAACTTAAGTCCTCTTAAGTCTTATCTTTTAAGTCTTTGGATGGGGCCTTTTTATTTCCTAACTCCTAAGTCGGGTTCCTTTTTAATTTTTTTGTAAGTTTTATTTTCCCGCAATGCTTTATGAATTTTTCTTCTGTCTTGCAAGTTTATCTTAATCTAATGACATGAACTAAGCCTCAAAGGAAAGATGATTACCTAATATTCTTCAAGGCATTGCACCTAAAGGTCACATGTACTTGGCAGGCCCTCTATCTCTTAATCTCAGGATGATATGAAATATGATTTTCACATTGTGAGATTAAGTCATGACCATGGATGCAAATTTGATTGTGTGGTGTATGTGTAATCTCCATATAAACTCAAGGTTTAAGGTTTTATTTAGCAAATTAGAGACATGAAGAACTGAATTACTCAGGGTTAGAGCTGGTTATGAGTCAAGTTCATTATGAGTTAGATCTGACGGTCGACACATTACCTCAAAGACCAAGATGAAGATATTTATCCATTGAGGCATTGTGCCATCAAGACATGTGGAAAGTTGCAGGCTAGGTCTGAAGCTTAAGATAGGGTAATGGGTAGGCAACTCAGTTTTGATCCAATGACAGGCACATTCTCTTCATCGTGAAGATGAAGGTCTTTATTCATCAAGGCATTGTGCCTATGTGACAAGTGGAAATCTGTGACATCATGATCCCAAGGTTGCTGAGGTAGTTTAAAGAAGCAGTAAGTTGGTGAAGATCTTATGGCTGGCATGAAGCCTTAATACAAAGATGCAGTTGATTTAACTATTGAGGCATTGTTCCTAACAAAAACATGTCCTTCCAGTAAAGTTGGACCTATATTTTGGTGACCGTGGGTGAGATTAATATGCAGTCAAGTTAGGTTTCATCTGACGGGTAGTACAAAGCCTTAATGCAAAGATGATCGATAGATAATGTTCAAGGCATTGTGCCTATGTGATGCATCTCATACCACTCAGCACAGGTCAGACAAAAAACAAGAATTTTTTAGAGCCATTGGTAAAGCACCATGTGGAGGTCAGTAGGACCAGGACTGTCAAGTTATAACAAAAGTTAAAAAGAAGTCAGGTTAAGGAAGATCTGATGGTAGGCGTAAAGCCTTAAAGAGAAGATTCTCTTCAGATAGTCATTGAGGCATTACACCTTTATGATGCATGTCCTAATCAGAAGGTGGGACCTGTAGTTAGTAAAGTGGTGGTCAAGGAATTACGCTATGCGGCCACATGTCTAGCCTGGTTAGTGGGACTTGGATTTTGAAGCCAAGGGTAAAGGTAAAGTGCAGTATAGTTAATGTAGATCTAACGGATGATGCAAAGCCTCAAAAGAAAGATGATCTTGATCTAGCCATTAAGGCATCACGCCTGCATGCCACCTATCCGATCAGATTTTTGAAGCTCGAGTGACTTAAATAAGATCAACGACTATGTTTTAAAGTTTGATAAAGTTTGAATCTGGATCATTGATGGATATTTCCATGCCAGGTATAGCCATTGGAGTGGATTTTAAAAATTTCAAACATGTTATTTAGGGTTTTTCAAAGTGGTGGATTATATCTTATGCTATAGAGCTATAAATTGAGGAATTTGATCTTCTATGTCATGTATGAACAATTGTTGGATGCTGAATGAAGGAATATTTGGTGATTTTGAAGACATTTATTATAGATTTATCTCTTTAGGGTTTTTGGTTAATTTGTTAATAAATATTTTATTCCTTTTTTTTTGGCAAGTTGAATCCTAGGGAGTATATGGCTTATTTTGTGTTGTCATTATGGCAACAAAGTCATATGAAGTTTTGAGAGTAAACTATGAAGTGAAAATTGACTAAGTGTAGAAGACAGAATAGAATAGTGACTTGCAGTCAATCAAAGCATCAACACATGTGCGTACGACCACATCAGGATATGCGCATTTAGACTTAATCTCTATGGTATGTTTTTATGCTTACCCTATACAAGCATGGTATGAAATGTTAGTACAGACAAGTTATAGAAAGAACAAGTACACTAGTAGTTCAGAATATAGAGTATGAAGTTGACTTCATGTTTTTGATTAGCGTGTAATATTTTTTTATGTAAATGATAAGCGCCTATTGTAATAAGTTTTTAATCATGTATTAAACATTATTGTAAAAATGCTTAAGCCAATTTGTTTGGAAGCGTTGTATATGTTGTTTTTGGGTTGACTAAGGTCTTTTTTATAGTCACTTCTATTCAAGCATAAATATATATATATGCAATGTAAAGATATACTTCGTGTGTCAAAGAAATAGTCAGAGAAGATATATAGTAGAGCAGTATGAAGGTATCAGTATGAGATAGAGACCTTAAAGAAGATAAGAGCATAACTGGAACTGATCAGACATCTATGTCACATACATCAGTTCACTTTTGGATATAGTGCATATCTATTCTCAAGGGGTTGTAGCCTTCTTTCTTATTAAGAAGTGAGCTCTTGGACAGTGAGTCCTCACCCCTAACAGGGTTTTTTGTAAAAGAATCCTAACAGGGTCAGACCTTTAACCAGGTCATTGTACTTGCATTGTAAAGACTGCTCCTAATAGGGCAAAGGAACTTTAACAGGTTCATTATACTAGTATAATATTTGTGGGTACTAATCATATTATGTGTTATGTGATATTTTTTTAAGCTTCAAGTGATATATAATTGTTTTATGTTTAAAGTTACTGGAATTGAATAAATAGCTAAACACTGATTCACCCCCCCTCTCAGTGTTTCCAACAATTGGTATCAGAGCTCTGGTCCTCTGAGAGAAAATTTTAACCACTTGAGGAGATCATGGATTCTGCAGAAGTTAAACATCTGAAAAATAATCTTGAAGCAGCCCTTGAAGATCTAGACAGATCTGAGAAAGAAAATGAAGAACTTAAACTAAAATTTGATGGCTCACAAATGCTTGTCAAGAAACTAAGGAAAGATCTAAAAGATTTCTCTACCAATGATTTGAAACTGAATGAAGAGAACATGTCTCTAAAATATAAGATAGAAGAATTGAATGAGCAGTTAACTGATAGCTTAACATCTATTGAGGAGAAGAACAAAGAAAATAAATAGTTGGATGAAGAACTCATGCAAGCCAATATGAAAATATTGGAATTGGAAAATATCAAAAACAAAATTGAATCTGAATTATCAGGAGCAAAAGACAAGATTGATAAACTACACACAAGCTCTGATATGATTCAATCATAGCTCTATGCAAAAAAGTTAAAAGGTGATACCACCGGTATGGGATATAGTTTAGCTCAAATTGAGATCAACTCATTACAAGAAAGAAAGAAAGCTCAAACAAAATCTTCAGAAGAAAAGAAAACTAAAAATCATGAAGAGACTCAAGAAGAATCACCAAAAGATAAGCACAAGGTAGTCAACCATACTTTCTATGCCTGTAATAAGCATGGACACTTGGAAAGAGATTGTAAGAATGTAAGACCCTTCAATGGTTACTGTTACTCCTGTAATAAGTTTGGTCATAGGGCTATTCATTGCAGAACAAATCAAAGAAATCAGCCACAACTGAACCAAAGGAATCAAACTCAATTCAATCAGAGAAATCAACCTCAAATAAACTTATAGAACATTACATGTCAGATATGTAACTACAATGGACACACAACCAAGCAATGCAGCAAGATGAATAACAACATCATACCTCCTATCATTTGTCACTTATGTGGAAAAGCTGGACACATTTCAAGGTTTTGCAGATCAAGAACAAAAGGAAAAGAGGATCCTAAGAAGTCTTTGTTTGAATAATCAAGAGAATTTAAGTTTGTGTAAGCTAAAGCTAACTCAAATAAAATATGGGTCAAAGTAAAGAAGGATAATGACGAGAACAAGGTAGTAGATACATCCTTAGTGGATGCACCTTCTACTTCTGGATAGTTGACCCTCATGGTCTTAGGGGGAGCTATTCTAGCTCTGAACCCCTGCATGGCTAGCATACTCACCTCTAAGTATGCACCTATGGATTCATGCATGTAATTACGAATTAAGGTTGTATGAATTCATATATTTCCTTTATTCATTCTGAACAAAGCTTGAAATTCTCTCTGCAAACCGCTTTACGAAAATGAGCATTAAATGCAATTAATCTTTATATAAATTGAAAAAAGACCTTAAAAACCTCACTTTGCATTTGAGATTGAAGTATTTAGAAAGCAGATAAGCATGGAGCATCAAAGCACTACAACTTGAAGGATTAGTTGGTTTGTGAATGGATTAACGATTGGAATGGAACCCTAGCAGCGACATCATTTCAGAATTGCCGTGAAACCCTACTTAACCAAGTTGCAAGTATGGAAACCCCTGTTATATTCGACATTGCTGAAAAGAAGAGATTTATTTTTAAGAAGAATCCATTCAAGTCTATACTAGATGATGTCGAAGGAGAATTCTCTACGACTCCACTTGGATTCGTACATGTAGAAGATATCTGCGCATATTTTTACTGCAAGAAGGAAATAGTTGGAGACAATAACATTGCATCTCTCATGGGTTCTATGATGAAACTAGACTATTCATTCAAGGATGAATATGTGCATCTCACTGATAAACCTATCATTGAGTATTCAAACATGTATGATTTCTATGAGCCAGAATGGGTTAAGATATTACTAAGCAGGATACAAGATGACCTATATTGGATTGGTGAGGTTCCTGTCTACATCACTGCAGATCTAATTCATGAGATGACTGAACTTCCTAAGACTGGACCAGCTCTTTCTATTGGCAAGGATGTTAAGAAGTAGGTTGAACAATTTTTATTATCTAGAAGTGATAGGTGTGGCATGATTGTTGATCCCATCAAGGAGAAT
Organism: Thuja plicata; assembly: GCA_018584345.1. Classification (NCBI taxonomy): domain Eukaryota; kingdom Viridiplantae; phylum Streptophyta; class Pinopsida; order Cupressales; family Cupressaceae; genus Thuja; species Thuja plicata. The sequence goes on along the minus strand of MU224680.1, from coordinate 205,188 downwards.
GACATAAAACTACTCACTATGATACTTGGATACAAGTTTTAGCAAGCAAACAAACTAAATAGTGTGTCCGCAACAACAATTCTGGCAGAAATAAGGATAGTGAGAGATAACACTTAGTACAATCTCTATGAATTATTTCACACACAAATGATAGAAAATATCAAAGCCATTAAGCATGACAAGAGAAATATATTTAAGTTTGGCTCTTTGATCATCTATTTGTACTTCCACATTATTGGTAAAGTTGCAAATCTTTACCTAGATAGGAGCAACCCTACTATGTCTCAGATATCTCTAAAAGCTACATCAGAGAGTAGTGAAAAAGACTCTATGGACATGGATATCAAAAATTTTAGGATCAAGATGCAAAAGAGGTTCAGGATACCTAAGAAGATAGTTGAGAAATACAAAGACACCATATGCTTCATGGTGGAGATTGACTGTACTTGCATGGAGGCAATTGAGCCTAGAACAAAATGGATTCATCCTCTTGGTTATGAATTTGAAGAACATATTTTGGAAGATTATGCACAAGTCCTCCTATCTGCACCTAAGGATCCCAATGAACCTAGATGGGGTACTTACAGAGAAAAGATAAATCAAGTAGATTCTATCTTATACAGTGCTGACAACAAAAGGAAGGCATCAAGGATTACCCCAAACATCCTAAAAGTTCATGGTGTTACACAAGAAGACCTTGAAAGAGATAGAGAAGCTAAGATAGCCAAAGAACTTGAGAAAACTCCTTAAAAAGTGAAAATGGAAAAGACTGATGATATGCCTAAAAAGAAAAAGAAGAAATAAAATGTAGACACATCTGCACCATCAACCACCATTGATCTAGAATCCTCTCCACCTTCTGTACCAAGCAAGAAGTCTAGAGGAAGGAAGCAAGCACCCACTAGTCATCCATCCTCAAGAACTACAAGGAGCAAGGTAAAGAACACACAAGCTCCTCCTGAGGTAGGTT
>MU224680.1:145011-204168 GCA_018584345.1 Thuja plicata | reverse complement strand
CAAGAACTACAAGGAGCAAGGTAAAGAACACACAAGCTCCTCCTGAGGTAGGTTTTAGACCTAGTCTTAATGTCTTAAGGAACAGGATTGTCAATGAAGGGAGACTAGATACAATTACAAAGGTTTATGACAAGTATCAGGAGATAGATAAATCTGAGATACATTCTATCCTCATTTCTCACATGATTAAGTTTAAAAAGTCAGTTCTAGAACTCAAAATAGTGATACCAGACAAGCTATGGAACATTCTAGAGATAATGAAAAGGCATGCAATCAAGGAAGATATGAGGATTAGAGAAGAAACATTGGATAATCTTCTTCCTGTTTGTGCACATGATGAGAAGGCAATTCTATTAGATTTGGTAAAGCCTCATCTCAGAACAAAGACAAGGACTCTTCATATTATGAACAAAGAGTATGAGTTAGTTGGGAAATAGACTAAAAAAGTGTTTGCACAAGTGTTTATGGATGGACATATGTATCCATCAATGATGCCTACAACAAAGGTAACTCTAGTTCCTCCCAAATAGGTTACAAAAACAGTGATTCAAAATGCACCTAAGACAGGTCCATAGGTTTCAGCGCCCTCAGTTTCAATAACTTCTGATACAACAAAAGATTCAGGGGATACTATAGTGATTGATAATATCAAGATATCCATGATAGCTTCTGATAATGATATGGACAAACTTGATAAAGCATTTGTAAGCATAGAAAAAAAAAAGAGGTATGCACTGATGACACATCCTTACAGCAAAATGAAGTCCTCGTTAATGATTCAATAGATTTGAATAAAGAACGAGACAATCAAACTAATGAGATACCATCTATGGAAATCCCAGTAAAAAGTGAATGCATGGATTCTAGTCAGAATACTATATTCAAACCATCCATTCAACCATCAAACTCATTGTTGTCAAGTTTAACTCCTGACTCAGTAAGTCTAGATGCATGGGGAGAAGAAGACCTGATCAAGATCAGTGTCCTAGCCATGGAAAAATCCAAAGAGAAACAGGTTATGAGAAACCCTCTCTTCTTAGAATCAGTAAACATTCTGAATGACCTAGTGCCTATGGACAAGAAAGTAGCTAAAATTCAGTCAGTTGATGATGTAGACAACATCCTAACAAGCTTCAAAGCACATTTTACAAGCTTAGTAGACTTAGCTACAAGAATTTTAGAAGATGAGTATAAAAAGGAAAGATTAAATGAACTGGTAAAGAACTTTACCCTAGATCTAAATTCATTAAAGATTGGTCAGTCTATGTTGAAAGAATTGGCAGCAAAAGGCAGGAAGGTTATAGCAAACTGCATGGACAAATGCAAACTCACCTCTGAACACATCAAAAAGATAGAGGAGGAAGATATCTTGGTTGACAATGTTAGAAAATCAGTTGAAACATCCACGCAAGACATGAAAATCTACAACAATATCTATCAAGGTCAACTAAACAAGATAGAAAAAGATAAAATGGAGATCAGTAAGATAAGGATCAGGCAGACTCAATTGAGAAATGCACTTGCGCCCTCCTTAGCAGTTCTGGATGAGAACATTAAACAAATTTATGCAACCATTGCTACCTATGATCAAGGACCCATCATGGATTTGAAAAAGATGGAAAATCTTACATATGCCTTATGTGCCCATCTCCAAACAATTGATGCACTAAAGACATTTTGGTAGCAAGAGATGAAGAATCTGCAGATAGCCTATCCAAATGTATACATGGAGTAAGTATTTAAATACTTACAATTTTGACACCTTTGTCATTAATTTCAAAGGGGGAGTAATGTATGTATGAGGATAAGTGTATATATATGCAAAGACATATATAGTATATGTTAAGAGAAGAAAATATATAGTTTTTGATGTTAGTCAATTTTGAGTAACTTAGCCACATTCCTTTGTTGCCATTAATGACAAAGGGGGAGATTTTTGGAAAGTTGAATCCTAGGGAGTATATGGATTATTTTGTGTTTTCATTATGGAAACAAAGTCATATGAAGTTTTGAGAGTAAACTATGAAGTGAAAATTGAATAAGTGTAGAAGACATAATAGAACAATGACTTGCAGTCAATCAGAGCATCAACGCACGTGCGTATGACCGCATCAGGATATGCACATTTAGACTTAAGATCTATGGTATGTTTTTATGCTTAACCTATACATGCATGGTACAAAATGTCAGTACAAACAAGTTACAGAAAGAACAAGTACACTAGCAGTTCAGAATACAGAGTATGAAGCCGATTTCATGCTTTTGATTAGTGTGTAATATTTTGTTATGTAAAGACTAAGCACCTATTGTAATAAGTTTGTAATCATGTATTAAACATTATTGTAAACATAGTTAAGCCAATTTGTTTGGAAGCATTGTGTATGTTTTTTTTAGGCCGACTAAGGTCTTGTTTATAGTCGCGTCTATTCAGGCATAAATATATATATGCAATGCAAAGATATACTTTGTGTGTCAAAGAAATAGACAGAGAAGATATATAGTAGATCAGTATGAAGATATCAGTATGAGATAGAGACCATAAAGAAGATAAGATCATAAGTGCATAACTTGAACTAATCAGGAATTTGTGTCACATACATCAGTTCACTTTTGGATATAGTGCATGTCTATTCTCAGGGGGTTGTAGCCTTCTTTCTTATTGAGCAGTGAGCTCTTGGACAGTGAGCCCTCACCCCTAACAGGGTTTTTTGTAAAAGACTCTTATAGGGTCAGGCCTTTAACTAGGTCATTGTACTTGCATTGTAAAGACTTCTCCTAACAGGGCAAAGGAACTTTAATAGGTTCATTATAATAGTACAATATTTGTGGGTACTAATTCCCACCGGGGTTTTCCTCTAATCAAGGTTTCCCCGTAATCATATTATGTGTTATGTGATCTTGTGTTAAGCTTCAAGTGATATATAATTGTTTTATGTTTAAAGTTACTGGAATTGAATAAATAGCTAAACACTGATTCACCCCCCCTCTCAGTGTTTCCAACACTTTTCTTATCATGTTCTATTCTTCGCCATCAATGAGGAGTTGTTTTAGAGTTTTATAATGTAGATTAGATAGATTCTCAGCTTCTAAAGTACGCTCGGTTAAGAACTTATCCTGTTAAAGATTACAAACACATTTGCTAAATGTGACCTTGCTAGGGGATTTACCTCAGATCTATTAAGATCTTCACCTTGTTAGGAGTGGCCTTGTTAGAGGTCTTTAAACACTCTTTTGGAATGTCACTCAAGTCTAGGTTTTACAAAAGGGATGGTTAAATCCACTTGGTTATAAGAGATTTCTCTGTTACAAATATTAATAAGCAACAATAAAATTTGATTTGTAAATATAGAAAATCACTATGCTTGTAGCATATCCTTTATGCTCATTTGAATACTGGCATCACATACTCCATTTATCACTTTCTCAGATTGTAGATTCTTCAATTTGTCTTTCTCTGTTATGCTTGGTAAATGTTGTTCTTTAGCTTCTTTCCTTCTCTATTTTATTCACCATCAACCTTACATTGAGTGTAATCCTCATTCCTTATATAGACATACTTTTGCCTCTTAATATCATTGATTTGATTTTCCTTCATATGTGCTCAACCATTTGATCATCTTGTTCATAAATTATAACTCAGTAGACCATATCACTTTTACCTCAGAACTTTTAAATTTTCTTGGAACTTTCATATATTTTTAAACCGCTTGATCTTTGCCTTAGATCTTTTCATTGTATTTTCCCGTTCATAGATCTTGTAAAAAAATTCATATAATTAACTTCCTCATGTAGCTCAACATCACTTTGCATTAAATTCAATTTTAGCATCATTTAATATCAGTATATTGTACTCGGTAAAACTTGCTTTGCAACTCGGTAACTGAATTCATTCACCACTTGGCGTATAACTCATCTTTGGTACTTGGTGCTTGGTAACTGTAACTGACTCACATAACATTATACCAAATGAATTAGTATAGCTTAGTAAATTATCTCTTTTAGTCATAACTTAATTCATTATGGTTCCTGAATTGATCAATCAAATGTACCGATTTGATAACATCAAATGTATAGTAGAAAAAAATTATACCATCATTACTTCATCATTGTTTGATCTATAATTGTCGCACATTTAACTTATCCTCTTAAGATATGGTAACATAATAAAAATCAATTACTTGACATCAATGAAAAAACAATAACTGATCTAACCATTTCTACAATCATGATACTTAGTATCACCCAGTCTTCATCATCTCCCTTAGATATTCATCAATTAATCAACATTAATAGGTAACTCATAATATATAAATGAATAGATTAGATTATGTTGCTTGAATAGAAGCATTAGGGAACCTGTGAGGACTTAGATTAGTTTTTAATGTTTTATTGAAAAAAAAATATTCACATATTTTAGTAGTTATTTGGCTTTTCCTCCTAGTTCCCTGGCGGGGCGTGACAACTACCAATTTATCTGACTAAAAATTTTCTTCCTATACATCTCCTGTACACCGATCAACACAGTTAACTCTATCTTCCTTTACCAATCATGTGTGTATCTTACCTGTCACTCATATCATATTAACTGAACATGTTGCCATCAATGAAAACAAATTATAAATCTACATATGACAGATCTTCAGATCTCCTCCAAAAACTACCATAATGCGAATAGATCATCATAGATTATAGTATATCATTTATTAGTTGAACTTGAAGGCATAAAAATTTCATTGGATGGAGTTACTTTATGAGTATAATTTTGATGTTCATTACATTAAGGGGAATGAGAACGTTGTTGTGGATTCCTTTAGTAGGATAATGCATGAGATCTCAGTTTTGTCCCTTAGTGTAGATTTACATAGTTGTATTCTTGAGGCTTTACCTAATGACACTTGGTATCAAAAAGTTAGAGAAGAGATTTAGTCTGTATGTACCCTTATGAGCAATTGTTTTGGCTACTCTTTCAAGTCAAATGGATTGTTGCAACACCATTGGTGCATTTATGTGCTGGTGTCAGGTGATATTTGTTCCTTAGTTTTGTGTGAGGAACATCATGCACCATATTTCATACATCTTGGTATCAGTAAGATGCATGCTAAACTTAGACAATTGTACTTTTGGCTAGGGTTTGAGGTGCCATGTTTCCAATTTCATGGCTAGATGTCTTGAGTGTTTAAGAGTGAAGGTAGAACATAAAAATCCAATAGGTCTTAGTGGAAGTGGGATAATATATCGATTGATCTTATTATCAAGATACCTATGTAATTGCATCGACATGATGTCATTATGGTTACTATGGATAATTTGTCCAATGTGGCTCACTTTTCTCCTATGAGAGCTTCTTTTACTGTTTCTTTGGTAGCACATATCTTCATGGAGGATATAGTTCAATTTCATGGGATATCTCACATGATAATTTCAAATCAAGATCTAGTGTTTACTTCCACATTATGGACATCTCTCCAGCATGCTTTGGGTGTATAACTCAATTAGAGTTCTATTGACATGTCTTCTTTTCAGGCCTTGTATGGTCAAACATGTTGTACACCTTTCAGTTGGGATTTTTGGGAGGATTGTGTAGTGTTGGGTCCTTAGATGCTTTAAGATATATAAAAATAGGTGTTTCATATTAGAGAGAATTTGGTTACTACTCATGATTGGAAGAAGTATGATGATGCCTATAGGTTAGATGATCACTTTTTGGTAGGTGACCATGTATTTTTGTGAGTTCGGCTGCAAAAGAGCCCCATCTATTATGGGGAAGGCTCTAAGTTAGCATCACATTTTTTTTGAACCCTTTGACATCCTTGAGAAGATAGGTTTTATTTCATATTTATTGGCATTGCTACCTACTCTATTGTGCATCCATGATGTGTTTCATGTTTCTATATTGAGACAATATATTCCTGATGTGACCCATGTTCTTGATTGGGGTGCTTTACAGGTAAATGGGGGAAAATTTATTTTGAGCCCATCCAAATTATTCAGCATCCAAGGTTGACCCTCAGGGGTTGAGACATTGAGCCGGTAAGGGTCCAATGGGATCTGAGTGATGAGAATTCAACTACTTTGGAGGATTCTTTATGATTGAGAGATTTATACCCCTATCTTTTTGCAGGCTATCAGGAGTTAGCCTATGCCTAGGGGGTGTAGTGCCTCATGTGGTTTCATTCTTCTTTTCTTCATTTTGATTTGAGTTAGAATCTATTTTATTCCATGACTATTCGCATGATGTGATCAGATATTTTATTTGTGTGATTCATTTGATTACAGTACATTATTTTAGTTTTTACTAGTATCATTATTGATGTATATGTTAGGTTATATTTTTTCTTACCATTTTTATCATATCTACATGACAATGCTTCTAGGATGTGGAATGATGCTTTATGATGATATCTTGTGTATTTTGTAATCGACAACATTTTGTTATGTTATTATGATGATCATCATTGATTTCCTATTTTATTATGCCTTTATTTCTAATTGATATTTCATTAGAATTTTCAGTGATATATGCTTGTATTGCCATAAATGATTGTTTAATATTTAATTTAAATGAGATGTACATTAAGGATTAAATATGGAATGACCAGTGTTCTGACATTCTAATACATATAAATGATTGTGTCACTAGAGCATCACTATTTCATTAGGCATACTTTGAATATTCATATTTCTGCTTTGGCTATTTATACTGTGATGTGTGCATGTTTTCATGAATAGGTACCAGATAGTGTCTTTTCCTAAGCTCTAGGTTTGAGTGCATCTTATCCTTGGAAATGAAATAGAAGATATTTTCAATGGTCATTCATGATTCACCCAATATCACCCTTGTATGGGTGATATATCCATAATTAATATATTATAGCTCTGGTATGTGTGGATAAATCAAGAGTTCATTTTCATATTTGTGTTAGACTAGTATATGTTTGTACATTTAGAGTTCCCACAAATGTCATGTTTTATTAATGTTGATTTTAATTTTTTAGAGTTTATTTTTATTTACCAACAAATTTACCATAGTTAAATTCTATTTAATTGGAATTGATTTAATTTTTTAGAGACGATTTTTGGTGAAGTATATAGTTTGTGATTTAATTATTTTAAGTGGCTTGATTTTTAGCCTTTTGGCAAAAAAAATGACCTTTATTGTGGAAAAAGATTGATTTTCCCTCACTTTATGTTTTGAGAAATTAGATTTTGATCTAATTTGTATTGGAGAAAGTCACTCTTTTTCTTAGTGTGTTTTATACACTTGCCAGATTTTTTTGGGCATTGGCTCATTGAGTTTTTGCCAGGATTGTTTTTCTTTGATAAAGTTTTTTGTTTGATTCCATGGTGTTTTGGAATTGTTCTTCCATTTTTTATTTTTTCCATTGTGTAAGGGAGGTTTTCCTCAAATCTTTCATGTTTCTCATTTGAATTTGTACCATCTTAAAAGTAAGCACCCATTAATTTCGAAGCTCAAAGACCTTTTTAGGCCCCATTTTATTGATCTCCTAGAACATGAATGCATTTATGCTTGATTTGCTTCTTTTTCCTTGATTTTTGTCCATTTTTGTATGTTTCTTTTGCACCCCCAAGATAATGAGGCCTTTTTCATGGATTATGTCTCCTACAGTATAGGTCAAAGTCAACCTATAGCTAGGGTACAAGTTAAGGTCAACTTGTACCTGAGGCATTGGTTTCATGGGAACTCAGGCCCATTTTAGGGTTTTTCATATTTTCCTACCTAGTGCAGTCGACCCTTTTTGTTTTGACACCCAAAATTGGTATAAAAGGAGGCCTAATCACTTTGTTTAATAATCCAAAAATTTAATAAGAAATCTACATTCTAGATACACAAGTGCTATGTCCATTGCATCCACTTTTACAAGAAAGCTCCATTACATACATTCTCAAGCCATCAATTACAAGCTATCAAGTTCAAGGTGCATTAAAGGAGTTCAGGAAAAGAAAGGATTCATTGAATTAAATCATTCCATTCAATAAAACATGCATTTCCTTCCATAGGCCTGTCTTCCTTCTTCAATGGAAATAGTGAAGTTGGCCATCAAGGGAGGATACCTACATTCATCAACATTGAACAAGAGTTCAACCATTCAAGCATTCAAGAATACTTACATCCATTATCTATGATTTGGAACTTGTAGATATATTTCATTTGTGAAGACATCCAAAATCCTAAATTCTACATACAAGCATTCATACATCTTTGTGGGTAGTGGATTCAAATCCATCCATGAAGCTTTGACAAGTGAGGTGAATATTTAAATTTGTCTTGCTTTTACATGCTTTTTTTTCAATCCAAGGTTAATTCCTAAATAGGGGCTTGGCCAAGGAAATCCTAGAGAAGAGCCCCAAACTATGTCAAAAATGACTCTCTAGGGATCCACAACACCCCTACTCCCACACAATCTAGGGCTCTACTAAAGAGTTCCCAAAACCCACATTCACAAGACTAGGTCTTCCACTAGCCTTCAACACCCAAAAGGGAAAAATAGGACACAACTAGAACCAAGTAATCCAGGGATGGACCAAATTTTCTATCTATATTAGATCACCATATTAGATGAAAAGAAACACAAATCCCTTACTAAGATATCACTGAGATTCAAATTAGACACCTAGACCACCATAGGGCTACAAGGAGAAAATATATATTTCTAAGGGAAACTTACTTGGAAATCCACCATATAAAGTATTAACAACCCCAAAAGTCTCTAATCCATCCACTAACAACACCCTCCAATCTAGGGCTCTTGATCAATCCCCTAACTCCTGCTGTCCTCAATTCTCTCCTAGGCCTAATAGGGCTAATAGGTCACTTTTCCAAAGAAAATAATTGAATCTCAATTAAATTTTTCATCCCACCAATTTTAATACTTGAGGGATCTTAAAAAACTCCTAAATCCAAGGACTTAGACTTCCATTCCACTCCTGGTCTGAGTTGTGCCTCAAAAGCTCAATTCTGGACAATCACATATGAATGCCTGTCCAAAAGATTCAATCATTCCTCCCTCCATAAATTTAATCCTGATCTAAGACCTCTAGAGTCTTAAATTAAATCCTCCCCCCTTTCTCTCCCCAAAGGCTTAATATTTTCCCGTGGTGGAGTCTTTGGGAAAGAGGAATTTAGTATCGAAACCCTAGTTAGGGCCTTCCACAGACCAGTGGGCAATCAAAATTTGATAACTCTCGATCCCCTACACTTAAAGATTTAAAAAAAATTGGAAAATTCTACCAAGACCTTGGATCAAATTTTCCAATCCTTCAATGGTGCATTGTTTTCCATATAGAACCGTACAACTCTAAAATACAGTTAGAAATACAGAAAAATAGTTTGGATTTTATTGATTTCAATGCAAAAATTTACAAATTGTTCACTCCCACTTAGGAGAAAGTTTTTTACACTATTAAATATCACTCCCAAGTGTTTCCAACTGAAAAAATTGGTTGTGAACTTTGGGATTCAAAAGTTGCAACTTTTTGCAAAAGTTGTTCTATGCAACATTGACAACTTTTTGCAAAAGTTGTCAATTATAACTAAACTTGTAAAGTTTAGTGTTTTTACACCATAGGGGACCTTAGAATGCCTAAAATGACATTACTACCCTTCCTTAGGTCCCCTAGACTATACTAGATTAATCTACCCAAGATTTTCCAAATTGACTAAGGTGGACAACTAAGTTTATAACATCACTTAGTGTCCCCTTGACTTACATTTTAGGACTTATTGAAAAATTTGGATCTAAGATCCAATAACAACCCCCTTCTTGTTTGGATCCATTTATGTTCTTTCAATGGATGAAATTTGGGGTGCCCCTGCACCATACTCCCAGGGTGCATTGATCTCATGTCCTCTTGAGACGAGGTCTTCTAAACTGGAGCCATGCTTCTGAATTTCTTTCTCAACCATCCATACAGATTCCTCTCTAGGACTATCTTTCCATTTGACAAAAGATTTCTTTTAAAAATTCTTTCTTGTTTGTTTGATGATCTTGGTTTCCAAAATCTTCCCAAGCTTCTTTGGTACATGAGAGGGTATACCTACAACATCTTCTTCAAGATCTTCCAGTTGTACTTTAGAACCTGCATTCACATCACCTTTATATGGGGTTAGATAATAAATATTGAATATAGGGGAGAGGCCAAGGTGTGAGGGTAGTTCAATCTCATATGAATTCAACCCATGCTTCTTCAATACTAGACAAGGTCCTACTTTCTTCATGAGTATTTTAGTGTGTTTTCCCTTAGGTAATCTTTCCTTCTTCAAATATGCCAACACCAAGTCTCCCACCTGCAACTGAACATCTCTTCTATGCTTGTCTTTGGCTTGTTTATACTTGTCCACATTCTTCTCAAGTGCCAATCTCACCGAGTCATGAATTTATTTCATACTCTCTACAAATTCTTCTCCATGAGCACTACTGGAGTGTTTTGTGGCAATTATCTGAGTTCCAAGATGCCTCTTGGACTTTTCCCATACACAATTTGAAAGGGACTCTTTCATGTACTCCTGTTAAATAATTCATTGAAAGAAAACTCTACTTGGGGCAAGACTGCATCCCACTTGTCTACATATTGTTTTTTCAAACATCTAAGTAGGTTTCCAAGTGATTTGTTTACCACTTCTATCTTCCCATCTGTTTGTGGATGGTAGACAGAACTAAAGCTTAGATTGGTCCCTAACCTTTTCCACAAGGTCCTCCAAAAGTGACCAATAAAATTCAGATCTCTATCAGGTAGAATGGTTTGAGGTAAGCCATGAATCCTCACAATTTCTTTGAAGAACAAACTTGCAATTGTTGATGCATCATTAGTAATTTTACAAGGGATAAAGTGGGCCATTTTACTAAACCTGTCCACTACAACATAAATACTATCATACCCCTTTTGTGTCCTAGGCAATCCCATCACAAAATCCATGCTACAACTCTCCCAAGGTCTTGTAGGAATAGGTAGAGGCTGGTATAGTCCCGCATTTGTGGATGTACCCTTGGCTCTTTGATAGATTGTGCATGTCTCTACAATATTTCTTACTTTAGTATGAAGTTTAGGCCAATAATAGAACCTTCTCACCTGTTCCAATGTCTTGTCCAAACCAAAATGTCCCCCCATGCTAACTGCATGTTTCTGTTTAATGATGTTCTCCCTCATTGAACATTTCAGAATGCATAACTGGTGTCCTTTGAACAAGATCCCATTTTGAATCAAATAGTCTGCATACTCTACATGGTAAGCCTCAAAAAAGTTATAACACACCTTATAAATATCTTTGAAATCATCATCATTCTTATACATGTCTTTCAATGAATCAATCCCTACACTTTGGAGTTGGATTTGTTGCACAACTAAAGTTCTTTGGCTCAATGAATCTACCACCTTATTGGAAACTCCCTTTTTATGTTTGATTGAAAATGTGTAGGCTTGTATTGATTCCACCCACTTCATGTGTTTGTGGCTTAGTTTCTCTTGACTATTTAAGAAAATTAATGCTTGATTGTCTGTGAAGACAACAAATTCTTTTGGAAGGAGGTAGTGCCTCCATTTATTCAATGAATGGACTAAGGCATATAGTCCCAAGTCATAAGAGGAGTATTTCCTCTTTGCTTCATTCAGTTTCTCATTGAAAAAGGCTATAGGCCTCCCTTCTTGGCTCAATAAAACCCCTATTGCTATGTTAGAAGAATCACATTCAATAGTAAATATCTTTTGAAAATCAAGAAAGACTAGGATATGCTTCTCCATTACCTTTTTCTTCAGCATTTGGAAGGCTTCTTCTGCATCTTTGTTCCACACAAACTTGCACTTCTGTCCACCCTTAATGGTTTCAAGGAGAGGAGCACACAACTGACTGAAATTCCATATAAATTTTTTGTAAAAAGATGCAAGCCCATGCAAACTCCTGACTTCTATCATTGTCCTAGGAGAAGGATAATTCAAGATGGATTCTACCTTCTTTGGGTCCATTTTGATGTTCCCTCCTAAGACCAAAAATCCCAAATATATGAGCTCTCCTTGCATAAAAACACATTTCTCCAAATTGATGAAAAACTTCTCTTCATGTAGTCTCTTTAGGACCAAGCTAAGATGCTCCAAATGTTCCTTCTTACTCTTGCTAGAAATAAGGATGTCATCAAGATACACTATGAAAAATTTTCCAAGGAATGTTTTAAGCACCTCATTCATGAGCCTCATGAATGTGCTAGGAGCATTTGACAGACCAAAGGGCATCACTCTCCACTCATACAAGCCTTCATTTGTTTTAAATGCAGTCTTCCACTCATCACCGGTCCTAATCCTTATTTGGTGGTAGCCACTCTTCAAATCCACCTTAGAATAGTATCTTTCACCTCCTAAGTCATCCAATAGATCCTCTATCCTAGGCATAGGAAATCTATACCTAATTGTGATTCTATTTATGGCTCTAGAATCAGTGCACAATCTCCATGTGCTCTCCTTCTTAGGGGCTAAAAGAGAAAGTACCGCATAAGGACTGAGACTCTTAGTAATCAAACCCTTATCCAAGAGTTCTTGAATCTATCTTGCCATCTCCTTATTTTGTTCAGGATTCAACTTGTATGCTGCCTTATTTGGTAAGGTTTCTCCTGGGATCAAGTCTATGTTGTGACTTATGTCTTTGATTGGGGCAACTAATTTGGTAAGTCTTTGGTTACAATGTCCTTATACTAGTCAAGTAGGTCTGAAACTTCCTTAGGGCCTACTCTTCTTAGGGATTTTACATCTTCTTAGGTCTGTCATCCTTAGGCAAAATGACTAAAGCATAGCAAGGGGTCTTTTCTTCTTTCAAAGTTTTCAAAAGCTCTTTTTCTCCTACAAACAAAAATTTAGGATCTTTTTTTTTCTCTGCAAAATCAGATAGTGGTAAGAATGTTACCTTTTCACCCTTGTGATTGATTGTTTAGGTGTTCAATCTCCCATCATGATGATCCTCCACATCATACTGCCAAGGTCTCCCAAGTAGCAAATGGCAGGCATCCATTGGGACAATGTCACAAAGAACTTTATCCTTGTAGTTTCAAAGTTGGAGTTCCACCCAAGCTTGCTCATCTATGAAAGTTTTTTGCTTCTTAGTTAGCCATGATACCTTGTAAGGGTTTGGATGTGGCACCCTTCTCAACTTCATTTTCTTTACTTCTTCTTCTGACACCAATTTTTCTATAGACCCACTATCAATCACCATCTTGCAGACTTTGTCTCCTACTTTGCATGTGGTTCTGAATAATTTCTTCCTCTGAGGTGGCTCTTGAGTGCTTGGAGCCTTCAATATTGTCCTTCTAATCATAAGGAATTCTCCTTCCTCAGGTGGTGCATAATACCCATGTGTATTGTCTCCATGGTTCTCTTATTCTTAAACCATGTTTTCCCTTCTCTCTGCCTGATTTCTTGCCTTCTCTGGACACTTTCATGCTAAGTACCCTACTTGGTTACATCTGTAACACCTTGGAGGTCCTAAAATTCTTCCTCCAAATCTTCCCCTTGAATCTCCTCTCCTTCCTCTATAGGAGCCTCTATAACTACCTTCCCCAAAGGAGCTCTCCTGACTGGTTTCTCTATGACTGGTTTCTCCAAAAATCCTAGGAGCTTGTCCTCTTCCATTGTTTGTCCCTCTTCCTCTACTACCAAAGTCTCTCTGGCCTCTTTTCTCTTGTCTCCTCTTCAGTCTTTCTTCAAATTTTAGTGCTAATTGATAAAACTTTTGGATAGTAGTAGGGGAACACAAACTTAGTTCATCTTGGATGTTTACCCTCAATCCTTGCATATATCTAGCAAGCTTGACACTCTCTGGTTCAACCAACTTAGATTTCATGGTAAGATTTTGGAATTCTTCAGTATAACTTGAGATGTCTATCTCTTTCTGCCTTAGGCTTTGTCTCTTCTTATGAAGTTGAACTTCATAGTCTTCAGGCACATAGGCTTCCTTCACCAAGGTCACCATCTTCTTCCAAGTTCTTACTGGATTCTTTTTCATCTTCACCCTCTCTGCTTGAGTGAAATTCCACCAAGTTAGGTCAGATCCCTTCAACTTGGAATTTTCTATCTTGACCTTCTAATGCTCAGGTATCTCCTCACAGTCAAATAAAATAGTGAGTGCATCAATCCAATCCATTACTTCTTTTGGATCCATCTTCCCATTGTAGACAGGTAGGTCAAGTTTAGTATCCATGGTCCTTCTCTCCATGGATTTCAAAGTCTTCAAGAGTAGCCTCTGTTCGGCAGGGATTTCTTCTTCTTCATCTTCCTGCCGAGGGGTCTATTTATCACTCCCCTCCTCTTAAATTATATAGTTCCCACTACTCCCTTTCTTGACTTGTTCCTTTAGCCTTTCCATTTCCTTCCTCATCAACTTCCTCTCTACATCATGCTCTTTCACCACACTTAGCAGTTTGGCATTGGTCATCCTATTAGGAAGTTCATTGTCATCTCCTCCTTTAGACATGTTTGCAACTTGTCTTCTTCGAAAGATCTACTAGTTTCTCTGATACCACTTGGAGAAGATCCCTAAACTATGTCAAAAATGACTCTCTAGGGATCCACAATACCCCTACTCCCACACAATCTAGGGCTCTACTAAAGAGTTCCCAAAACCCACATTCACAAGACTAGGTCTTCCACTAGCCTTCAACACCCAAAAGGGAAAAATAGGACACAACTAGAACCAAGTAATCCATGGATGGAACAAAGGTTCTATCTATATTAGATCACCATATTAGATGAAAAGAAACACAAATCCCTTACTAAGATATCACTGAGATTCAAATTAGACTCCTAGACCACCATAGGGCTACAAGGAGAAAATATGGATTTCTAAGGGAAACTTACTTTGAACTCCACCAAAGAAAGTCTTAACCACCCCCAAAGTCTCTAATCCATCCACCAACAACACCCTCCAAGCTAGGGCTCTTGATCAATCCCCTAACTCCTGTTGTCCTTAATTCTCTCTTAGTCCTAATAGGCCTAATAGGTCACTTTTCCAAAGAAACTACTTGAATCTCTATTCAATTTGTCATCCCAACAATTGGAATAATTGAGGGATCTTACAAAACTCCTAAATCCAAGGATTTATACTTCCATTCCACCCCTGGCCTGAGTTGTGCCTCAAAAGCTCAATTCTGGACAATCACATATGAATGCCTATCCAGAAGATTCAATCATTCCTCCCTCCATCAACTACCTCCTAATTTAAGAACTCCAAATTATTAAATTAAATCCTCCCCCCTTTCTCTCCCCAAAGGCTTAATATTTTTCAATTGTGGAATCTCTGGGAAAGAGGAATTTAGTATCGAAACCCTAGTTAGGGCCTTCCACAGACCAGTGGGAAATAAAAATTTGATAACTCTCAATACCTTTCACTTCAAGTCTTCAAACCAATTGGAAAATTTGACCAGGACCTTGGATCAACTTTTCCAATCCTTCAATGGTTCATTGGGGTCCGTAGAGAAGCATACAACTCTTAAATACAGTTAGAAATACAGAAAAATAGTTTGGATTCTATTGATTTCAATGCAAAACTTTACAAATTGTTCACTCCAACTTTGGAGAAAGGTTTTTACACCATTAAATATCATTCCTAATTGGTTCCAACTGAAAAAATTGGTTGGGAATGTTGGGATTCAAAATTTGCAAGTTTTTAGAAAAGTTGCTCTATGCAACATTGACAACTTTTGACAACTTTTTGCAAAAGTTGTCAATTATAAGTAATCTTGTAAAGTTCTATGTTTTTACACCATAGGGGATCTTAGAAGGCCTAAAATAAAATTCCTACCCTTCCTTAGGTCCCCTAGAGTATTCTAGCCTACTCTACCCAAGATTGTCCAAATTGACTAAGGTGGACAACTAAGTTTATAACATCACTTAGTGTCCCCTTGTCTTACATTTTAGGACTTATTGAAAAACTTGGATCTAAGATCCAATAAAAAACCTAACCATTCTTGTTTGGATCTACTAATGTGATTGCAATGGATGAACTTGAGGGTGCCCCTATACAAAATACCCTTCCCCCTAAACAAATTTCATTTTTCTTGTGTGTAGGAGTAGATTGATAGGTTTTCAAGTTTTTGGGATCAGATTTGGCTGATTTAGGATTACAGTTTCCATTGGAGATTCAGATCTCATATTTTTAGAGAGTGTAGGTATAGGTCAACCTTTATCTATACCCAAGTGTGACCTATACCCTCTAAGTCAATGTGTTCCTATGACCTTGAAATTTTCATGGTCAGTAGATTTGAACTTGCAAGTTCCAGATCTAGCATGGTTTTAGTTTCTATTGTATTCTTGTACTATCCCTCAGAGTGAGTCAATTTTCTTCTTTTTCCTTTCATTAAACTTACTTTGAGATATCAGATTAGGTATTTTTACATTCTTTATTAATCACTCAACTAGCCTTATTTTTCTTAATCAAACACAGATAATCTTAATTGGAACAATCAATATTAATCAACAAACAATAAAGGGAAAGTACAAACACAAGAAAAGGGATTTTTTTGATATTCACCCTTAGAAAGGGCTTGAATTTTTCATTAGTAGCCCTTATATCCATTTGGGTTGTGCTAATCTAATTTGGTTTCTCTTGAAGGTTATATTTTAGGACCCCTCTTTCTCTTTCCCTAATGTGAATAAAAGACTTGGTGAATCAACCACTAACACCTTCTTTTTTATGTTAAATTTTTGGTGAACCTCACACTTTCATGCTTTATATCTTTTGATTTGGTAGTTGGATATTCATTGTATTCATAGGTTCCCTTACATTTTGGTGAACCTGACACTTTCATGTTTTATATCTTTTGAGTTGGTAATTGGATATTCATTGTATGCATAGGTTCCCTTAAATTTTGGCGAACCCTTTCTTTCATGCTTTATACCTTCTGATTTGATAGTTAGATATCCTTTTCATTGCATGTCTAGATGTACTTTGCTACATTATATACCTACTATAGATACATTCATTGCATTCTGCATTTTATGCTTACATTCTTCCAAATAAAATACAAAAATATTTCGTTTTATACACTAAATAGTTATCATTGCAATTCATTTTATATGTATTTACATTGATAAAAAATACAAAAACAAAATTTCATTCCTTGCATGTTTTTATTTTCTATTAGTCTTGCAATGCATTTATTTTCTCAAGTAGATAGCAGTTTAGCTTCCCTTCTATCACTTTATCCTTCTCCTATAGATCCACCTCTCTATGAGGTCATATCAGTGAAATAAGATGTTCTTAACCCTTCTTTCAATAGTTTCTCTCTTTTGAGAGAAGTGTTGAAGATTGATGGTAACTTTTCTCTCAATATGTCCTTTTCCCATGTATATACTTTGCCAAACTTTGATAGGTCTAACTTGCCTTCTAGGAATGAACCTTTGAAATTTATTTTGGGTAGACCTTGGTTACATACTATGCATTATGTTGCTTCAACTCTTCATTGAAAATTCAAATTCCTCTATAAAAATTTTATGTACACTCTTCATGCAGATGATTGACCAAATAGTTGTTTAAACATAGAATCTGCTAAAACCTCTGAGTCTATCAAAGAAACACAAGAGCCTGATTCTAAAACTGATTCTAAAACTGATTCTCAATCTTAGGATGATCCACCTTCCTCTAGTTCTCTTTTAGATGATGATTTGGGGTCCTTAGATTTGACAAAGAACATTTATTGGAGAGTATAAAGTTTTAGACCTTCAATTTATGCAATCTAAATCTGATAAAGAATTCAAAGAAACTACTATTTCTAATGAGCTTAGTAATATTTTTTCCACTTCTTCCACTCCTAATGCATCTATCATGCTTGATTTCGATGACATAGTGAAAAATGAGACTTTTGGTATTTGGAGGTATTGAGAGAGGGGGGGTGAATCAGTACAAATAGGCATCCTACTAATTCAACCAGAGGTCTAATTAACTTTAGTAGCAAATTCCAAATAAAAAAACATATAACTGATGCAATGAAATAAAAGTAAATAAAATCAGACATCCACACATGCATCACACATAACACATTTTTTTCACATGGAAAACCAATAGGGAAAAACCATGGTGGGAATTAGTACCCAAAAAAGTTTGCACTCTTCTGAAATACACCCTGTGAGGAGCTTAACCATGTTGGGAGTTTAAAAATACATTGTTAGGTGCCACCTAGTTAAGGGATTTACCTCTAGCACTATGTTATTCCCTGCATCCCCGTCCCTACATTTTGTGTGCAAAATGTTGGGTCTCCCTTTTTGCTTTCTGCTCTTGGCTCTTGCCTTGTCTTTTTCCTTTATTTTCTTTGTTTTCCTTCTCCGGGATTTCTTTCCTGCGGTTTTGGTTTTTTTTTTTTTTTTTGTCTCTTGTGTCTCTGGGACCTGGTCCCAGAGTTGGTCATCCTTTGTTAGGATCCAGATTCCGGACTCCGGGATTCTTTGCCACAATGTCTTCTTTTCGTAAGAGGGTATGGTTGCATGGAATCCCCGGGCCTGGAGTCCAGAGGTTTGTCTGTCTAGAGTTTGCGAAAGTAAAGGTAAATTGACTTTTACCTCAAGTATAAATAGAAATTACTTGTCATTTTCACAATTACCGCGATTAAAACACTTAGGCAATTTGAGCAATTTCAGAGTGATTTTATAGTAATTTAGCAAGAACCTAGTGCGAACTATTCTGAGATGTTCTGAACAATTGTGGGTGGTTTGTGATGGTAACTAGTGATTGTTTGATGCAGGGGATATTATAGAGTATTCGCATAATGAGCTCCTTTCCTTGCCCTTCTTCATTTTCAGGTTGGTGCCTTCTTTCCTCTCTGTTTTCCTACTTTTTGGTTTTTGTCTAGTTTTTGTGTTGTCTTGCATTTCTGTTTGGTGTTGCATTTCTTTCTGGTTCGCCACCTATTGGTGGGTCGGATCTGCCAGAGGGTTGTCTACCCTTTGTGTAGATTTAGGATAATGTAAAATTTGTAGATGTTTGTACATTTTATAGTTTTGTAAATAGCTGCTCTGTGTTCTGTACATATGTATATTTGGTATATATTGTTGTATATCCCTCCGCTTGTCATGTATATGTCCTTCAGCTCTACTTAAGTTAGGTGTATATTCTGTGTATAGTTGTTTGGTATTCTATTGAGCTTGCCGTGCTACATTAGTTCCCTGTTCCTAATTTGCGAGCTCACTTTGGGTAGAATACTGCCTGGTTGAAACTCGGCTCTCAGCTGGTTTCAACCTAGTGGTTTTCTCTCTCCTTCGTAAACCAACCTGTCCTTCATTTATGTCCCATGTGCGTATTTAAATTTTTCCATGTGGCTTTTACTCTTCATGTGTTCAGATAGTTGGCTCTGCTGCCATTGCCATAACTTCCATTTATTGCATAGCCATGTGGCGTCCACATAGATCTGACGGCTCATTTTTTGCACACACCTTCCAACGGTTAGTTTTCCAGACCTTGGATCTTTTGTCTTCACTAGCCCACACCTTACTTTTATCAAGTATGCTAAAAACCTCGGGCCTAGATATTGGCTAAATTTCCAAGTTTGCAAAATATATATACTTGTCAGGATTTTTGACCTAAACTAACCTTTCAGGAAAAGGAACGCTGCGATGATAAGATCTCTGGACCTTGGAATATTTTTTTATATATATATATAAAGTTCTAACAGTTGCCTTGCCTTGCATATTTTCAAAGAAACATACTTCCATCATGTCTGAGGCTTCCACATCTTCACCACCGAGAAGTCTAGAACTTCCTTCTACAACAATTACCAGAGCAGTTGTTAGGTCCAAAATAGAGAAAGCTCTAGAGAAACTGCCCCTGAGAATGAAATATGTAAAGGAAAGCATTATCATGGGCTCGAAGATTGAGTCAAAAGTTTAATTCATTACTGACACTAGCGTCGGGACATGGCCTGAAATGCAGGCCTTGGTAAAAATGATGTACATTCAACGGCAGGTCGGGGATCCATTGGCCATTAAAATTGGGGATTCTGAGATTCTTAAGGTAGCTTGTTTCCCATGCTTGGTGCAGTCACCGGAACATATTATTACACTTGCAGTGCACTACAATACATCCTTTTGGGCCATTATGCTCGTAGCCCCGGAGCCAACTGGGTATCCCACCCCTATGGTGTCTCTCGACACCGCAATTTTTTAGATGGGATTGGGGATTCCTCAATTTGACAGGCCAGCTATAGTTACCAAATCAGATGCCTTGGCACAGTTTAAGCAGTTGGAGGAAGCAGCCCGGATATATATGAATAATCATTGGCTCAAGACCCCGAAGAGGGAGCCCAAGAGGATGAAGCTAGAAATCCCCCAGTCTAAGTTCAAAGAAAGCATCCAGATGGGGATGATAGCATTATGTCGTGTCTTTGGGCAACCACATGCCCAAGATTTCTCAAAGGTGGATGTATTACTTCCTGCTTGGTATCATCATGGGCGGGGAGTATTTTGACTGGGCCGCCATAATTTCAAACCATGTAGATTCCCAATTCCTTCAGGTTGTCCAAAAGAAGAAGTTTTATATGACTTCCTATGTTCTCTGGGCCCTAGCGCAATAGCGGCCAACCACCAATGGGCTGCTCACTTCAGGTGTACTCAGGATTAGCCCAGGTCAGAAGGCTCCCTGGGATTATTTCCCACAGATTCAATGGGAAGCCAGTTTCCCTAGTTTCTATAGAGTGAACGATGCCTTCATTTATTACAACCTGCTCACACCAACCCAGGATGCAGGATACCACCTGTCTACAAAGGTGATGGATCTAGTCAAAATTTATGACCATTATTATATACAGCTCCAACACCATACATACATAAGGGTAACTGGCTTCTCCGAGAAACCCTACTTGTTACCCAAACATTGTGGGAACAGGATAATTCTTTTGGAATATTGCAGGAAAATAATGGAGCTACATGCATTCTACGCCTTGAAGAAGGTAACAAATATTCAATTCCTAATCACTTGTGGGAATTATTCATGCAGTCTGGCCACCGCCAAAGAAGAAGACAATGAGCTTAAAAGCTTGAACTTGGTGGAATTCTATTTAGCATGGAAGCATTTTGATCCGCACGAGAAGATTGCATTGGCACTTCCCCGGGCATCAGAGCCCCATCAATATCACATGAAAGAATTTTGGAAGGATTTCCAAGATGACATAGAAGTCTAGAGCTGGCACTACATCAGGATGACCGCAGGGATGATGGAAAGATTGAAGCTCCAAAATTTTTTGGATGACTTCTCAGATGCCGGCTCCATAATAGATCCCTAGTACAAAGAAAAGGGGATTGATAAGTTGGCCCTCCCTCCGATAAACTGGAATGCCCAAGAGGGACCAACCATAAAATAATTTACTCACAACATGGTCGAACACAGCCATGAATACTTCAAGAGAGTATGTCCCTGGAGCTAGAGAGGGAACCAGAGTTTGTTGATGTCCCGGCCAATCGTCCCCCGCAGGATGAATTTGATGATGTTTTTACAATCGATGAGTTCAAAAATTTATAGGGGGACATTGAGCAGATAGAGGCCAAAATCCCCGAACAAGAGGAGGCTCCAGAACAAGAACCTACCCAGGAATAGGAGGAGAAGACAGAGGAAGAGAAAAGGGTAGAACAAAAAATTATCTCTGAAGTCCCGGAGATACAGGACACGAGAGTGGACCAACAAAAGCAAAGTGAATAAATGACATCCGCTAGGGAAAATGGACCTACAAGAGAAAGTGTAACCTCAACCATCGTGTTCCAAGCACCACTCCCGAAGGTTACATTTGGGGAGGTAATCACTGCGGCTCAAAAACTAAATCTTGGCTTGATAGCTCCCCCATTACTAAAAGATGTATTTATGGAAGAGGACACCCCAGCAATAGAGGCTGAGGAGGAACAACAACATGAAGAGGAAGAAACCCCCAGGGCAGCCAATGAAGACCCAGACATAGCCAAAGATACAGGTGACAGGGCAGAAGAAACAAATGTCGTCAGGGAAAATGTTGTCGATGAATCAAAAGATACAGGGAAGGAGCCAGGAGAGACCCATGCCACTGAAGAACAACAGAAAGATATTAGGGAAGAACAACAGGAACAATCTTTGGCTAATAAGCCACCCCTACCACCATAGTAGTTAATAGAAACTAGGAAAAGGGAGGCCCCACCAACTCTTAGAGCTCATCTCTCCCTAGCCGAGATGATGGCTCAGACCCAAAACCTACCAAAGGCCAAGAAAGCCCAGACTATTCATACTCTTCAAACCGGGCTGAGCAGAGAAATAGTTGCAGTGGTAGCAACACCTCCCCCAGATGCTGACGAAGCAACGACCAAGGCTGGGGATTATAATATCACTGGGAAAGAGGGGAAAACAAGGTGAGGTAGACCTATTAAAAGAAGCGGCAAAGGCAATAGAGGCCCGTTATGAAAAGAAGGCCCAAAGGCTCAAGGCGGAGAAGGAGAAAAATGTGAACCTTATGGGATTGCTAACTGAGCTAGCCCTGCCTATCAGCGTTATTCCTCTGGGGGCCTCTACATCTGATATACTACTGCCGTAGAGAAATGTAGATTCATTGTAGGTGATGAAGAAGAAAGCCCAGGTAGTTGATGAATGGGTTGCCCTACAAGTGGGAAATGTTCGGTGTTTCTTGGTATCCACCCTCCCGAATCTATATGCGGCCTGAAACATCTTGCATCAAGCCGAAACCACTATCAACATATGGGAGGGTGACATTGAAAATTATGAGGCATGGAAAGTTGAGTTCGAAGAACTTATTGGCCTCAAAGAAGAAGTTGTTTCTGAGTCTGGAATTTTGGGAGAAGAGTCCTTCAATTCTGTGAGAACTCAACACTCCAGAATTGACCTCAAATTTGGGGTAATCAAGCAACTGGTGGGGACTCTGCAGGAAAAGATTAATGTAGTGCAATATTCTTTTAATTTTTACAAGTCTTTTGTTACGAAGGTCTCCAGAGCTAACCCATTCAGCACTTATACTTACACATTGGAGAAGTACATCCTGGGGAAGTTTGATGAGCTAATGGAATCAAGGTATCAATCCCTAGAGGGAGTAGATGGAACCCAAATGATGAGAATAACTCGTATGGTACTCAGTGGTCATGATGCAGCAAAAATGGCTGATGAGTTTAAGGGGAATGTTCCGGACCTGGGGGAACAGATTGAGGTTGCTAAGTACCGGCAGGCTGGTCTTAAAGAAGTTGATGAAGATGGAATCTCCCATCTCCTCTAGACTTTCAATGACAATAAGAAACAATAAAGATTCTCTGGGGGCCGAAGACAACCCAAATATTTTGGTATTCTTTATTATTTCAAAACGTAAGTTGCTAGATCTTGGAGTTTTGGATCCCATATTTTGTATTCTTTTGGTGACCTGTGTCCCGGTCCCCAAGGCCGACCGGTCACTTTCAAGTAGTTAATAAAGGTTGTCAAAGGTTGTCAGAGGGCAGATAGCTACATCAAGTCACATCGATTTAACAAGAGGCTTTCTGATAGATGATTTTCTCAAGGCACCACTTTAGATGTACACTTGGCGCATTGGAGATAGGGCACCACTTTTCATTTATGAGGCATGTAGCCTCAATCCTGGGGGGATCAGATTTCTTCCTTGTCCTTCTTGGCTCTCTTCTCGAGGCTGATTCTTCCACTCCATCTTCTTGTCTTATTCTTCTGACATGTCAGACCTTCTTTGTCTCGAGGTCTTTTGTAAAGTGGTGCAGGTAGTACCGACCACTGGATAATATATTTTATGGCGAGATGTAAAAGAGGGTTAGGGTTGGAGGAGAAATGTTTATAAATAATAAGTCTGGCCCTATTCCAAGGGTCAGTGAAATCAATGATTTTGCAGTCCATAGTAATAGAGAAGCAGCATTTTCATTTCAGTTGTAGAGCTCAATGCTCCTTGGTCTTTAAGCTTTCAATAGTTAGATGCTCCCTTGGAGCCACCATTGTACCATGCACTAGTGCTCACTGGAAGGAATGTTAATGAACAAGAGAGAGTTCTTGCAATGACATTGTTGGCACTTTGTCTTCTAAGTTAATGGTATTTTATGTTTAATGTTCTTCATATCTTTTGCTCTGATACTTTAAGTAGATTAATGACCTCCTTTCCCTTGCTACTGATAAAATATGAACTAATGGTTGTGTATTTCTTCAGTATTTAGTGTAGTATATCAGAGAATTATTAATGTATTGAATGTTTAAACATAACTATAGGTAGATCGAATACTTATAACTCTACAGGATCTTTTTTAGTTTATTTGCTAAGTGTAGAATGCTTGGAAAAACTCCATCTATTTGAATCCCTGGAGAGAACAAGTTGAAGAAACAAGCTATCCCCCTCAAATACAGTCACATCTCCCAACTGAGCTCCACACCGTTGAGACCTGACCCTCAGGTGCTTGGAGGCTCAGGGAATCTCATTTTCCCGGACAACCTTTACAGGAAAAGTTGGCCAGTACCCCGGTACCCGGTGACAACTTACATCTGCCGGTGGACTCAGTCACCAAACTATCATCAATAGAAATTGGTGCTAGAAGGAGGGTGTGAACTCGACCCCATCTTGAGATTCTGATTTTATACCTCCCGAGGGTTCCCCAAGCCATAGTTTTAGGAGTCAAGCCTTCAGCGGGATTAGGTATTTCTCCCTAGAAAAATTTGAGAGAATCCTTAGGTCAGCCCCAAACTCTGGAAGGTTTGTCAAACTTGAGCGTCCTGCTCAAAAGAAACGGACCCTAAAGACTGCACCAACCACTATTTTTTGGGGGTCTAGCATACCTCAAAATATCCAAAATTCTCAGACAATCCCGGGAACCAGCGCTCAAACTACTCAAAATCCAGTTCCCCCAATGGATGCATACTTTGGTAACACTGGGTCCCCTATGGAAACTTTTTCGGGTGTAGTCAACGACTTACCCTCGCACCCAGAGAAGATTTTCCCGTGATATGAGCACTTAGGCTCACAAACCATAGAAGAACACCTAACGGCATACAAAGATGCCATGAACCGACATCGGATCCAACATGAAGATGTTGTGACCCAGATGTTTCCCATATCCCTGGGATAGGGTGAGTTGAACTGGTACTTAAACCTTCCCACCAACTCCATCAACAGTTGGCAGGACATGGAGGATGCCTTCTTGTCTACCTTTTGCGTACATGTGGACCCAGCTTGGTCCCACAGCCAGTTCATTTCCATCAGAAAGGAACCCAATGAAACCCTTGCAGCATTCAATCATTGGTTCCAATGCACCCTGAAGCAGTGCACGGGCCCTTTCATTCCATCCCCAGAAGTGACCATACAGACCTATCTCAACACTACGGACCCTTTCATTTCCACTCTCCTCTGGAGAACAACCACCGTGGGTGATCGGGACACTTTGGAAAAAGTTTACAACCTAGCCTTAGAACTAGCCAGTAGCCTCAACAAGTCCCCTGGCAGGATTGGGCAGAGAACACCCTTAAACATGATCCCCGGTGGAACAACGTACACCGGGGGATATAACCCCAATCTAGCAATGGGTGCCCCCACGATGGCAATCAATCCCCCACCACCACCGATAGACCAGCAAGCCCGGTATGTTTATCCATCGCAGACTCAGGCAATACCAGATCTAGAAGTCTTCCCTTGGAATCAGCCGCAGCAGGCACAACCTCAGACACAATTGCTTGAAGTTCCCTTCTTTCAGTCATCTGCGGCTAGAGGATTGTCGCCCTCGACTCTGGCAAATATTGTTGCCTTCCCAGGAAACCAACAACAACAACCATCACACTGTAACGCAAACACCCAATTGACCATCGAGGTTGAATCCCTCCAGTGAATATTGTCCACTCTAACTGTGGACATGGGTCAGCTGAAGGTGGGGTCTTACACACCCCAGAATTCCCAAAGAGGGAATATTTTCTCTAGCCAACGAAACAATAATGCCAGGGGAAGAAACTTCAACAATGGGCCTCAGCCCAACTAACAATAATGGAACAATAATGTGAATACTGGAGGCCCACCTTTGAGCCAAAATGCCAAACAAAGTGGTGCTAGACCATCACATTTCACACTAGTCGCATAATTCCAGCCCATGACCAACTGGTGTAGATTGCATGATATAGGCTCCCACAACAAGGTAAACTATGCCACACTGGAGAAAGTCATCATGATTTCCCATCTGGACAGACAAAAATTGCATGATGCTACTCCCTAGAGCCTCCTGTGCAAGAGTCAACTCACAGTGCATTCACCTGTGAGACCATCTTCTTCGGGTCCTCTAGAGAAGATGAAGAAGAATCCAAATTGCAGGGATTCTTTGATGAATTGATTCTGGCCTTTGAGGCCAATTCTTTCACCAACCCATGGCCTCCTTACAATACTCAAAGCTAGGCTGGTAAAGGACCAGTTTACACGCCAACACCTCCTATCAAGGAAACTCCTCCCCAAGATAATACAACTGACTGGCCCACCCCTCTAAAAGGTTCTAGCTCTAACCAAGAAAAAGACCTAGCCGAGGGAAGCCACCAATTCCCAAGAGGAATATTTGACATTATAAAGGCGTTAGAACAGACCACCACATCCATGACCTTGATGAAGGTTTTTCTAAATTGTCCTAAGTAGAAGAAGTCTCTTTTGAAGCTCTTGGGAAACCCAGAAGTTGTCAGTCGCCCATCTAAGACTGTCTCTTTTGAGAATGCCAATGCGGCTATCTTCCAGGGAAACAATGAAGATCCTCCCTTCCTACTAGGCCTAAATATCCAAGGAAAAAACATACACAACTACCTAGTAGACTCCAGAGCTTCGGGCAACATCATACCCTTATCCATATGCCAGAAGCTTGGATTCTGTCCCACCCCATCTAATGGAACAGTGATTCAATTGGACAAAACTACTATGAAAATGGTGGGAGAATTAAAGAATGTCCAGATACAACTCATCCATGACCCCAGAATAGCCAGCATAATCAACATCCAAGTGGTGGACATCCCAGATACTTATGGGATGTTATTAAGTTGGAATTGGTCTAAGTCCTTGAATGGATACTTTTCAATCAAATTCTCCCACCTATGGCTCCCCTGGGAAGGAGAATCAAACAAGAGCTAGATTTAGAGTGAGCCTCGGATGAAGTAGGCCCTTACCGAAGTTGGGAGGGTTAGTGAGGTCTTCTTCTCTAAGACTTCCCCTGGGGTGTACCAACCCTTTGAAATCTTAACATTTGATTTCACCCCTGGGGAGGATCCCATAGTTCTACAGAGAAGCCAAGACCTAGAAGAAAAGTTGAGGTTTGAGGTTAACTCTCAAGGTGCTGCAGTGACCCCTGCTACACTCTTGTCTGGTACTTGGTGCCAAGTACACTATCAGAAACATTCAGAGCTAGAGTGTGAACCTTGCCTTTCCGTCGCTACCCGACACATCGACGCCTTCTAGAACAAAGAACACATAGTTGATCCCCCAGAACCCAGTATTCCTACTAGAAGCAATTCTTTGGTGCAATTTCCCCAGGGATCTCAATTCCAAACCCCTCCTGAGGAAAACCTGACCCATGCACCAATAGTGTAGGAGGAAGCTCCTCCCAAATCTCCCAAAGGCAATTCAAAGACTTCTCCCGCTCCCCAGCTCCATATTGCAAATAACGATCTATGGACACTTAAGTTCGACGGGTCCCAGTCTAAACAAGGTTGTGGGGCCAGAGTAGAATTAATCAACCCGTGAGGGAAATCCTTCCTCCCATCCTATAGGCTACATTTCAATTGCATGAACAATGTTACAGAGTATGAGGCTTTGGTCCTTTGACTCTTATTTGCGTTAAGGAAAGGAATCACCCACCTCCGGGCCTTGGGTGATTCAGAGTTGATTGTCAAATAGGTCTGGAGTCAATATACATGTCATGATAAAAGGCTAGCTGCATATCACAATCGAGCATGGAGCCTTATTGAAGATTTTGATGCCTTTGACATTTATCTTATTCCCCGGTGATAAAATTATGTCTCGGATGCCATCGCTTTTTTCCGCTAGCACATTGGAGCCCATGGCCGACTTGCAACTCTGGAGATTCTCTATCAAGATGATCCCCACCCCGTCCATCCTAGATAATGTCACCCACTTTTAGGTTTTTGAGGATGATCAACATATCCTGGCCTTCATGGCCAATGTCGGTGTCTTCGAGGACCAGATAGTAGAGGAATGAGATCATGAAAATACTGGACAGGATGATGAAGACGATGGGATCATGGACCTACTCACTAACACCATCCTTAAGGGGATGGCCACGCTTGAACGTATCTTTGACTCGGACCCTCAGGGCTGGGAAAAGATGTCATCCTCCTCTGAGGGAGGAAAATTTGAGAAAGTAAACATCGGCCAACCCGGTGAAGAAAAGATGATACACATTGGCACCTCCTGCTCCCCTGAGGAGAAGGAGAAGATTCTCATGATTCTCTGAGAGTACATAGACATGATTGCATGGGGATATGAGGATTTGAAGACATACGACACATCCATTATGAATCATACCATCCCCCTAAAACCTGATGCTAAGCCTTTTTGGAAAAAGAAAAAATCAGTCAACCCAATGATTGAGCCTTTGATTCATTAGGAGGTGGAGAAATTGTTGTCAACCCAGATAATTTTTCCCATCCGACAGACTACGTGGGTTGCCAACTTGGTCCTTGTTAGAAAGAAGAGCTGTGAAATTCGCCTTTGCATAGATTTCCAAAATCTGAATAGAGCCTCCAAGATAGATAATCACCCTCTCCCCTTGTTGGATGAGGTGTTTCAAATAGTGAATGGATCCCAAATGATATCTTTCTTGGATGGGTACTCCAGATATAACCATGTCATGGTTAAGTACAAAGATAGAGAGAAAATTGTATTCAACACTAAGTGGGAAATGTTTGCATATAGGAGGATGCCCTTTGGCTTAATTAATGCGGGGGCCACATTTCAAAAGGCTATGGACATTGCATTTGAGGGCCTTGTGAATTGGTGCATAGTCATCTACATGGATGATTTGACCATCTTTTCCTGGGACAGGCGTGACCATTCTGCCCACCTCACCCAGATCTGTGAGAGATGTCATCGATATGGAATATCTCTCAACTTGAAGAAGTGCATATTTGGGGTCACTAAAGGGAAGTTGCTCAGGCATATTGTCTCCGAGAAGGGCACATCCATTGACCATGAGAGATTTGAAGTGTTTCTAAACCTACAAATGCTTGGCAACAAGAAAGAGATGCAGTCTTTCTTTGGAAAGATCAATTTTGTCTAGCGGTTCATCACTGGGTTTGCTGAGATAGTCAAACCACTCAACGAAATGATGAAAAAGGATACCAAAATTGAGTGGAGTCCTGAAGCAAAGTGGGAATTCACCTAGATCAAACAAATGATAATAGAGGCACCTATCTTGGCTATCCTAGACTACTCCCCCCCATTCTACATTTACTCCTTTGCTTCGCCGCATTCTATCACGACAGTATTAACTCAAAAGGCTGGAGGGGAAGAATGACCCATAGCTTTCATGAGCTCCCCCTTTAATAATGCCAAATTTTGGTACTCATCATTAGAAAAGAAGGCCTTTGCTCTCATTCACACTGTGAAGAAATTTTGGCATTATATTCTCTGGAGCAAGGTGCATGCTATCATCCTAGACCAAGCTGTGAAATATTTGCTGATGCAGAGAAAATTGGGTGAAAGATGGGGGAAATGGATGGCCATCCTCCAAGAATATGACTTGGAAATGCAACCCATGAAGATAGTCTAAGACCAAGGACTAAGTCGAGCGTGGGAAGAAGAGGCTCCCCACATAGAATGTCAAACTTACACGGTGGAGTCTATCACTCAAGACCCATGGTATACCAATCTGGTATTCTTATTGTTAAACAACAAATGCCTGGAGGGGTTACCTCCCAATAAACGCTGCACCTTGCGGATGAAAAGCGCTCACTTTATGATCAAGAACTCTGTGCTTTACTGCAGGAACTATGAGGGGGTGTACCTTCGGTGCATTGATAGGGACCAAGCTACGAGAATGATCAAAGAATTCCATGGGAAATTTGGGACCAGGCATGGCTTAGCCGATGCCACCGCCCATCAGATGCTCTGGGCCAGATATTATTGGCCCTGTATATTTATAGATGTTTACACTCATGTTCGAAGATGCCACACTTTCCAAACTGTGACACATTGTGAGCGTAACCTGGCTATGCCTTTACAACCAGTCTTCGAGGCTAGGCCCTTTTCCCAATGGGAATTTGACTTCATCAGGGAAATCAACCCCAACTCATCTGATAACCACTGATACATCTTGACTTCAACCAATTACTGCACCTGGTGGTCTAAAGCTATACCTTGCAAAAATAACACGGTAGATGTAGTTATTAAATTCCTGGAAGAAAACATCATCACAAGATTTGGAATTCCCTTTGCTTTAGTATGTGACAATGGTCCAGCATTTTCTTTGGCACAATTACTGGAATGGACTTACAATTGCAAGATCACTCTAAAGTTTTCTAGCAACTATTACCCCCAAGGGAATGGCATTGCTGAATCAACGAACAAAAATCTACTTGAAGTGATCAAACACCTGCTAGAACAGAATCCCAGGATTGGCACCAAAAGTTGAGATCTTCCCTCTAGGTGGATCACATCTAAATTAAGGCCACCTTGGGAATGTCCTCATTTCATCTAGTTTATGGCCAGAATCCAGTGTTCCCAATCAACTTACAGATCCCAGTTTTGTAGTTTATGTAGGAATTCAGCAACCGGGATAATATCGTGGAGGTTCGACTCCTAAATATGGTATGAATGGAGGAAAAAAAAGACACATCCCTTAAACATTTTGTGCGTCATCAAGCAGTGGTAAAAAGATGGTTTGATCATAGAGCCCAATACAAGGATTTTTAGATTTCAGAATTGGTCCTGCTGTGGGACAAGGCCCGGGAAAAGAAAGGAAAGCACACAAAGTTCCAATGGCTCTGGCTCAGACCATACCTAATCTCAAAGATCTGTGGGGTGAATATGTACCATCTTAACACCATGACTGGAGAACCTAACCCATTTCCCATCAATGGACAATTTATCAAACATTATTTTGAATGAGGTTGGTTTGCCCAATCTATTTTATGTAAAGCTCTCCTGCTTGTAAATATTTCCTTCTTGGTGCCTTGTTGGGAGGTACCTTGCCTTGTAAATAGTCTTGTTGGCTGTCCTCTGGGGCCGCCATTTTTCCTTGGTTGTTTTCACTTTTCTTGTCTTCTTTTTGGGTTCCAATGTTTTTCTCTCCCTTTTGTAAGGATTGGAATGCTTTGCATAACATCTAGTCTCCAGGATATTGTATTTAGCACAGTAAACTTCAAAATCTATTGTTAGCATGATGGAATCGGTCTATTCTCTAGAGTTATTTTTCCAATTTGATAGTACATTATGAGTGATCTTCATCAGGTTTATCTTCAGAAGTCTGCTAATCAGTGAAATAAAAATAAGGGACAAGTAATCAAACACGTCAAGGGTAGATCGGTTTGCACTAGTTGGTTGACCCAAGTCTAAACTTTTAAAATGATTCTTTTCGGGTCCAAAGTTTTTCTCCCCCATTCAGCACATTAAGGTGGGTGGGAGGGTGAAAGAAGTACCACCATTAAATTTAGCTAAGATTAAGCTTGATGGTGAAAGAAGTACCACCCTCCCATCCAGAAATATACAAAATAACAAGAAGGAAATGGGACAAACTCTAATCTCCAGGAGAAACGAGAAAACCTGATGACTTAAGGGTTTGATATACTTAGTGCCTCTTCTCTACTTTTCCTAGAGGTCATCGGCTTGATTCCCTTCCAAAGCACACACTTCACCACTGATGAAAAGATCATGGACTAAATCGTGTATGGCCGGATTTTCTCAGACATGTTACTTTTTGTAGGTAAGATACTTTGAGTAATGATTTGTTGTAGTTTTTGCTAACCAGAGATTCTGTAGTTCTCAAATGTGCTAAGGCATTCATCCCAGATAGTCACCATTTGTTATTCCCTACATCCTCATCCCTACATTTTGTGTGCAAAATGTTGGGTCCCCCTTTTTGCTTTCTTCTCTTGGCTCTTGCCTTGTCTTTTTCCTTTGTTTTCTTTGTTTTCCTTCTCCGGGTTTTCTTTCCCACGGTGTTGGTTTTGTTTTTGTTTTTTTCTCTCATGTCTCAAGGACCTGGTCCTGGAGTTGGTCATCCTTTGTCAGGAGCCAAATTCTAGACTCCGGGATTCTTCACCACAATGTCTTCTTTCCGTAAGAGGGTATGGTTGCAT
This sequence comes from Thuja plicata, assembly GCA_018584345.1. Taxonomy (NCBI): domain Eukaryota; kingdom Viridiplantae; phylum Streptophyta; class Pinopsida; order Cupressales; family Cupressaceae; genus Thuja; species Thuja plicata. The sequence continues at coordinate 171,908 of MU224680.1, read as the reverse complement.
GGAATCCCTGGGCCCAGAGTCTAGAGGTCTATCTATCTGGAGTTTGTGGAAGGAAAGGTAACTTTCTTTTTACCTTAGGTATAAATAGAAATTACCTATCATTTTCAAAATTATCGTGATTAAAACACTTAGGCAATTTGAGCGATTTCAGAGTGATTTTATAGCAATTTAGCGAGAATCTAGTGTGAACTATTCTGAGCTATTCTGAACAATTATGGGTGGTTTGTGGTGGTAAGTGGTGATCATTTGACATAGGGGTTGTTGCAGAGCATTTGTGGCATGAGCTCCTTTCCTGTCCCTTCTTCATTTTCAGGTTGGTGCCTTCTTTCCTCTCTATTTTCTTGCTTTTTGGTTTTTGTCTAGTTTTTGTGTTGTCTTGCGTTTCTGTTTGGTGTTGCATTTCTTTCTAGTTCACCACCCATTGGTGGGTCAGCTTTGCCAAAGGGTTGTCCACCCTCTGTGTAGATGTAGGATAATGTAAAAGTTGTAGATGTTTGTACATTTTCTAGTTTTGTAAATAGCTGCTCTGCATTCTGTACATATGTATATTTGGTATATATTATTGTATATCCCTTCACTTGTCATGTATATGTTCTTCAGCTCTACTTAGGTTAGGTGTATATTCTATGTATAGTTTTTTGGTAGTCTGTCAAGCTCACCGTGCTATGTTAGTTCCCCATTCCTAATTTATGACCTTGCTTTGGGCCGAATACCGCCTGGTTGAAACTTGGCTCTCGGCCGGTTTCAACCCAGTGGTTTTCTCTCTACTCTGTAAACTAGCCTTTCCTTCATTTATGTCCCATGCACACATTTAAATTTGTCCACATGTCTTTCACTCTTCATGCATTTAGATAGTTGGCTCCGCCGCCATCGCCATAACTTCCATTTATTGCATAGCCATGTGGTGTCCACGTAGATCTGACGGCTCACTTTTTGTGCACACCTTTCAACAGTTAGTTTTTCGGACCTCAGATATTTTTTCTTCACCAGCCCACACCTTACTTTTATCAAGTATGCTAAAACCCCTAGGCCTGGATATTGGTTAAATTTCCAAGTTTGCAAAATATATATACTTGTCGGGATTTTTGACCTAAACTAACTTTTCAGGAAAAGGAACACCGCGATGATAAGATATCCAGACCTTGGAATATTTTTTTATATATATACAAAGTTTTGACAGTTGCCTTGCCTTGTAGATTTTCAAAGCAACATACTTCCATCATGTCTGAGGTTTCTGCATCTTCACCACCCAGAAGTCTGGAACTTCCTTCTACGATGATTACCAGAGTAGCTGTTAGGTCTGAAATAGAGAAAGCTCTAGAGAAAATACCCCTAAGCATGAAATATGTAAAGGACAACATTATCATGGGCTTGAATATTGAGTTAAAATTTCAATTCGTTACCAACACTAGCATCAGGACATGGCCTGAAATGCAGGCCTTGGTGAAAATGATGTACATTCAGTGGCAGGCTGGGGATCCATTGGCCATTAAAATTGGGGATTCTAGGATTCTTAAGGCATCTTGTTTCCCATGCTCCGTGCAGTCACCGGAACTTATTCTTACACTTGTAGTGCACTACAATACATCCATCTAGGCTATTATGCTCACAGCCCCGGAGCCAAGCAGGTATCCCACCCCTATGGTGTCTCTCGACACCACAAGTTTTCAAATGGGATTGGGGATTCCTCAATTTGACAGGCCAGCTGTAGTTACCAAATAGATGCCTTTGCACAGTTTAAGTAGTTGGAGGAAGCGGCCCAGATATATATGAATAATCATTGGCTCAAGACCCTGAAGAGGGATCCCAAGAGGATGAAGCTAGAAATCCCCCGGTCTGAGTTCAAAGAAAGCATCTAGATGGGGATGATAACATTATGCCAGGTCTTTGGACAACCACATGCCTGAGAATTTTTGGGTGGATGTATTACTTCCTGCTTAGTATCAGCACGGGCGGGGAGTATTTTGACTGGGCCACCATAATTTTAAACCACGTGGATTCCCAATTCCTTAAGGTGGTCTAAAAGAAGAAGTTTTATATGACTTCCTATGTTCTCTAGGCCTTGGCACAACAATGGCCAGCCACCAATGGGCTACTCACTTCATGTGTACTCGGGATCGGCCTGGGTCAGAAGGCTCCCTGTGATTATTTCCTATAGATTCAATGGGAGACCAGTTTCCCCATTTTCTACAGAGTGAATGATGCCTTCATTTATTACAACCTACTCACACCCACTCGAGATGCAGGATACCACCTATTTACAGAGGCGATGGATCTGGTCAGAATTTATGGCCATTATTATATATAGTTCTAGCAACATACATACATAAGGGTAACCGGCTTCTCCAGGAAACCCTACTTGTTACCCAAACATTGTGGGAACAGGATAATTCTTTTGGAATATTTCAGGCAGATAATGGAGCTACATGCATTCTACGCCTTGGAGAAGGTAACAAATATTCCATTCCCAATCACTTGTGGGAAGTATTCATGCAGTCTGGCTGCCAACAAAGAAGTAGACAATGAGCTTAAAAACTTGAACTTGGTGGAATTCTACTTAGCACGGAAGCATTTTGATCCACACGGGAAGATTGCACTGGCACTTCCCTGGGAATCAGAGCCCCATCAATATCACATGGAAGACTTTTGGGAGGATTTCCAAGATGACATGGAAGTCCAAAGCTGGCACTACGTCGAGATGATCATAGGGATGATGGAAAGATTGAAGCTCCAGAAATTTCTAGATGACTTCTTAGACGCCGACTCCATAATAGATCCCCAGTACAAAGCAAAGGGGATTGATAAGTTGGCCCTCCCTCTGGTAAACTGGAATGCCCAGGAGGGACCAATTATAAAAGAATTTACTTGCAACATGGTCCAACACAGCCACGAATAATTCAAGAGAGTATGTCCCTGGACCTAGAGAAGGAACCAGAGTCTGCTGATGTCCTGACCAATCCTCTCCCACAGGATGAATTTGATGATTTTTTTACAACTAACGAGTTCATAAATTTACAAGAGGACATTGAGCAGATAGAGGCCAAAATCCCAGAATAAGAGGAGGCTCCAAAACAAGAACCTTCCTAGGAATAGGAGGAACAGATAGAGGAAGAGGAAAGGGAAGAACAAGAAATTGTCTCTGAAGTCCTAGAGATACAGGACATAAGAGAGGAGGTAATCCCAAAGGTTACATTTGGGGAGGTAATCACTGTGGATCAAACAATAAATATTTACCTAATATCTCCCCCATTACTGAAAGATGTACTTATGGAAGAGGACACCCCAACAATAGAGGCTGAGGAGGAACAACAGCATGAAGAGGAAGAAACCCCCGGGGCGACCGATGAAGACCCAGACATAGCCAAAGATATAGGTGACAGGGCAGAAGAAATAGATGTCACCAAGGAAAATGTTGTTGACGAACCAAAAGATACAGGGAAGGATTCGGGCGAGACCCATGCCACCGAAGAATAGTAGCAAGATATTGGGGAAGAACAACAGGAACAAGCTTTGGCTAATAAGCCACCCGTGCTGCCATAGTGGTAAATAGAAACCAGGAAAAGGAAGGCTCCACCGACTCCTAGAGCTCATCTCTCCCTGGCCGAGATGATGGCTCAAGCCCAGAACCTACCAAAGGCCAAGAAAGCCTGGACGGTTCATACTCTTCGAACTGGGCCGAACGGAGAAATAGTTGCAGTGGTAGCAACACCTCCCCCAGACGTTGACAAAGCAATAGCCGAGGCTGGGGATTATAATATCACAGAGATATCATTGGGAAAGAGGGGAAAATAGGGTGAGGTAGACCTGTTAAAAGAAGCAGCTAAGGCAGTTTAGGCCCGTTATGAAAAGGAGGCCCAAAGGCTCAAGGCAGAGAAGGAGAAAAATGCGAACCTTATGGGATTTCTAACTGAGCTAGCCAGGCCTATCAGCATTATTCCTTCGGGGGCCTCTACATCTGATATACCATTGCCCTAGAGCGATGTAGATTCATTGTGGGCGATGAAAAAGAAAGCCCAAGCGGTCAATGAATGGGTTGCCCTACAAGTGGGAAATGTCTGGCATTTCCTGGTATCCATCCTCCCAGATCTATATGTGGCGCAACACGTCTTGCATCAAGCCAAAACCACTATCAACATATGGGAGGGTGACATTGAAAATTATGAGGCATGGAAAGTTGAGTTCGAAGAACTTATTGGCCTCGGAGAAGAAGTTGTTTTTGAGTCCAAAATTTTGGGAGAAGAGTCCTTCGATTTTGTGAGAACCTAGCACTCCAGACTTGACCTCACATTGGGGGTAATCAAGAAACTGGTGGGGACTCTATGGGAAAATATCAATGTAGTGCAATATTCTTTTAATTTGTACAAGTCTTTTGTTACGAAGGTCTCCGGAGCTGACCCATTCAACACTGATACTTGCACGCCGAAGGAGTACATCCTGGGGAAGTTTGATGAGCTAATGTAATCAAGGTATCAATCCCCGGAGGGAGTAGATGGTGCCCAAATGACAAGAATAGCTCATATGGTACTCAGTGGTCATGATGTGGTGAAAATGGCCGATGATTTTAAGGGGAATGTTCCAGACCTGGGGGAACAGATTGAGGTGGCTAAGTACTGGTGGGTAGGTCTTAAAGAAGTTGATGAAGATGGAATCTCCTATCTCCTCCAGACTTTCAATGACAATAAGAAATAGTAAAGATTCTTCGGCGGCTAGAGAAAACCCAAATATTTTTGTATTCTTTATTCTTTTGGAATGTAAGTTCCTGGATCTTGGAGTTTCATATCCCATATTTTGTATTCTTTTAGTGATCCGTGTCCCGGTCCCCAAGGCTGACCGGTCACTTTCAAGCAGTTAATACAGGTTGTCAAAGGTTTTCAAAGGGTAGATAGCTACATCAAGGCATGTCAGGTTGACAAAAGCTTTCTGATAGATGATTTTCTTGAGGCACTGCTTTAGATGTACACCTGGCGCATTAGAGACAAGGCACCACTTTTTCATTTATGAGGCATGTAGCCTTGATCTTGGGAGGATCAGATTTCTTCCTTCTCCTTATTGGTTCTCTTCTTGAGGCTGATTCTTCCACTCCATCTTCTTGTCTTATTCTTCTGACATGTCAGACCTTCTCTATCTCAAGGTCTTTTGTAAAGTGATGCAGGTAGTACCGGCCACTAGATAATATATTTTATGGCGAGATGTAAAATAGGGTTAGGGTTAGGGTTAGAGGAGAAATGTGTATAAATAATAAGTCCAGCCCTATTCCAAGGGTCAGTGAAATTGATGATTTTGCAGTCCATAGTAATAGAGAAGCAACATTTTCATTTCAGTTGTAGAGCTCAATGCTCCTTGGTCTTTAAGATTTCAATAGTTAGATGCTCCCTTGGAGCCACCATTGTACCACACACTAGTGCTCACTAGAAGGAATTTTAATGAAGAAGAGAGAGTTCTTGCAATGACATTGTTGGCACTTTGTCTTCTAAGTTAATGGTATTTTATGTTTAATGTTCTTCATGTCTTCTGCTCTGATACTTTAAGTAGATTAACAACCTCCTTTCCCTTGATACCGATAAAATATGAACTGATGGTTGTGTATTTCTTTGGTATTTAGTGTAGTATATCAGAGAATTATTGATGTATTGAATTTTTAAAAATAACTATAGGTAGATCAAATACTTCTAACTCTGTAGGATCTTTTTTAGTTTATTTGCTAAGTGTAGAATGCTTGGAAAAACCCCATCTATTTGAATCCCCAGAGAGAACAACTTGAAGAAACCAGCTATCCCCCTCGAATACAGTCACATCTCCCAACTGAGCCCTGCACCATCGAGACCTGACCCTCAGTTGCTTGGAGGCCCGGGGAATCTCATTTCCCTGGACAACCTTTGCAGGCGAAGTTGTCTGGTACCCCGGTACCCGATGACAACTTACATCTGCTAGCGAACCCGGTCACCAAAGTCCTGTCAACACACTGTTAGGAGATTTACCCTATTATTAGTAGTCTTGTTAGAGGAATTAAAACAAAAGCTAATGTGCCACCCTGTTAAATAATTTACAATAAAGACTTGTTAGGATCCACCTAGTTAAGGGATTTTGACTAGTGCAACTGTTAGGGAACAACATGTAGAATTATCTCTAAATAGAAACACCTCTGCCTAATTATATCCATTGTAATGCACACACTCTCTTCTCTTCAGAATCAACTTTACCCTGGCTTGATTGAACTTTCACACACACATCAACTATCCACAATCAACACATAATTATTTCAACTTTATTACTTATATACTATTCATGAAACCCTAGAGCCTTCCACTACCTCAATATTTCCCTAAACATATTTTAATTTGAATTTCAAACTTCTTGCTCAAACACAATGTGCCAATACATATATCAATTTACAAAAAAAATTTCCTATACTGCTTTGATCCACACTTAGATTTACTTATGAATTCATGAAGAAAAATCAAACACATTTTGACCCAACAAACGCTTCTTGTAGAATCTTCATGACATGCTAGCATCAAACACATAAATTCCAGATCATCACCTCTAATAATTAGGATACATCACCATATCATGACTAGCACAACTATATTCACCGCTCCTTCCATTCTGATCACCGATTCAAGATTTATCATCGGTAGCTCAAGAACAAAAGCTCTTTATCTTAAAACCACTTGTGTATCTGTAATATCTATTCACCATTAATAAAAATAAGTTGTAGTCACAACCATATATTCTAAACACTATCAAAAACCTTCTCCTATAACCGCAACACATACCTCATCATAGATTTGACAAAGTGATCAAATCACCTATCGCCTATCACCGAATGATCTAGCACTTACACTGTCAACCTTTATCCAATCATAACTTGCTTACTAATATACATCAATAATAATAGTCATACATTTGACATTCAAAGACATACCCAAGTCTCTCATACGTATTTCTACAACTGAAACTCAATGCAACACTTTATTAATCATACTTATACTTAGCAACATACTAGGACCACTAGGTCAATGCTTGACATGAATGGAAACAAAATAATTGATCATCATGCAATCAAATCATTACTGCATCAGTTATGTCAACAATATCTCCCTTTGGCATTTATGGTAACAATGAAAACATATACTTACCTCCTCAATCAATTATATTCCTCAGAAACAAAAATGTTTCCACCTCTATCTATCACCTAATCTGCATCTTTGAACATATGTGAGTTTTATTCTCCTTTCAATGAACTTCTTTTCATCACTATCCTCTACATTCTATGTCTTTCAATTTCTCTCCTCATTCTTTCTTGTCCTTACTTTCTCTCCCCCTTTGACAACAATTCCAAAGGTGTCAATCAATCTGACTGACCATGCTTCTAAAATCGTCTGCCTCTTCACTACATTGACTGCTCCCCCTAAGGAGTAGCCCCACAACATCAATCCAATCATATGATACTCAATGAATACATTGGAATGATGCAAAAAAATCTATTCTAGTTAATTTTAGGTATGGGAATGACCCCTAACCTACCTCTTAGATACTCAAATGCATCCTTAGGTAATGGATTTGTGAAAATATCTGCTACCTACTCCTTAGTTGGTACATACTCCAACCGTACATCTTTTTCTTGTACTTGTTCTCTAAGAAAGTGATATTTAATAGTTATGTGCTTTGTCATAGAGTGAATCATTGGGCTCTTAGGTATGTTGATAGCACTTGTATTATCATAGTAGATAACCATTGGTTTAGTTATCTTTTCTTTAATTTCTTCTAGTATCTTCTTGATCCACACCACTTATATATAGTTAATAGCAGCACCAACATATTCAATTTCAGTTGTGGATTGGGATATACAATTTTTTTTTTACATGTCCAAGCCACAAGCCTCTTACCAAGAAATAATGCACCACCACTTATGCTCTTCCTATAATCCACATTTCCTGCTCAATTTTCATCAACAAAAGCATTCAAAGAGAAATCACCCTTGTGATCATACCAAACACCATATTCTTTAGTCCCTTTTAAATATATGAATATCCTTTCTACTGCTATCATATGTGATTCCTTAGGATTATAAAAAAACCTAGCCACTAACCCAACTACTTGTTCTATATTTGGTCTACTATGCACAACATATTGCAACTTAACGATCATGGATCTATACCAAGTTTCATCTACCTCCTTAGATTCCTCATCCTTTGACAATTTATAACCTATCACTATAGGAGTACCAACCAAGTTTGAGTATTCTAACCCAAATGTATTCAATATCTCTTTCATATATTTGGAATGGTTGATGTAGGTTCCATCTCTGAGTTGTGATACCTACAATCCAATGAAGAATTTGATCTCCCTGATCATTGAAATATCAAACCCCTTCATCTCATCTACAAATTCTATACTCATCTCATCATTTCCACCAAAAATGATGTCATCCAAAGAGACTTTAGCAATCAGTATTTTTTCATCTTTCTCTATCTTTAGATATACATTGTCATTGTCACATGTTGTGATGAAATCAATCTTGATAAGCTATGAGTGTAGTCTCTCATACCATGCTCTTGGTGCTTGTTTTAATCCATATAAATCTTTCTACAACTTTCACACTATATTCTTTCCTTCAGTTGAAGCAAAACCTTCAGGTTGTTCAATGTACACTTCTTCTTCTAGAACACCATTTAGAAATTATGAATTGACATCCATTTGATATACTTTGAAATTTTTGTAAGTATCATATGAAAGTAGATTCCTCACACCTTCATGTTTGGCCATAGGTGAAAATGTTTCACCATAGTCCAAACCTTCCTCTTGTGCATAACCTTTACACACAATTCTTTCCTTTTTTCTCGCTACTTTACCTGACTCGTTCATCTTGTTCTTGAAAATCTACTTGGTTCCAATCACATTCATATCCACCAATCTGGGAACTAATGTCCATGTTTTGTTCTTCTCAAAATTTTCCAACTATTCTTCCATAGCTTTCACCTCATAAACATATATAACCTCAAAACTTCATCAGGATCAACATCCATATGCATATCAATATGTAGATATATATTACCCCTCTTATATCTAGGGGATTGGTAAATAATTTTTCTTTGTTTTCTCCCCCTAAGACAAAGTAGACTTAGTTTTATGATGAATCCTCTGCACCAGAGGATGATGACTTGCTCTCAGATGGCTTGTTTTGTTCCTTGGTATCTTCTTTCTTCACCCATGTCTTCTTCATCTCACTTTTGACTTCCTCAGCATCAATAATTTTCTTACCCTTTCTCTCTTCTAACCAGTTCCTGAACCCAAAGTCTCTTGCAAGATGACCAATACTATGACAAACAAAAGATGTCATATTAGTTGACTTACAAGGTCCAACATTTCCTCTTTGAGTTCTCATTCTACAATTCACAACTAGATGACCATAGTTATCACATACTGAACATGTGACATTGAATTTTCTCTCACTTCCATAAGGGTATACCGGTTTGACTGGAGACCTAGGAGCATTCAATTTCAATTTATGATCCTTAGCTTTATGACCTTATTTGATAGGCAGGTTGGATGAGCCAATCAAAAGCTCAATCTCCCAATCTCTTAATGGACTTTAGGGTAACTATTATACACACCTAATTACCTATACAATCTCTTCAAGGTTATGGATCCCCTGGTCTCCTTAACCAACCCAACTACCAACAAACAATCACCAAACTAAGAACTCTACTTGGTGCTTACTAGCCTTCAACATACTAGCCCTTCAACTCACCTAAAGGACTTCCACCCCTATTCTTATTAAGTAATCTTACAAAGGTGAGGAGGTGTTTCTTAAAACTTCAATTTGATAAATTAGAGGAGTTGGGAGTCCCTCTTGATTCAAATTGATAGTCAATTTATACAAATTGCTTCAAAATAGACCTAATGGCTAGTAGCCCTATTAGGCCTCCTATTCCTAGAAAATAGGGATTTTGTCCACTTCCTTCCAAAGTAACCCTACAAATTTTCTTGGGTTCTTATGTTCATTTTACAATCTCTCAAATATTTTTGGAGTCTTAGGGTTCCAACCCTTCATACAATGCCCTAACGCAAAATGTGAGGTTTTGTAAGGGTTATAGGACGTCACTGGCTGTTTAGATAGTCTGAAAGCTTTAGGTCCCAATATTGATTAGAAAGACCTTCTCCTCTTGACCAAGTCTCTGTAAGACTCCCAACATCAACTCCCAATAGTTAATTGGGTCTTTAATTTACACCCTTGCAAGTTAAGCATTCTTCAACACTGTCTTCCCTAGTCAGGCTCACCACTGGCTCACCTAGGGCAAGATCTTAAAAAAAATTCCTCTAAATTTAAGTGCCCAAGCTCCTATACATCATATGTAAATGGAGTATAATTGTGTATGCTGAAAACCTACCTATTGAGATCACACTTAGACATGCAAACTTTAGAGCATATAATCATATTAACATACCAAAAGCACAATCAAAACAAAGATTCCACCATAACCTCCGATGAGCCAAACAAGTGCACCCAAGCCTTGTTGATTTGATCTTAGAGAGGAATGTGGGTTTTCTCTCCCAAAAAAATAAACTAAATCCCACTATGATTAGATGATGATTAAAATGCAATCTAAAGTGTATGATAAAGAGCTCAAGAACAAGTATGAGGAACTTGTCTCAAGCCTTCACCAAGATGATAATACAAATGTAAAACTAAACTAGAATGCTATGCATGATTCAATATTTATTTCCATTATCCTAACATGTAATATCTATATGATTTAAACTTAAAATAAACTAAAATACTAAAATACCAAAAGAAATCTAGAGCTAAACTAGCATGATAACAATGCAAAAATAATGGATGCTTTGCTCTTGGGAAGAGCCTCTATTTATAGATTTTTGGAGAGAAGGGAAGGGCTTGAATGAGGTGGAGCACATGTGGCATCCACATAGATGCCACATAGAGGATAGAAGGGAAAGAGGACAAGCCATGAAAAAAGTCAACACAAGCCTTTAAAGTTTGAGTGGCTCAAGGTTGCTCACACATGTGTGAGCAACTCTTTGGGAATGAAGTGGGGGACAAAAGGGTTGCTTCCTTGGGAGGATTTTCTTACACATGTGTGAGCATTCCATTAGTGCTAAAAAGGTTAGGAATCACACTTTAAGTGTGATTAGTGTGTGATTTAATGAGAGAATAGGTTTATTAATAGAGGTAAGTAGGGTAGGGTTGGAATAGAGTAGGTTTCTAGGTAGGATTAATAGGTCTCTAGGCTAGGCTTAGATTAATGATTCAAATTAGATTTGAATTTAATCTTGGTTTAGAGGAATATTAGAAATGTGAGGCAATGAATAAATTAAGATTTATTTAAAAGGGGATTTTATGAACAAATATATATAAATAAGATTTAATACATTAAAGGGTATTTAAACTAAATCTAAATACTATAGAAGGTGAATCATATTTAATTAATAAATTTAATTAAATAGATAGAAGAATATAACAAATATAATTAATTAATTAAAATTAACTATAATGTTACAGGGATATTAATTAAATTAATACAAGGATGATTTTTTATGTCTACATTTTGCCCCTCTTTGACGTGGTGTCTAAAATTGCATCGCATCAAAGAAAAGACAATAAGATGCCCTAGAAGAATCAAGAAGAGCTAGGGCGATGATGGTAAAGGAGTGTGCCCCCTTGAGAAAATGATAGAAAAAATAATTTTTTGTAAAATTTTCTTGAAAATACGGAAAGAGGGAGAAAGACAAATTGCATGGCCTGTCAGGAAGGAACAAGGCAAAAAATAGGGACCAAGATGGAAAAACAGGGACCGGGATGGAAAATGGGACTCAAAGGGCCTATAAATAATCCACCAGGGCCCAAGAAGAGGTCATTGTCACTCATGAAGAGCTAAAAGATGAAGAAAGAGAGAAGAAATTATGGAAGTGTGAGATCGTGCATAGCTTGGAGAGCGCATTAGGACCTACCAGCCACTCGCGGATGCAGGACCAATGGTGAGTAATAGAAGACCTCTCTATAAATTATGCATTTAATGCTTTTTAGTATTTATAACACCCATAAAATGCCAAAAATAGGCCCACAGTGGAGACGAAAATCACCAGACCACCGTCGGTGCAGACAGTGATCAACAGATCACCATCCTTAGAGATGACCAAACAACAATCATCAGCTGCACAGATGGGGATCACAAGATTACCTTCTATGAGGTCAAAGAGAAGAGGGGAAGCTGAGTGGAGATGGTGAACTTATTCACCGTCTGCATGAGTGAAAATGTGGCAGCTTGTACCATCATCTTTGTAGATTGGCAGATGCACGGTTTTTCCATCTGAGTGGGTGAATCAACATCTCCGTTGATTGACCAAAAAATAGATGAAGAGAGAGGAAAAAATTAGGAGTCCAGGGGCATTTTTCGATGCCCCAGATGTTTATAAATAATGTTAACTGACACCGGGAGTTGTGGATGTAGGCGGACACTATATATTTCAGATCCAAGGAGTGCTATCTGGTGACGATGGCACTATCATAGGAGTTGACAACAGAGGAGTGGGGACAGGTCACACTGTGTGGCTTGAAGTATGTTCACCATTGGCCCCATCTTAGAGCGCATAATGCACTTATGTTGGCCTTGATTGAGAGGTGGCATAATACCACTTCCATCTTTCACTTCCCCATAGGGGAAGCAATGATTACTCTGCACAATGTGTGGAGGATATATAGTGTATAAGATATGATGTACACTATGGAAATTTTTGATATATCTAGATATTTATTGCGGTAGATCTTATGTTATGTTTATAGATGTGTTATGATTCTATATGCAGATGTATATTATTTGATGACTAACATGCATGATGTGATGGATTTATATGATTATGCTGACCTATATGTGATGCAAGGATGTGATGCATAGAATGGTTAATAATATAAATATTGATGTTTATAGATGGATGAATTTTATTTTATGTATGGAATGTGATGTGAGATGTAATGAAAATGTAATGTTAATGCATTTGATGATTAATGAAAATGGATAAATGTGTATACTGTATAATGATTAATGAATGCAACTGCAAAAAATTAATGATTAATGAGATGATTTAATGATAATGAAATGAATGTAATGATTTATGAAATTTAAATAAATGAAAAGGAATGTAAAATGAAACAAATATGAAATGTGATGAAATGGAACATGAAATGAAATGCAACTAAGAATGAAATGCAATGAATGGATAACTAATAATGCAACGAATAATAAAATGTAATGAAATGATAACTAATGAATAACTAATAATGAAATGCAATGAATGGATAATGAAATGCAACTAATGATTAAATGTAATGAATGGATAACTAATGGATAATTAATAATGAAATGCAAGAAATGCAACTAATGATAAAATGTAATGAATGGATAACTAATGGATAACTAATAATGAAATGTAATGAATGGATAATGAAATGCAACTAATGATAAAATGTAATGAATGGATAAATAATGGATAACTAATAATGAAATGAAATGAATGCATAATGAAATGCAACTAACGATAAAAAGTAATGAATGGATAACTAATAATGCAATGGAATGAACGATGAAATAAAACCAAGGAAATGCATCTTAATAATGAAATGCAATGGATTTGAGAATGAAATACGATGAATGGATAATGAAATGCAATGGAATGAATGTAACTAAAATGAATGTAAATGTAATAAAAGGAAATGAATCCTTGATGCAACCTAAGGAAAAATGAGATGTAATGAAAACTAAATGAACCTAATGAATGAAATGAAGAATGATACTAAGATAAAATGCAATGAGATGGATGCAAAATGGGACACATGAGGACAATGTTTTTGTGTGTATCAAATAAGTCCAATAAAATCACTTAGGTAGTTGGATAGGGGGAATAAACATAAACCTTGCCATGAAAAAATGCAAAGCGCAACATGACCTATCTAAAATGCAATGTAACTACATGATTGGCATGAGATTTATACTGTGTTAATGTTGCAGAGAACACCCTAGTTTGATTTTACAAGAGGAGGTATGCACCATGTGTTAGAAAACACAAGTGACATGGTTCTTTTGCATGGAATAGACTCTCAAACAAATAGGTTTCTAGGAAAAAGAATGCGAGATATCAAGCATGATGGAACCTATGAAATGTTACTCATGAAGAGACGCAATACACCCAGATCTTTTTAGGGATTTGGTATGCATGAATCCTACCCCTAGTGAGGCATACATAGTCATAACTGATCATCAAACGTAAGTGTACTAACAATCTATGACAAGAAGATCATACCATAATTGACACAGATTCCAATACCTGTACTTTCCACAACAAACCAAGATATGAAAGATCGAGGCAGCCATAAGGACATATTGAAACACAAGATAAAATTAAAAAAGGCATTCTGACCAAGTGGTCATTTAGTCCAAAATTTAATTCCATGAACAAGTTTTATGTGAGGATTGATGTAAAAGCCAACACTAGAAAGATGTATCTGGATGGGAAAAAGATTGATTGATTGAAACAGGGATTCACTGATAATTGCTTGTGAAAAGAATAAATTGAGGAAAGTTAATCTTTCTGCTGATTGGTGAAAATGTTCATGATAAATATGTCTAGATTAAAGCTCAGTGTTGTGGGGTAAGATCAATCGTGTGGGAATGCTATCTTACTGCGGGAGTGGAAAGCGGTCAGGGGACTACCTGCACATATATGGGTAGTGAATTTATTATGGAAGGTGATGGATGCTACATGAAAGGTGGTTGAAATAGATGGTGGATCTGACTATACATGGAACCTAAGACAATTTTTCAACATGGTACTTATCCATTGCAACACTGAAGTGGTTTTCACAAATGGACAAATTTGAACCATTTCTCTTTTTATTTTTTATACTTTTTATGATTTTTTGAATTTTTTGATTTTTTGAACTTTTTGATTTTTTTTTTGAAAATTTTCTATTGTACAACGGATGACTGAAGGCTAAAGCATAGAAGCACTTGAGATGCAAGATATTTATAGGATTAGGGATCAAATCTCCCTCTTGTGTGGCAATCTGATAAGCATTGGACCCAAACTTTGCTATGATTATGAAGGGCCCCAACCAGTTAGGCTCAAAATTTCCTTTCTTGTCACGGTTCTAGAGATTCTTTAGATTTTGCTGGAGGACAAGATCACCAACCTCAAACTGGCGAGGTTTGATCCACTTGTTAAACTAGAGGTGGAGGTCATTTTGATACACGTGGAGGTGGTTAGGTAATTTAGGTGTCTCTCATCAAGGAGTTCAAGCTCTTGCAAGCGAGAAACTAGGTATTCTTCTTTGGAGAACAGATTATTGAGAGAAATTCTGAGGGAAGGGAGCTCAATTTCTATGTGTAGAATAGCCTCGATGTCGTAAATAAGGGAAAATGGAGTGGATCCAGTGGGGGTATAAATGGAAGTATGGTAGGCCCAAAGGGAAGGATTGAGGTGAAGGTTCCAATCGCGGCCAACATCATCAACATTTTTCTTGAGGATTTTGAGGATAGTTTTATTTGTAGCCTCTACTTGATGGTTGCCTTGCAGAAAATACTTGGAAGAGGTATGGTGGGTAATGCCAAAATTTCTACATAGCTCTGTGACATCCTTGTTTTTAAAAGGTCCTCCATTATCAATGATGATGTCCTGAGGAATGCCATAGTGACATATAAGGTAGTTCAAAATAAAATTTAAAATCTATTTTCTAGTAGTGTATATAAGAGGAACAACTTTGATGCACTTGGTAAAGTAGTCAATGGTGGCAAGGATGTATTTATTTCCATTGGAAGAATTTGGGAAAATATGGCCAACTAGGTCGAGCCCCAACAGGAAAAAGGCCAATGGGTGATGGTGGGCTAAAGGGATTGAGAGTGAACGTGTATCAAATTGCCATGTTGCTGACAAGGCACACATTTCTTTATATAGTTATAGGCATCCTATTCCATGGTAGGCCAGTAGTATCTAGTATGTAAAAATTTCTTGACCAACGTGAGTCCACTGGAATGAGCCCCAAAGATTCCTTGATGTACCTCCTACAAGGATGTTTGTGCTTCATCATAATTCAAACACCTTAGAAGAGTTCCATCGAAATGCTTTCAAAATAGGGTATTACCGAGGATACTGTAACGGGAAGTGCGATGAATAAAGGTTTTGCATTGATTAGGTGTTAAGGCAAGTGGGGTATGTCCATTGTGAAGGTAGGAGTAAATTTCTTGATACCATGGGGAATTAGTATCAGCAATTTCATACACCGTTTAAAAATTTGGTTGATCATAGGCAGGGACCATAAGATTCTCAATAAGAAAATTGCACCGTGTAATATGTTTTGACATGGTAATCAGGGACCCAATGGTAGCCATTGCGTCAACTATTTTGTTGTTTGTGCGTGAAATTTGCTAGAAGACCAAGTCAGTGAAATATTTCTTAAGGTCTTTAAATGTGTGATGATAGGGAAGAAGCTTATCATCCTTTATTTGATATTCATCCAGGACTTGTTTGATAACCAATTATGAATATTCTAATACCAACAAACTGAGAATTTTCCATTGTATAGCCTGACAGAGTGCAAGTACAAGGGCTTCATATTCTTCAATATTATTGGTACAAGGAAATTTAAATTTATAGGATTTAGGGATGAGATCCTCTTGTGGCATAATAAACAAGATTCCTACCCCCGATGCTTTCTGAGTAAAGGATCCATCAAAATAAAGCTTCCATGAGATACTCGGGGCAAGATTAAGGACTGATTCATCCAGAAAATTGGTGATTAGTGGATGTTGTCCATCAAAAGGTGCTTCCTCTAATTGATCTGCAATGACTTATCATTTTATAGCTTTTTGATCCACATAAAAATGTTGAATTCGTTGAGGATCATAACCCATTTTGTCATACGACCAGTAGGTTTTCTCGTGATAGGAGTTATTTGAGTGGATCAATCTTGGCAACAAGGTGAATCTTATGAATGATAATATAATGCCATAGTTTTTGTGTACAAATGATGACAGCCAAACATGCCTTTTCAATGAGGGAAAAATTCAACTCATAACCGATAAGTGTCTTGCTGAGGTAATAAATTTCTTTCTCTTTTCCAATATCATCTAATTGGGCCAACAGAGCACCTAATGCAACCTCTATGGAAGATATGTACAAAATCAGAGGATGACCAACAACAGGTGGTACCAGTACGGGTGGATTAGCAAGATATCCTTTTAGTTTCTCAAATGTGTTTTGACATAAGCAATCCCATTGGAACTTGATTTTCTTGCACAGGAGATGAGAAAAGGGATGTACCTTATCTACCAGCTGTGATATCAATCTCTTGATGGATTGAAACCTTCCTTGTAAGCTATGAAACTATTTCAATGTTTTTGGCGGTGGCATCTCTAGGATGGATTTTAATTTCTTTGGTTCTACTATTGCATGTCGTGAGACAATGTATCCCAACAACTTACCAGATTGTACTCCAAAGACACATTTATTGGGATTTAGCCCAAGCTTATATTTCTCCAATCGCTCAAAAATTGTAGTGAGGATGTGGATGTGTGATTCTCATGTCTTGGAATTTCCCAAAAGATCATCCACATAGTCTTCCATGATTACATGCACAAGATCATGAAAGATGGTTGTCATTGCTCTCTGATATGTTGTGCTAGTATTCTTAAGACCAAAGGGCATCACCTGATAACAAAAGGTACCCCAAGGTGTTGTGAATGCAGTTTTGTGTTGATTGTCTGGTGCTATCCTGATTTGATTATAATCAGAGAAGCCATCCATGAGGGATAGCATCTTGTGCCCAGCAGTCAAATCCATTATAATATCAATATTGGGAATTGGAAAATCATCCTTAGAAAATGTAAGGTTTAGGTCTTTGAAGTCAGAATAGATGTGGATGCCCCCAACAGGATTTCCAAATGGTAAAATATTGGAGACCCATTTAGGATAGTCTATAGATTGAATTAATTCTGCATCAAGCATCTTCTAAAGATCTTCTTTGACTAATAATGCCACTTGAGGATGCATCTTGCAAAGTTTTTGTTTGACAGGTTTCACATTAGGATCTACGGAAAGATGGTGCATGACAAGATCTTTATCGAGCCTAGGCATGTCTTTGTAGGTCCAAGAAAAGTTAATTTTATTCTTTTGAAGGAATTCAGTCATGTCTTTCTTTTCTTGATCACTGAGAGAGATTGCAATGTAAGTGATTTGTGGATCCACTTTTGTACCTAGATTGATCAGGATAGTGTCTTCAATAATCATGGATGACATTTTTGGTTATGCTGATATGAATGGAAGGTCAACTTCTCCCTCCTCTAGCGCCCACTAGAGGATGCATCCTTTATTTTTTCTTTTTCTTCATCTGAAGGTGCCTGCGAGAGGTTTTCACCAGGGGATATTTTGTATTTTTTTATTTTTTATTTTTATTGTCACTTTTGTGACTAAGAGACTTGACCTAGCTACCGA
Source organism: Thuja plicata (assembly GCA_018584345.1). Lineage (NCBI taxonomy): Eukaryota > Viridiplantae > Streptophyta > Pinopsida > Cupressales > Cupressaceae > Thuja > Thuja plicata. Next base: position 153,404 of record MU224680.1, on the reverse strand, counting down.
AGTAGGCTTTCTCACTGAAGTGGATCTGATGCTCATATTCCTGGAGATTCTTAGATCCAAAGAGAGCTAAAACTGCCTCGTCCGAATCACAAATTTCTAAAGATGGCCATGAATATTTTTGATCCCAGTCAATTAGTTTGGGGTTTGTGAGGGGAAGATGAGGGGATGAAAGGTTGGCTTGTGTGATGGTGAGGATATGGGTAAATTCATCAAGGTCATCTTCAATATATTGGAAAGAGACTTAAAAAAAATCTTATTCAGTGTTTGAATCCAAGGTGGCTAAACAATAGTCCTTGGAAAAGTTAGTCTTAGTTTCTATGGAACCCAATCTATGTCCTTGAGGATAGAAATTTGCTGTCACAATTTTATTCTTACCAGTTTCATTTTCTCCAAGTCCACTGCCATGATATCCCATGCTTTCAACAATGAGGGTGGCTTTGAAATATTTTCCATCAGGGAACATTACTAGTTTTTCCTCTTCTTCATTGCAAATCCAATAAAGGACATTGGATTCCATGTTCTCATCTAATAAAGACCCCCAATGTTCAAAAGTGGTCATCTTGCATTGCATAAGGTCATTTTCTTTAGAGGGAGTTAATAGAGATGGTCTCCCATGGGATTTTTGGGGATAAAGGGAGTTGTCCAATGCATAAAGCACTTTCAAATTTGTATTCTCCCATGCCCTGATTCGTAAAAGTGATCTTTGTTTCAGACTTAGGGGTTTTGACTTCAGTGACATTTTCTTTTCCTTTTTATGTCTTTGATGCCTTTTCTATAGTTGAATAGGTTTGTTGAATAGGTGTTTCTTTTTTGAAAGGTTGGCTGCTCTCATTCAATGGACATTAATTTGATTGTTTTCCTTCTAATCTCTTTTAGTATTGGAATGGTTCAGGATCCCCTAGAATCATGATTTCTCTACCATGATGTGGAAATTTGAGGCATTGATGGTAGGTAGAAGGTACACCATTGATAGCGTGTATCCAGGGTTGACCCAACAAGATGTTGTATGGTAGATCCAGGTCCTGCACATGACAAATAGCTTCAATTAGGTTTAGGATCACTTGTAGAGGTAGTGTGATAAAACCTTTTCTTTCTCATTCTCTGTCATCATAAACCTTTATTGTGATTCTCTTATCTACATCTAGGAGGTCCTCAGAAAGACCCATGTTGCGAATCATTTTCAATGTACACAAATTTAGGCTAGATCCACAATCTATAAGGAATCGTTTGATTTTAGTGGATTGGATTTTGGATTCAATGTGGAGGGATTTGTTATGGTGAAGGTCAAGACCATGAAATTATTTTTCAGTGAAAACAAGATTCTCTTATGTAGCTAAATTCCCAATCATGGATTGGAACTGGGAAGCATTGATATTCTTAAGAACACAGGATTTGTTCAAAGCATTCTCAAGAAATTCTTTGTGGATAGGTGAGGTACACAAAAGTTTTAGGATAGATATTTGTGCAGGAGTCTTTCCTAATTGGACCAATAAGTTATAATGTGAGGAAGAATGGGTAGAAGTAGACAGTGCAGCTGGTAGATTTGTAGATGTAGAGGGGTTGTCAACAGCTTGGATAGTGACTCTGGGTCTGTGTGTGGTAGCATTACAATCAACAACTTTGAGGATTTTGGTATTGATGTGGGTTTCAGATTCTTTGATGCATCCACAAAGGGAGTCAAAACCAAAGATATCATTTTATTTTAGAATTCCACATGTTCAATCATTTCCTATGATAGTGTTGGTAGAGTAATCATATGGGATTGTGTTAGATGCATTGTTTTTATTGTGTTGTGGAAAAGGTTGGTTGTAGACTTTGAGCTTTGCATTTGATGAAGAAGCATTCTAGCCTTCAAATTCAATTTTTCCTTCATCAATAAGGTCTTGTACAAAATATTTGAGTTTCATGCACTTCTTGGTATCATGTCCTTTAATGCGATGATAATCACAATATGTATTCTGTCAATACCAAGCAAGTTTGGGTTGATTCTAATCAAAAGGCACAGTAATTGGATAGACTATCATTCCTTGATCTATGAGTTGTATAAAGATCACATCCAATGGTTCCGCTAATGTTGTGAATTGTCATCATTTCCTATTGTTGTTATTATAATTGTTGGTGTTGTTGTTTTTATTGTTGTGAGGGAACAAACAAGATTGATTACGCGGTCGATTGTTGTTTTGATTTTGATTTTGATTGTTTTTCTGATTTTGATTCTGATTATTGTTGTGATTGTTGTGATTATTGTTGTTGGATGCTTGAACATTTTGAACATGTTTGGCATCAGTCACTCCATCATTGACAATTCCTTTTTTTTTTACTCTAGAATTTTGGTTTATCATTGTTGGAAGGAGTATAGTGTTTGATGCTACCTTTTTGTAAAAGTCCATCTTCGATGTCTTTTCCCTTCTTGACAAGGGATTCAAAGGTGTCATGTGAAGCCATTTTCATTTGGAATGAAATCTCAGAGATCAAATTCTTTGTGAAGATGTCGATTAAGTGACTATTAGGTATTTTCCATGGAATATGATAGGAAATATGTCTCCATTGTTGTAAGAAACTAGCAAAGGTTTCACCATTCTTTTTCTTAGTATTGCACAAATCACTGAGTATCGCTTGATGTTCAATGTTATATGAATATTGTCCAAAAAATTTCTCTACAAGGTCAAAGAAAGTAGAGATTGACTTGTAAGGAAGGGCCATGAACCATTCTAAAGCTGCGCCTCCAAGACTCCCAGTGAAGAGTCTCTTTAGGTAATTTTTGTTGTAGGCAACTTCTTGAAATGCAATATAAAAATATTTGAGATGTTGTAGAGGGAATGTCTCTCCCTTGTATTTTTTGAATTTAGGCATCTCAAATTTTGGAGAGAATGATTGCATCATGATAGAATTATCAAATGGATAGGGAAAAATATCATTGAAGGAAAAATCCTTTTTGCCCCCATTCTGCGAACCATACACAATACTTTTGAGCTCATTAACTTGTTGGGATAAATATGGAGTGTTGTGTGAAATATATTTTGGCCCATAAGTTTATCCTCCTCCAAAGTGCATAGCCAAAAACCTAGTGGAGGTCATACTGACTGTGGGAGGGGCTATATATTTGTAAGCTCAAGATGTGTTGATCCTAGATGTCTTCATGCCAATTGTTGGAAACATAGATGATGCAGATTGAGGCATAGAGATCTACCCTATGTTGTTGACATTAGCACCTGCCCCTTGAGAGGTATTTGTCATCGTATGGGTGCTATTGTGTGAATTAATATTGGGAAAAACACTTAAGATCTGTTGGATTTGTTCATTGGTTAATTGGACTACTGATGTAGTTATTGACAAGGGTATTGACGTGGGAATTGATGTAGAAGGATCACTAGAAGTTGCATTACCAATATCACGTGATGAGGTTTTATTCAAATTGGAGGCCATGGATGCACTTGTAGCATCTGTAGCCTTAGTGATGTTATGAGTGAGAAGTGAGTCATCAAAATCAATGGGTACCATGATGCCATTTCAAATGAGATTCAAGAAGATTTATTCGTTGTTTTGACTAATGACTTTCTCAACCATTTCTAAGTTATATGGATCCCTAAGAAAATAAATCACTTGTGTAGGTATTTCTTCCTGATCCACTAACTCAATTTATTTGGGCACATTGGTTATGTCTATTAGCATAACTAAGAGGGGGGGGGGGGGGGGGAATNGGGGGGGGGGGGGGTGAATCACTAGCCTCAAAAATTAATCCAATAAACCAATCAAAACTTTATATCTCAAATATAAACCTCTAGTTATCTTCAGTCCTAGAAGATGTATGCCTTTAAACAATCTTATCAAATAACTACTGCTCAAAGTTCACTTTTTATCCTTATTCTTAAGGTTTACCGATTAGCAGTCTAGCCTTTACCAAAATACAGTAAATAACTTAGTGTTTATCGATCATCCTATTTTAGTAATGTGTAAGGAAAAAAATTAAAGAAATGAACCATATACACATTTGACACATGGATTTTTAATGTGGAAACCATGTTAGGGGAAAAATCACTTGGGACCAGTACCCCAAAAATTTCACTCTTCTAAAGTGAGCTCGGTAAAGAGACAGCCTTGTTAAAGGTTATAAACACACTGTTAAGTGCGACCTTGTTAGAGGATTTAAATGTAATAGTTTATCACTTGATATCTGGCATTCACTATGATATCTTCATGACTAAAATTTTTGCTACTCCTTGGGATGTATCTCAATATATAAAGGATTGTTAAGTCCTTCTCGGTTAAGAGACTTTCTGATCCAATGGTTAAACTGAAAAAAAAAATGATCTATTCATAAATACAAATTTATAATTTGTAGATGTTCAAATCTATTGTAAGCTCATAATACCTTTCTGTTAGAATTAATCTTTCCTTGGTTGTTTTATTTACTAGGATAAACCAAGGTATCCTTTATTATTCTTAGATATTCCTCCTTATGAGGAATCCTACACTTGGCTCACACACTTATGACATGTGGCATCCATAGAAATGGGAGTTACAATGTAACTCCCTCCTCACCTCTCTATTAAAGATATGGCCTTCTTTCTCTCGCACACATTAGACACAGTTCTTCACTTCTTCTTGAATATCATTGTAAGAGCATAGCTCACTCTCTCTCTCTCTCTCTCTCTCTCTCTCTCTCTCTTTTTCTAGGCATTATTTTTTCCCATTCATAATATTATCACAGGGTTTTTTTTACACTTTTCCCCATTCAAAATATTGTCTCCTTGCCTAATTTTTTTGGTGTATGCACTTGGTTTTGCGTTATTCATGGTATAACTTCTTAAACCTAACTCTTAGATTAAACATTTTTCTTGCTCTTCATTTCATTATTTTCTCTAACATGGTATCAAAGAAGGTTGGTTTAATCATTTTGGGAGTGTGTAGGTAAAAGAGCTACCATATCTTGGTGCACTCCAACATCAGAGACTCTTGAGAGAGTATATTGCTTACTTATATTTTTGGAGAAAAAAAATTTAATTTTTTTTTCTCTATTTTATAAGTTATCTTCAAATCTCCTTTCTCTATTTATGACTAATTCTTTTTAAAAAAAAAATCTAATTTATATATTGCTTTCTTTTGGTATCTTTATTCACATTCAAATTAATTTAATAAAAAAAGGATCTTTAATATTATATTAAAAAGTAAATTCAATTTATTTCCTTTGCATGACTTATTCTTGTTTTAGCAGTTTCCATTTTTATCTTCTCATCATTACTTATATACATGCAAATTCTTGCTCACTCCATTTGTCATTCATTGCATTTTTTTTGAAACTTCTCTCTAATTTTATTCTCTACATTTCAGTTTTTAGGTTTTTCAATTTATGCATGCATTCATTTTTTTTTTTCATGTAGAGTAGATCTAGTTTTTTTGGATATTGTAGCCTTGATAATCTTTCTCTACCAATTAGAGAGAATATTAGGCTATAATAACCCAAAGGGTAGATTCTTATTTTATTGTATAAGTTCTCTATTTTTTTGTCAATCATTTACAACATCTAATCTTGCTCATAGCATTTTTCTTTGCATGCGAGGTCTTGTGCGGTTGCTAACCTTTTAAATCTGTAGTTGTATTCAAGAGAAACAATTATTTGTGAAGTTTATATATTCTGGTTTTGATTCGAAGTTATGGGTGGAGGCTTCTGTGGAAGGAGCATTTTTTTGGTTGTGCATGCAATAAAAGTTCTATGTTTGCATGTGTTCCTCCCTTCAGATTAACCTTCTTTACTGTCATTTTTGTTTTAGCTCTAAGCTTATTGATTTATTTCATTTTAACTAACGCTTCTTTGCAGGATCGTTTTGTTTAACTTTTACCTTGGTAGCGCAACCCTCTTTCGGACTCCTCTACTGCCACCATACTTGGAGTTTCCTTGCATGCACTACGGTTTAGCCGCTATTTTTTTTTTCTATTTTTTCCCTTATCCCTCCATTTTTTTTCCACCTTTCCACCCTTGCATCCATTCTACACAACCCCACATCCGATTAACACAACCCCACAACTGATTAACACAACCCCACAACCGATTAATATTCCCTTATCCCTCCCGCTGCTATGCTATTCCTAACCTCCACCCACTATTTCTACCCACTGCCACCACCTTACAGTATCTACCGTGCATTTTTTATTGCTGGTCTCCCTTTTCACCACTGCCCTCTACCCGCGCGACCCACCTTTTTTCCACCACAGCCGCTGCCACCACTATTTTTTTCATCTACCGCCACCTCCCTTCGCTGCTTACCTCTCCCCCACCCGCCACTTCATCTCCCAACATTTTGCGCAACCCCACTCCAACCCCCCCGCGCTTCTTTCATATCTCCTCTGCTCAACCCATGCCACTTCTTCCCCTCTCTCCTTGCGATGCCTTATACCGCAGAGTTGATATAATAATCGGGGGTCCTTGTTAAGTTTTTTTAATTAGATGTAATTTATTTTAACTCATTTCATTTTTAATTACATGTAAATTTAGCTTTGTTTATTTTTAATTTAGTTTTTAGTTTGTCTATTCATATTTAGTTCATAGTTAATCTTTAATTTCTTAAGTTTAATTAGATTTAGTTAATCTTTAGATTTAGTTTCATCTTTAGCTTTTTAAAAAATAGATTGTCTTAAATATTTTTAGTTTTAAATTATATTTAGTTTAATAGTTTAGTTTTATCTTTCAGTTTAATCATGTTTTAGATTTAGTTTTATTTTATAATCTTTAATAGATTTAGTTATTCTTTTCTTTAAAATAAAATAGATTTAGTTTAATCTTTTTTTAGCTTAAATCTTACAGTTGTTTAAAAATAGATTCAGTTTTCTTAAATCTTAGTTTTACTTAATCGATATATTTCAATAGAATTAGTTTAAATCTTTAGATTCTTTTAATTATCGTAGTTTTTTTTAGTTTTTAGTTTTATCTTTCCTTAGTTAGTCGATAGATTTCTATACTTTTAGTTTTTTTTTAATTTTTTTAATTTTAAATTATATAGTTTAAAATAGTTAGTTAATTTATCTTTTTTTATTCTTATAAATTTAGGTTAATCTTGTAATTTTAGATTTAATTTAATTCTTATTTTATTATAGATTCAGTTTTTTAAATCTTAGTTTAAACTTTTAATCTCAAAGATCGTATTTCATTTTTTTTAAAAGGATTAGATTTAGTATTGTTTATCTTTAAATTAGTTTTTTAGTTTTTTTTAGATTTAGCTTTATAATATAATCTTTCATTAGTTTCAGTTAATCTTTAGTTTTTTTATAAAAAATTAAATAGATTTAGTTTAAATCTTGTAATTTTTTTAGATTTAGTTTTTTTTTCTTTCCTGTTCTAGTTCTCATTGTTATCTGTTAATTCATAACAGATTAACCGCGATCTGTTAGCTTTTAGTTGCATTTTTTTCTCTGGTGTTCATTTTTTTTCCCTTGCATGCCCCTTTGGCGTAAGCTGCTATAGCTTTCTGCTAGTGCATGCAAGTGCATTTAGTTTTTTTTTTAGTCCTTTTCTATTTTCTGTTAAGGGTTCTCTTTTTTTCCTAGTTTAGATCTTTGTATTTCATCATGACTACCCTAATGCCAGAAATTAAGTTAACTAGCACAAATTATCATGCATGGAAAACACACATGACGTTCATCTTTAGATTTAGACACATTTTAGATATTGCTACTGATACCAGTTCAAAACTAGCAACCACTGCTCCTCAACCTGACCAAACTAATTGGCAGAATAAAAATGAGGAAGCACTCGGTTTAATCGGGATCTCCTTAAGTCTCGAATTGTATGTCTTAATTTCTACTTGTATAGAAGCCCATTAGGCTTGGGACATCCTAAAAAATACCTATGACAATGCAGATGAGACTCACAAAATCCAGCTTCAAGACCAACTTGAAGACCTCAGGTATACCGACTTCAACTCTATTGATGATTTCTTGCTCAAGTTTGATTCCATTAGAGTTTTACTAATTGGTTTACAAGTTCCTCTTTCTGATTTAAGGATAATCCACATAATTATTCGTAAATGTTTGCCTAGACAGTTTCAAGAGTTTATTACAAATATTTACTCTCAGTTAGCTATTCCTTCTTTAGCAAGTCAATTAACTTATGTCATTTTTCAAAATATGTTGCGTCAAGAGGAAGCTAAATTGATTCAGTTTGGAATTCTTAAATCTCATGAACATGCATATGTCTCACAAAGTCATAATAACAATAGATATTCTAACACTAATCAAAATAACAATCAAAATCATCAAAGATCTAATAATGCTCATAATTCAAATAATAATCAACATTATCAAAGATCTAACAATACTAACAATTCTAGGCCTTCAAATAACTATCATAATAATAATCATTCAAATAGGCCACATTGCACCTATTGCGGTAAAGATGG